>CM040123.1:369317491-369893773 GCA_022559845.1 Amorphophallus konjac
TGCGACCGTGGGGGGGGGGGGGCTGGGCCAAGGGCGGTTTGGGGGGGGGGGGGGGGAGAAAAAAATTTAATTTTTTAAAATTTTATATCTTTTTTAATTTAAAAAAGTATAAGAATGAAATTTGTTAGATTGTCATTGTTTAATATTATTTTTGATGTATTGTTGAATTCATGTTGTAGAAAAAATATAATTTTTATTTAATTCATGTTGTAGAATTAAATATATTGATATATTATTTAATTCGTGTTGTAGAAATAATATAAATATCGTTTAATTCATGTTGTAGAAATACATTTATGTTTGATATATTACTTAATTCATGTTTAAATATTAGATTTAATTGAGATGTATTAAATTTAAAATTTAATTTTGTAGAATTAATGATATTATTTTCATTATTAGTTGTAGACGTAAAATAAAATAATACTTAATTTTAAAAATTTTAAAGATGTTTTTCATTTAAATATATCTATAGTGAGAAATATTTTACAAAAAATTAAAGGTAATATTTATAATTTAAATTAAGTAGAGATGTTTTGAATTTAAATATAAATTTATTGATAAATATTTTACAAATAATTTTAAATGTAATTAAGATGTATAATGTAATTTAAGTAGAGGTGTTTTTAATGTAAATAGTGTTGAATATTTTATAAATAATTTTAAAGTTAATTTAGATCTATAATATAATTTAAATAGAGATGTTTTTAATGTAAACTCTCTTGAATATTTTATAAATAATTTTAAAGTTACTTTAGATCTATAATGTAATTTAATTAGAGATGTTTATAATTTAAATATATAAATAATGATAAATATTTTACAAATAATTTTAAAGTTAATTTATATGTATAATGTAAATTATTTAGATATGTTTATAATTTATATGTGTCATGTAATTGAATTAGAGATGTAATTTTAAATATCTAATTAGTGATAAATAATTTTAAAGTTAATGTATATGTATTAATTATAAATATTAACCTTATATGTTGGTTATAGAAATAATGATATTATTTTGAACTAAATTATATTAACATGTATTAAATATTGAATTTAGTCTTGCATGGTACGCAAATAATGAAATTATGTTCAATGTTAATTGTAGATGGCAAATAATATATTTTCATAATTTGAATTTCTTAATTTTAGGCCTTAGCACTCTATGGCTCCTAAGGAACGAACAAGTGATATTGGGTGGTCACACGGAGTTTTGTTGGATGGAAACCGTAGGTGTTGGTGTTGTAACTATTGTAAAATAGAACACCGGGGAGGAGGGGTGTCTCGGTTGAAGAAGCATTTGGCAGGAGGAGCCGGGGCAGGATACTCTGAGGTTGCTGGGTGTACCCATGTGCCTAGAGATGTGAAACTTGCAATGGCTAGGCACCTGCGGGAGAAGAGAGCTGAGATGCAAGAAAAGGAAAAAAAGAAGAAAAGGGATCAAGCGGCAGTGAGCGGAATAGCAAGCGGCAGCAACGAGGAGGAATGTGCATGGACACCCAGTGACGAAGAAGAACAAGCACGTACTGAGCAGGCTAATGTGTATGTCACTGTGAACGATCCATACGAAGCCGAGTTTCGTGAGGCAGTACGTCAGAGCATGGAAGAGTCAAGACATCCCGAGGAGACTACAGTCCGTAGTCGCGAGGCGACGAGGACCGGAGCATCAGGGAGTGGTGGTTCATCTACGACTCGACAACCACGAGGCATAAGGAGTTTATTGACTGGTGACTCGAGGACACAAAGAAAAAGGACACAATCGATCAACATTGAAGATGTGGAGCCCGGTGCACTATCCCGAGAGCATGGCAAGCAAACGAGGATGGACGATGCGTATAGCCAGAAGGGACCTAAATGGAAACTTGGTCAGGCTATTGCAAAATGGTGGCACCACGCGGGTCTGCCTTTCAATGCAGCCAATAGCCCTTACAAGCCAATGTTTCAGGAAGCACAGGTCATTGGGCTACACGTGCAGCCACCTACAGCGAGAGAATTGGCTGGCGTATACCTTGATGAACAGGTTGCTGAGATCAAGAGTTACATTGACTCATTCAAGCAGAAATGGACAAAGTACGGGGTCACACTGATGTGTGATGGATGGTCAAGTACCACAAAATCTAGCCTGATCAACTTCCTTATTTATTGTGACAGACAGGTATTCTTTCACAAATCAGTGGATGCGTCTGGTCAAATTCATAGTCATCAATATATTTTGTCATTGATGGAGCAAGTGGTGACTGAGATTGGGGAGGAGTACATTGTAATATCCCGGACCTTTCGGATCATTTCTTCATGGGTTCCGGATCTAGTTTTTGGAGTGTCTGACTCCGTTGTGTCCGAAATTTCGTTTCGGACATCTTTCGTGTTCGGATCGGCGCGATCCGGAGTCATTTCGGAGGCCCGAAGGCGTTCCGCGGCTTTTCCGCGTGTGTTTTCTGATTCCCGGTGTGTGTTTCGGCTTTTTCTTCGGAAGCTCGCTGCGGGCGAACCGGGTGGTTCCCCCAGGCACGAGTGGTACCGTTGGGATCGGTGCGTTCCGAGGATTCCGGAAATGTATTTTTATATTTTTCGATATTTTTCTAAAAAATTAGATTTTCTATATAATCCCATTTCTTTTCTTTTTTCTTTTTTCTTTTCTCCTTTCTCTTTCTTCTTCTTCTTCCTCCTTCCTTCCCCAACCGTGGCCGCCCTCCTCTCTCCCTCTCTCTCCCATTCGGACGCGGTGAGCCCCTCCCCGGCTGTTGACGGCGGCAGGGCGACGGCGCGGACGCGTGGGTGGCGGCGAGGCGAGCTCGTGGGCGTGCGGCAAGCGTGGGAAGCGTGGAGAGGCGAGGTTTCTAAAAGCGTTCTTCGCGATTCGGGGGTGATTCGGCGGAGCATTCGCTCCATTGAGGTAGGGTGACGTTCCTTAGCCTCTAGCCGATCTTTTCCGTGATTTATAGGCCGAGGGGAGGCCGAGAGGGGCTTGTTTGAGCATGCTTGGGGTTTTTCCATGTTTTGGGGAGAGTCACCCGATCTATGGATTTGATGCATGAATTCGAATTTTGATGGCCTAGAATCATGCTAGGGGTCCCCGGGGGCCTTCCCTTTTGATTTCCCCCTCTCCGGTGGAGGTATGGGGGCCTGGATGGTGTTTTTGACCGTTTCCCGCCGTTCTCGGTTTTTCGAGATGGTAGCGGTCTACTAGTGGCCGCGTTCACTGGTAGCGGTCGGGTGGGGACCGCCTTCACCAGGATTTTTGACCGTTGGGGCTCGTTCTATCGGCCGGCGGTCGCGGTCGTGCGACTGACCGCGACTGCTGGTGGCGGTCAGGGGGTGACCGCTTTCACCATGGGGTCCGGCACAGTCTTCGACACGGTTTTTGACCATTGGAGTCTGGTCGCGGTCTCCTGGAGACCGCTACCAGGTGAAAACGGTCATCAGGCGACCGCGTTCACTTTTCGCACACCAGGGTGGTCGCGGTCCCAGGTCGACGGGCGTGACCCCAGCTAGTCACTTGTCTGTGGTTACTTGTACGGTGTCTGCGCCTCGGGTAGGACCTACCACGTCAGGCGGTTCACCTGCGGCGGGGTGTAAGACGTCAGGGGACGCTACCGGCTGTGCTTCTAGTGGGTGGTACTCCTGTCGAGTACGGAGTGACAGACTGTCAGTCGAGTGTTTCCGACCTTCGGGTTTTACCGGTTCGACCTTTGAGCTTTGGTCTTCTTACCGTGGCACGTGTGTCGGTTTGCGTGCCGTAGGGTCTTGTCTTGTAGAGTACAGGGCTTTCCCTTCTAAGGTACTCTCTTACCGCTAGTGTAGTGGTTTCTCGTTTTACGATGTAGGGTCCGAGTGATCCCTACTAAGTCTTGTTCCGAGACTCATTCCCTGCGTGTTTTCACCGTATTTCAGGTGAGGCGCCGCCCCAGGGGAGCGCGTCTGGGGTGCAGCGTGGTGCGGGTGCCCAGAGGTAGTGCCAGAGGTCAGAGCCGGGGTATGCCCCGTGTAGCTGTACTTTTCTTTCTTGTCACTGTACTTGTCGTGGACTATTGTTATTGTTGTTATTTTCTATTGTGGACCATGTAAAATGTTAATTTATTTCCTGCTTAATATTATAACTGTTTAATTTCTGCAATTATTTGTGATACTTGTGTAGTCTCCACACCATCCTTTTAACCCTTCCGAGTCTTCGGGCTCGTGGGTGGCGGTGCGGGTCTCGGGTTATCGGGCCTTCCCGGTAATCGGATTCTCGGGTCGTTACAGCTGGTATCCGAGCGCGGTTGTGGAATTACATGAGAATCATAGGTAATTGTAGTGGTCCACTAGTCCACAGCGATGATGTACAGGTGACGTTGGCATTGGGCACCGCGGGCTTATTTTGACCTTGCCGTCTTCGTGTTTTCTGTCTTGTGCTTTAGGAGCGAGTATGGCGCCGAGGCGGAGCTCTCGCTCTCAGCAGGGGCAGTCGGCTGGAGGTCAGGAGATCCAGCAGGGGGTCCAGAGGGACCAGGAGGAGCATAGTAGAGCGCCACAGGGGGCTACCGAGGCCGCGGATGCTGCGAGAGTTCCGGGGGCCGAGGATTTCTTCCGTGGCATGTACCAGCTTATGTCTCAGCAGTTCGCCGGAGAAGCTGGTGAGGGCTCGTCAGCTAGGGGTGGGCCAGGCCGAGCAGTGAGGGACTTCATGCAGTTCCATCCACCTTACTTTAGCGGCCAGGCAGACCCTGATACAGCTCGTGATTTGCTCGATGAGATGGAGCGGGTGTTCAGTTCTGCGAGGAGTGCTGCCGAGGACAAAGTGGTGTTGGCCTACAACCAGTTGCAGGGTACGGCTCGGAGGTGGTGGTCTTCCGAGTGGAAGACGTCCTTTCAGCTTCGTCCACTTGAGCAGATCGAGTGGGATGACTTTGTCAGTGCTTTCGAGCGTACGTACTGTCCAGATATTGTTGCCACGCAGCGGATGCGGGAGTTTCTGGAGCTGGTACAGGGTGACATGTCCGTGTTGCAGTACAGGGCCCGATTTGTCGAGCTGGGTCGGTATGCACCTCATATCATGGAGCATGAGAGGGTGAAGACCACGCAGTTTGTGCAGGGCTTGAGGTTGGAGCTGAGGCACCATTTGATTGTGAATGGGGCCACTGATCTAGAGACGGCGTCTCGTGTTGCGATTTCTTTGGAGATGGATATGCAGAGGACTCGAGGACCGATCAGCCAGGGACAGTCCTTATCAGGTCGCAGCCAGCAGTCGGCTACCCAGCAGCAGGGTTTCTTCCAGCATGCGTCGGGTGGTTCAGGAGTACCGGCATCGGCAGCTTCAGCGACAGGATCTGCGTCCTTCGGTACGAAGGTCAAGAAGTTCTTCAAGAAAGGGTTCGGCAAGAAGAAGTCCAAGGATCAGGGGCAAGCTTCATCGGGCAGTGTACAGCAGCCGATTCCTTTACAGCGTCAGGGATCAGTGGGTGGATCGCGAGGACCTTGTCCACGGTGTGGCGGGACCCACCCAGGCAGGCAGTGCAAGGCGCCGATCGTCTGTTTTCGGTGTGACCAGCTAGGACATATGGCGCGTGACTGTCCTCAGAGGCCGCCACAGCAGCAGGTTCCCCAGCAGCAGCAGCAGGGACAGTATCCGTCGCTACCCAGGTCAGCTAGTGTGGGAGGCAGGCAGAGAGCTCGGGGTCAGATCACACATATGATCAGGGCAGAGGCAGTGGCGTCGCAGCTCGTGGAAGATACCGTTCAGATTTTGGGTTGTGCGGCTCGGGTTTTGTTTGATTCTGGCGCGTCTCATTCGTTTATTTCGGAGGATTTCGCGTCGAGCGTCGAGGAGCCGGTGACCCAGTTGTCCTGTGATTTGGTAGTGGAGTTACCTTCGGGTGACTTTATGATCACTCCGTATTGCTTCGATCAGGTTCCAGTTTGGATCGATGGGCGGAGTATGCCAGGCAGGTTGTATGCGTTGTAGCTTTGGGATTACGATGTGATTCTAGGCATGGATTGGCTCGAGACTCATGGAGCGGTGGTGGATTGTGGAATGAAGAGGGTCTACTTCCAGCATCCGAGCAAGAGGACCTTCTATTTCTAAGGTATCCGTTCCGCCTCTTCTCGATTCCTTATCTCTGCTATTCGAGCCCGTCGGTTGCTTGATTCTGGTTGTCAGGGTTTTCTCGCGTCCGTGGTTGTGTCGGACAGGATGGAGCCGGATGTCGAGGACATTGCGGTGGTGTGCGAGTTTCCCGACGTTTTTCCTGAGGAGTTGCCTGGATTACCTCCCCAGTGGGAGATCGATTTCGTGATCGAGATTGTGCTTGGTACGGGACCTTTGGTGAAGGCTCCCTACCGTATGGCCCCCGCTGAGTTGAGGGAGTTGAGGGCGCAGTTGCAGGAACTGTTGGCCAAGGGGTATATTCGTCCTAGTTTTTCCCCTTGGGGTGTGCCCGTGTTGTTCGTGAAGAAGAAGGACGGTAGTCTGCGCTTGTGTATTGACTATCGGTAGCTGAATGAAGTGACCATTAAGAACAAGTATCTGTTGCCGCGGATTGATGATTTGTTCGACCATCTGCAGTCTGCGCGAGTGTTCTCGTGGATTGATTTGCGGTCCGATTACTATCAGCTGAGAATTCGCGAGTCCGATGTAGAGAAGACTACATTCTGTACGAGGTACGGGCATTATGAGTTTCTGGTGATACCGTTTGGACTCACCAATGCCCCTGCAGCCTTCATGGACTTGATGCAGAGGGTGTTTCATCCGTATTTAGACCAATTCGTGGTCATCTTCGTGGATGACATCCTTGTTTATTCGCAGTCTGCTGAGGAGCATGCGTACCATTTGGGTGTGGTACTGCAGACGTTGCGAGATCACCAGTTGTATGCGAAGCTCAGCAAGTGCGAGTTTTGGCTCAGCGAGGTGCACTTTCTGGGGCACGTGATTTCTGGTGATGGCATTTCCGTGGACCCCGCCAAGGTCGAGGCAGTAATGCAGTGGCCGAGGTCGAGGTCGGTGACGGAGATCCGGAGTTTCTTGGGACTTGCGGGTTATTATCGCCGGTTTATCCAGGATTTTTCTCGCATTGCGACCCCGATGACTAGACTCACGCGGAAGGATGTGTCTTTCGTCTGGTCTGAGGAGTGTGAGCAGAGCTTCAGGGAACTAAAGAGATTGCTCACCTCGGCTCCGGTGTTAGTTTTGCCTTCTGGATCGGGAGGTTTCGTGGTGTGTACAGATGCTTCCGGGGTCGGATTGGGTGCTGTTCTGATGCAGCATGGTAGAGTGGTGGCTTATGCATCTCGGCAGCTAAAGCCCCATGAGGAGAACTACCCTACCCATGACCTTGAGTTGGCGGTGGTGATCTTCGCGCTGAAGATCCGGAGACATTATCTGTACGGTGAGAAGTTCGAGGTGTTCACTGACCACCAGAGTTTGAGGTATGTGTTCTCGCAAAAGGACCTGAACCTCAGGCAAAGGCGTTGGATGGAGTTCATGAAGGACTATGACTTCACCCTGTCTTATCAGCCGGGCAGGATGAATGTCGTCGCCGATGCCTTGAGTCGGAAGGTCATGATTAGTGCCTTGATGTTGAGGAAGTGGAGGCTCTGGGAACAAGTGCCCGAAATATCTTTCAGGCTCAAGATTCCCCAGGAGCCAGGGTTGGCGGTGCTTGCGAGTCTGACTGTCACTCCTGTTATCCGTCGTCAGGTGACAGAGGCTCAGCATGCGGACCCTGAGTTGCCATGGATTCTGGCTATGGCTGACGTGGAGCTCGGCGAGGACGGTGTTGCGAGGTTTCATGGCAGGCTGTACGTCCCAGCGGAGGAGCAGGTTTGTCGTGCGGTGTTACGCGAGGCTCATGGGAGCAGGTACACTGTACACCCGGGTGCGACGAAGATGTATCGGAACTTGCGGAGACAGTTCTGGTGGCCTGGCATGAAAAGAGATGTCGCAGAATTTGTGGCCAGGTGCCTGATCTGTCAGCAGGTGAAAGTGGAGCATCAGCGACCAGGAGGTACTCTCCAGCCCTTGGATGTTCCTGCTTGGAAGTGGGACCATGTGACTACGGATTTCGTGGTGGGATTACCGAGGACCCCGAGTGGGCAGGACAGTATTTGGTTGCTGGTGGATCGGCTGACGAAGGTGACTCGGTTGTTACCGGTCAAAGTCAGCTGGAGCGTGTCTAACTTGGCTCGTTTGTATGTGGAGCGGATCGTGCCGTTGCATGGGGTTCCCATTTCGATCGTGTCGGATCGGGATCTGCGCTTCACTTCTAGATTCTGGAGGAGTTTCCAGCGAGCTCTTGGCACGGAGTTAGCATTTAGCTCGGCGTATCATCCTCAGTCAGATGGTCAGTCTGAGAGGACCATTCAGACTTTGGAGGACATGCTGAGATCCTGCTGCCTGGAGTGGCAGGGAAGTTGGATTCATCACCTACCATTGGTGGAGTTTGCCTATAACAACAGCTATTATTCGAGCATTGGGATGGCTCCTTATGAGGCATTGTATGGGCGTCCTTGTCGGACCCCACTTGATTGGTTTGAGGTGGGTGAGCGTGTTTTGACGGGACCGAAATTGGTGCAGCAGTGTGTGGACGTTGTACACCTGGTTCGTCAGAACATGTTAGCGGCCCAGAGTCGGCAGAAGAGCTATGCTGACCGTAGGAGGCAGCCCCTCGAGTTCGCCGTGGGCGATCATGTGTTCTTGAGAGTTTCTCTGATGAAGGGGGTGATGCGTTTTGGACGGTGTGGGAAGCTGAGTCCCCGCTATATTGGTCCTTTCACGATTGTGGAGCGCATCGGTGAGGTCGCTTACCGGTTGCAGTTACCTCCTGAGTTGGCATCGGTGCATGATGTGTTCCATGTCTCGATGTTGCGGAAGTATATGCCCGATGACTCTCATGTGCTCGAGTTTTCCGTTTGGCCTAAGGTGACTCCAGATCTTTCTCTCCCCTAGTTTTCGATCCGCGTGGAGGATAGGCGAGAGCAGCGCCTGTGGAACAAGGTCATTCCATTGGTAAAGGTCGTGTGGCAGCGACACTCTGGTGGTGAGGCTTCGTGGGAACGTGAGGATGAGATGCGTCAGCAGTTCCCGTACCTGTTTGAGTGAGTCTTCCTCTTCTTTCCCCTTGGGTTATTCTCAATTTCGAGGACGAAATTCCTTAAGGGGGGAGGGCTGTAATATCCCGGACCTTTCGGATCTTTTCTTCGTGGGTCTCTGATCTAGTTTTTGGAGTGTCCAGCTCCGTTGTGTCCAAAATTTCATTTCGGACATCTTTCGTGTTCGGATCGGCGCGATCCGGAGTCATTTCGGAGGCCCGGAGGCGTTCCGCGGCTTTTCCGCGTGTGTTTTCCGATTCCCGGTGTGTGTTTCGGCTTTTTCTTCGGAAGCTCGCTGCGGGCGAACCGGGTGGTTCCCCCAGGCACGAGTGGTACCGTTGCGATCGGTGCGTTCCGAGGATTCCGGAAATGTATTTTTCTATTTTTCGATATTTTTTTAAAAAATCGAATTTTCTATATAATCCCATTTTTTTCTTTTTTCTTTTCTCCTTTCTCTTTCTTCTTCTTCTTCCTCCTTCCTTCCCCAACCGTGGCCGCCCTCCTCTCTCCCTCTCTCTCCCATTCGGACGCGGTGAGCCCCTCCCCGGCTGTTGACGGCGACAGGGCGACGGCGCGGACTCGTGGGTGGCGGCGAGGCGAGCTCGTGGGCGTGCGGCAAGCGTGGGAAGCGTGGAGAGGCGAGGTTTCTAAAAGCGTTCTTCGCGATTCGGGGGTGATTCGGCGGAGCATTCACTCCATTGAGGTAGGGTGACGTTCCTTAGCCTCTAGCCGATTTTTTCCGTGATTTATAGGCCGAGGGGAGGCCGAGAGGGGCTTGTTTGAGCATGCTTGGGATTTTTCCATGTTTTGGGGAGAGTCACCCGATCTATGGATTTGATGCATGAATTCGCGTTTTGATGGTCTAGAATCATGCTAGGGGTCCCCGGGGGCCTTCCCCTTTGATTTCCCCCTCTCCGGTGGAGGTATGGGGGCATGGATGGTGTTTTTGGCTGTTTCCCGCCGTTCTCGATTTTCCGAGATGGTAGCGGTCTACCAGTGGCCGCGTTCACTGGTAGCGGTCGGGTGGGGACCGCCTTCACCAGGATTTTTGATCGTTGGGGCTCGTTCTGTCGGCCGGCGGTCGCGGTCGTGCGACTGACCGCGACTGCTGGTGGCGGTCAGGGGGCGACCGCTTTCACCATGGGGTCCGGCACGGTCTTCGACACGGTTTTTGACCGTTGGAGTCTGGTCGCGGTCTCCTGGAGACCGCTACCAGGTGAAAACGGTCATCAGGCGACCGCGTTCACTTTTCGCACACCAGGGTGGTTGCGGTCCCAGGAGGACCGCGACTAGGTGGTAGCGGTCCTGGGTCGACCGCGACCACTGGAGGTGGTCCTCCGGTGACCGCGACTCCTTTTCCTTGCCAATTCGAGTCCCGGACGAGCTAGTCTCGATCCCTGTGCTGACCCGTAGTCCGACGGATGCGGGGCATCATGTGGGGGCTACACGTGGGGGTGCCGTGGGGTCCCGGGAGGCAGTGACTTCGGTTTGTGTCACCGTGCGTTAGTGTGGGTACAAGGAGCGTCCCTCGTACCTGTGGTTGCAACGTTGTTTTCCGTGACATGAGAGTCTACTCCTTCAGTGACCCTCCACTAGTCGTAGCCTACCAGTACGCGTGTGCTGGTCGCACCAGGGAGTGGTGTACGGGCCGACCTTTAGAGACGGTTTGTGGACCGGTTACGGTTGGGCCCTACGTCTTGCAGCCAGAGTCCAGCTGAGGGGAAAACCGGTCAGAGGGCCAGACCAGGGACGCGCGGTCTGTGTGTGCACACGTGGTTGGGGGCGGTTGGACCTACGTCGATGGGCGTGACCCCAGCTAGTCACTTGTCTGTGGTTACTTGTACGGTGTCTGCGCCTCGGGTAGGACCTACCACGTCAGGCGGTTCACCTGCGGCGCGGTGTAAGACGTCAGGGGACGCTACCGGCTGTGCTTCTAGTGGGTGGTACTCCTGTCGAGTACGGAGTGACAGACTGTCAGTCGAGTGTTTCCGACCTTCGTGTTTTACCAGTTCGACCTTTGAGCTTTGGTCTTCTTACCGTGGCACGTGTGTCGGTTTGCGTGCCGTAGGGTCTTATCTTGTAGAGTACAGGGCTTTCCCTTCCGAGGTACTCTCCTTCCGCTAGTGTAGTGGTTTCTCGTTTTACGAGGTAGGGTCCGAGTGATCCCTACTGAGTCTTGTTCCGAGACTCATTCCCTGCGTGTTTTCACCGTGTTTCAGGTGAGGCGCCGCCCCAGGGGAGCGCATCTGGGGTGTAGCGTGGTGCGGGTGCCCAGAGGTAGTGCCAGAGGTCAGAGCCGGGGTATGCCCCGTGTAGCTGTACTTTTCTTTCTTGTCACTGTACTAGTCGTGGACTATTGTTATTGTTGTTATTTTCTATTGTGGACCATGTAAAATGTTAATTTATTTCCTGCTTAATATTATAACTGTTTAATTTCTGTAATTATTTGTGATACTTGTGTATCTCCACACCATCCGTTTAACCCTTCCGAGTCTTCGGGCTCGTGGGTGGCGGTGCGGGTCTCGGGTTATCGGGCCTTCCCGGTAATCGGATTCTCGGGTCGTTACATACATTGTGCAAGTGGTGACTGACAATGGGTCGAACTATAAGAAGGCCGGGGAGGAGCTAATGAAGAAAAAACGGCACATTTTCTGGACCCCCTGTGCAGCGCATTGTGTAGATCTGATGCTGAAGGAGATTGGGCAGCTTCGTATGGTAAAATCTGTGGTCGAGGTGGCACAAAAAATCACGAAATATATCTACAACCACACACTTGTATTGGCATGGATGAGGGAGCATTGTGGCGGCGAACTGTTGAGGCCTGGCATCATACGATTTGCCACCAACTACATCGCATTGCAGAGCCTGTTGAAGCACAATGATGGGTTGAAGCAAATGTTTAGAGGTGAGACCTGGCTGAGTTCCTCTTTTGCTGCTTCACGTGAAGGGGCGGAGGTCGAGGGGATTGTCAACACATCGAATTTTTTGGAACGAGTGAAGGTATTAGTGTCATTGATAGAGCCACTGTATGAGGTTCTACGATGCGTGGATGGGGATAGAGTACCAACCATGGGGTTGGTGTTCAGCAAAATAGAAGCAGCCAAGCGGAAGATCCTTACAACGTCCAAAAAATATGGACCCACCATTCTAGAGATTGTGGAGGACAGATGGGACAGACAAATGAGCCGCGATCTTCACATGGCAGGTAAACACTTACATTCTCGTCCAATCAATGAGCTGTGATTTTTAGTTGATATTAATATGTAATTCATTGTCTTACGATTGCAGCGTACTATCTACATCCGGCCTTCCAATATGCTCGGGCCCTTGCTTATGACGATACGTTGATAGAATCGGTCAACATTGTGGTAGACCGATTGTCTTTCACCCCAACAGATGCTGCTGATGCGTTGAATGAGGTATACTTGGATATTTTTACATTGACAATATTAAATGAAATATACACTTCATATTTTTTGATAATACAGATGAAAATATTTAGAGAGGGAATTGGTTCATTTGCGACACCTAATGCCATGGCCAGTCGTGATAGACTCGACCCAGGTAATGTGTCTTCACAATGTACCTTCTATGTCTCGAGAAGTAATTTTTACATCTAATTATTATATTGTACGTGATCTGTCTTAAACACAGCTGAGTGGTGGCTAAATTACGGCACAAGTGCACCCGTATTAAGGAAGATCGCAATGAGAGTTCTATCGCAAACATCCTCGTCGAGTGGGTGTGAGCGGAATTGGTCGACGTTCTCCTTCTTGCATACTAAGCTGAGGAATAGGCTAATACACCGCAGGCTAGACAAAATGGTGTATGTTCATTACAACATGAGGCTAAAGGTTCGGCATGTACAAATGGATACAAGGAGAGGAGAGGGAGATTACGACCCAACGGATGCTGTGTACTTGCGAGACGATGATGACCCTATGGTAGCATGGGTTGCAAGAGTCACAACCGAGTGTGGTGAGGCAGAATTGGACGAGGAGGCTGAAGAACCTGGCGAGACACCACGGCCTAATACTTTTCTCGCATCAGCTGTACAAGAGGCAGTCGGGGAGGGAGATGACACCCATGTGCATTTGGGTGGTGACGATTCAGCAACGGGACGTGATGATGAAATTAATTTAGATGAAGACCTCATCATTGGGGGTGGAGACATATCATATGCGTACGATGATACAGCATGGGAGCGATTGATCCAACCCCCATTAATTGAGCGTCAAGAGCCACCTCAGGTGAATTAATACATGAAAATCGAATTGTAAATTTCATTAGATAGCACAGTCATATATTAATGTATGATAGCAATATATTACAGGTCGGTCCGACAAATGACAACATTGCGGGAGAACAGTGGTCCCGAGTTGCTGTACCGCGGCATTCAATATCTGCGGAACCAAGAAGGTTATCCACTTTAAGAGAGGCTAGGGAGAGTTCCTCATTTAGAGAGGTGAAATTATATTGTCATTTCTACATTTGTTAATATATAATTCATTGGTAATTGAATATATTCTTCTTTCAATTGTGTAGTCTTCGGTAGCATCGAAACAACCATCTCAGTCTGCTGCGCCCCGACGCTCAACATCTAAGGCTAAGGCACCCAATCAGTCTTCTCAGGTATACGTACAGACTTACACAATAGAAAGTAAATTGAAAAATTATCTAAGCAGGCTTCTGCTTCTCAGGCATCTAGAGGGACACAACATGCAGCATGTAAGCCGCCCCCTGCTCCACAGAAGAAAAAATCATCATGGACCACATTATTCACCAGCAAGAAGGACAAGGGACCACCATTAAATCCGATAGATATTGCAGACACGGAGATATTAGATCCCAATGCAGATGACGACACTCTCGAGCCTTCTATTGAGCCCCGCATTAGTGGGAGTCACGACTCCGATGTTGAGAGTACACCGACAGGGTCTTCATCCCATGGAGGTGGTGGTTCTCAAGGTGACCAACGGAGTCCTCGTCAGAATACTAGTGCTGGTGGCAGACAGTACAGCAGTGGTCATAGTAGAGGTCGTGGGGGCCGTCAATATGGCGCATGGACAGAGGAGCAGCACTTCACACATGCCACGCAAGATGAGGACCACGGTGCTCCACCGACAGGGACGAGACGGGCAACTGATCATTGGGATCCCTACTATGGAAGTTCGGTTGCAGACAGTACCAGCTATCAAGGCATGTTGTCTGATTTTGAGAGCATGAGCACACATGACTCCCAGGGATCTGGAAGCTCGTATGGACGGTCATGGCCGCAGCAGCCGATATATCATGGCGACTCAGATAACAGTAGTTCATTTTTCCCATCGTATCCATATCCTTATGCCGCAGCTGCGCCAGTAGAGGTCGTGTACGCACAAGGTTCGCAGGAGTATGAATACTACGTACGCATGTACTGGGAGAACTATTCAGGTTCAATGCGCTATGAAGACTATCTGTCCTATCTGCGTACCACGTTTAATGTCAAATTGTTTGGAGATGGGCACTGGCCCAGTTTGGGTCCATACTCTTAATTAGTATGTATCATTTGGTTATATTTATAACTAACTAATAATTAATTGTAGATTTCTTCATATATAGAGTTCTGTACTTATCATTGAAATCACTAATGTAAACTTTTACATCATTTGCAGGTCATCATGGACGGACGGCGTCACCCTGCATTGGAGCATGGATACTCTGTTGAGGGTGATGGACATGTGCACTGTAGATACTGCGAACATCGCGTCACCGGCATACACAGGTTTGCGGAGCACCTTGCGGGAGTGGGACGCGATGTTCGTGCATGCGACCGAGTTCCTGGAGATGTTCGACATTCCTTTCGGACACAGTTACAGGATAGATACGGTTCTCGTAGCACACCGAGGACATCTTCTTCTACGTCCCGGGTACCTCTACCACAAGCACAGGGCGGAGCAGGATCTTCCTCCACGTTCAGAGTTCGAGCAGCACCAGCACCAGTCGCACATGATAGAATTGAAGCTGTAGATGTAGTGAGGACTTTTTTTACAGATTTTCATGTACCCTCCACCGCAGCACACGACCCATCATTTGTGCAGATGGTTACATATTTTCAGTCCCACCCACATGTACCTCCACCCACTACGATAGAGTTAGATTATACGGGTGATCAGTCTCATGTATCTGATGATGAGTTTTGGGATTCGAGCTTCACTGATAATGAGGATGAGTGAGTTTTGAGATTCGGGTTACACAGATGAGGAGGATGAGTGAGTTTTGGGATTCGAGTTTCACATATGGACGAGGATTAGTGAGTTTTTGTATTTTATACTTCATGAATGAATGTCATTATTATGTCACTGTTTATTTTTACATATTTAGTAATTGAAATAAATTTTTATGTATTATATATAATAGGATGTTTAATTAAGCGGTGTAATATGTAATTTTTATATAATTAATTATGTATAATTTAGTATGGATCTATTATCTTAAATAAACTCTACATTCTAATATTTTTAAATATATATAACATTTAATCTTTCAAAATAAATTTATTACAAATTTTAAAAAAAATAAAAAAACTACGCGTCGCGAGCCCAATGGGGCGGACCGGGTCGCTGTGCGACCCGCCCGACCCGACCCGTCCCGCGCCGAGACCGGGTCGGACGGGTCGGCAAACCCTGGTCTTAATAGGGTTTCCGACTTTATGAAATAGATTTCAAATCACCTTCTATTTTACTGTAACTGAAGTTCTTAATTATTTATGTAAAAATATTATAGAACTTGTTCTTATAAGTTACAACTGTTTATGTTATTTTTTTAATATTTACTTTATTTGGGTAGAAATTCTTTTACTCTATCTTTCTCTACTGTTATTTGAATCCAATCTAATTTTTAAAAGGAGGGATGAATATAGTTCAAATTGAACCAAATCGAATTAATTCGGTTTGGTTTCGTTTAGTTTCAAACTAGTTTGATTTAATGTGGTTAAGATTGAAGCCTTAATTCGATTCAGTTTAATTTTAAAAAAATTATCTTTAAATCAAACCGAATGAAACCGTGCTCACACCTACAAGGAGACCCTATTGATATAATGTGACCCATCGGAAGAAACTCTCTCAACCTTAATTCAACTTGTCCAGTTCAGTGTCTATCCAACCTAACCCATGTAACGTAACCTTCGTAGGTGGGCGGGGCTGCAACTTTAACGACACACATCCTCCACTTCTCTTTCTTGCCATCAAAATTTACTACAAATAGATAAATTTATCCATCTAACTTCTTCGGAGATTTAAAACTAAATAAATTATGTTCATGCAATCTTTAGTTGTCTTTTACATGAGATATATAGTTTGTCCAATCGTCAACTCAAATCCAAACTAGAGTGGATTGTAGACCTGTAAATAGAGCGAATATGAAGCGGATAGTGTGATATCTGAATTCGTATTTAATTAATAATTGAATTATTCGATATCCAATTCAAATTATCTATTAGATATTTTATTCAAATAATTATCTGATCAAATGAATTCGAATTCGGTTCGAATTTTAAACGGATAATAGTCAAGTCTACTTGAAAGTGAGTCATGCGAGCCGCGCACGAGCATAGTGAATTGTTTTTTTAAGAAAAGAAAGGGTGGATGTTGTTTTTATTTTAGAAGAGGTTCTTAAAAGATTAGAATTCATCTTAAAAAATAAGAGAGGATTTACCAAATGAGTGTAAGTGGGTTCTTATTTTTAAAAATTATTTTGAGAGAAAAAAATTAAAAAAGAGCAATCAAATAATATAGAATATGTAGATCTTTAGATATTGATCTAAGAGTTCATATTTAATCAGATAATATCTAACACGGATATCTTAATATCTAAATTTGTATCCGATTAATAATTAGATTATCTGGTATCTGATTAAATTATTCGTCAGATACTTTATTCAGATAATTATTCGATCAAATAAATATAAATTTAAAATAAATTTTAAACAGATAATTATCAAGTCTAATGTGTTGGGCCTTTTATAACACCGCCTCCCCTCACCCCACCCAAACTGAAGGAGGTGGGGAGGGGGGGGAGAGAGGAGGTGTGATTCACGTGCAACTAAGAATAAAAGAGAAGAATGATATTAACATAGTACATTGTTGTTTCTCTTCTACAAACATAAGTATCTTTGACTCGACTTCTTCGGGTTGAAGCTCCTGTGAGACAGAAAAAGATCCTTCGGTATAATGTTAAAACTAAAAAGGTTAATCCTAAAAAGATTGACATCCAAAATCATCCTTCTTTGTGGTGAATCAACTGGGAAGTCGAATTGTTTTTTCACCTTAAGAGGAATCACGAGATACTCGGGTCAAATTTAATGTTTGGAAGAGTGCAAGTCTCTAGATTTTTTGGACTTTAAATAGCCACTTTGACATCCGATTAAAATAGGAGAACGGATGAGAGAGAGAACGGTGGACTCCGCCTCTCCCTCACACAACCTCCTTAATCGAGAGCAATTAACGTACTCCACTCCCGTGCTCGACTCCTCAGAGCCGAGTATGTTATCTTCAATAGGATGTCAAAGGCGATCTGAGTGACTGAGTCAGTTGAATATTTAACTTCGACCTACATGTAAAGGGACATGCGCAAGTAGATGTCACGTCACTCTGGAGACGCTGAGACGTGATTTCTGAAGTTCACCGGTTTATTTCCGTCACCCAGCCCCTCCCTTGTATCCCCATTGATCAAAAAAAAAAAACCCTCTTTTTTTTCCATTGCATCCACAGGGGACTCCCTTGTTTTTACCGGGGAAATGGTCAGGAGAGACATCCCCCATGGAGTAACGGTACGCCCTCCACACACGTGTCGACTGGCATGGATGTCAGAAAGACCACCCTCACACGTGTAAGCCGCCCCCCATTTGTGGCCACCTCCTCCTCCATTAAGGGGAGACCCTCCGCCAAACCGAAGACGGGAGTACTTCTTCTTCTCTTCTTCCCTGCTGTGGGGATATTCCACGGCCATCGCCGAAGACACCTCGTCGAACAACTTCACAGACACGACACCTAGATATGGCGGACCGCCAACCCGGCGCCGGTGCGGCCACCGGCCCCGTCCTGCGCCCCCAGCGGCCGGGGGCCCCCGCCCCCCTCCCGCCCTCCGCGGGCACCGCCCTCTTCCGGAAGATCCAAGAGCGGGCGCCCAACTCGACCCAGGTGCTGGGGTTCCTCACCCTGGTGGTCTCCGGGGGGATCCTGCTGCTTCTCACAGGGCTGACGCTGACGGCCACCGTGGGGGGCCTCGTCTTCTTTGCGCCGCTGGTGGTGCTGACGAGCCCGATATGGGTGCCGGCGGGGGCGGTGCTGTTCGTGGCGGCGGCGGGGTTCCTCACGTCCTGCGGGTTCGGGGTGGTGGCGCTGGCGGCGGCGTCGTGGGTGTACAGGTACGTGCGGGGGCGGCACCCGCCGGGGTCGGGCCGCCTGGACTACGCCCGCACCCGGATCGTCGACACGGCGAGCCACGTCAAGGACTGCGCCCGGGAGTACGGCGGGTATCTGCGCAGCCGGGTCAAGGACGCCGCCCCCGGCGCCTGAGCTCCCCCGCCGCCGCATGCAAAACCGACCGTATGTATAGACATACTTTGTGTTAGCCCATGGGTGGAAGGTTGGAAGCTGGTTGGGGTGGCCATTTGAACCGTATCTATGTGGAGAGGAGTCCCTCGTGCCGTCGGTGGTGTGTTTTCTTGTGGTTGGTTTCTGTTGTTCTTGATCGATGCCTGGAATAACAGCTCTCTTTAATTAATTAATTGTCTTTCTTTCTTTCTTACTTCTTCCCGTTGGATTTAATCTAACGTGCACATACATATATATATATAATAAATTATATACAATAGTCTATCATAAAATTTATCCTTATTAATGTGATTAATTAAAGATTTGGAGATATAAATATTTAAAAAAAATTATGGGTCATATTTTAATTATGTGTAGAGATCAGGGTGCTATTTCTATCTCTATGATGGGTTAAAATAGAAAATAACACCAAAACGTGTTTTAACACACGTACGCATAACAACGGTCTTCTTATTTTAAGAGGACAAGTCATGGTCTTCAATCCACACACGAGACTTCTCCTTCTCCTGACATTCTATCATCTTGGAGTGACGTGGGAGAATACTGTATTAATTTGGAAGACCGTTTCTCATGGATTCAGATATATTTCCACTATAATTCTTTCGATGTTTTGATATTTTGAGATCATTGGACAACTCTTATTCTATAGATTTAATCTCCCTCTCAAAAATCCTAACAATAGTATAAGAGTCTTATAAATCCATGTTAAAATCACAAAAATCAAAATTTCTGTTCCGAGAATATTGAACGGGTGTTGTTCTGTTCCCGCGGGGAAGGGACGGTACATGTAGGCGGGCTTCCCGTATGGCTAGCAGGATATCCAGATTCAAAAACAAAACTGGCAGGGCCCCACCACGGCGGCCACCCGCGAAGGGAGCCACGCTGTGCGGCCACCCGTGAAGGGGCGTCACGAGCGAGTGCAGGGGCACCTCCAATCCCCTGATCATGGCCGCGGCGGCAACTTCACTGCAGAGAATGGCGTTGCGGAGTAGAAAGGGTGACGGGAAAAAGAAACTTTTCCCCATCGCTACCCAGGGACCAGAAAGAATTTGGAGTTTCCCTTTTGAACCCTCTGTTTTCTTTATATGCATATTTACGATTTCCTGACATACACGTGGGAAAGAACATAACATATATATCTCTATATTCATAGCATACTCCGCCATTCTCACCCACCCACGTTTATTGTCATTTTTGCACCTTATGCTCTTACGTGAACAGAGATTCGGTTTATATAATTTTATGTGATCATAAGACCTTAACCTCTCAAAGTTAAATCGGTCTTCTTTGATATAAGATGTCTCCGTGCTTTCCTTCATTGTTTATCAAAGAGTTTTATTTTATGAATTATCTGGATCATTTGATTCCTTAATAGTTATACATATTGAGTATATTTGACTATTATCTAGAAAGATCCAGATAATACTTTGGCTTCAAATTTTAGTACATTTAAGATGTCTAATATTCTGAATTAGAATGATTGAAACAACATGCTACCAAAGTAGCCTCTCTTGTAAAGATTAATTTATTTTAGAATGGCAAGATGATTGTATTTATGTAATTCATGTAAATATTTACTAGCCCAAATGATAGTTAATATTTGACCGAATTACATATATACACATTTGTAATAGTAAATGTGTGACAATTATTTCGTATTTCATGTGAATAATAAGTCGATCCAAAGAAAGGCTTATTATTTGACAGAATTTATTGTCAATATTTGACTATTACACCAAGAGTATCACTTGCAAGTTAATATTCTTGTCCAAAGATAAAATATCAATATTGTACTAGATATCTTGTGATGGGCTGTACCATTATTTGATAATTATTTTCAGCATAATTTGAAATTTACGTGAGCTATTGTTTTATTTTGTTATAGTTGCAAGTTCTGCTAATAATATTTCTACCAGCATTAATTCAATTCCTATGCATAATGGTACACTTCTCGCTTTCGTTTGTTCAGAGGTTAATTTAATTTCTGTACCCACACACACTTGGTGGATAGATTCCGGTGGTACTACTCATATAAGTGTGTCTATGTAAGGTTGTCTCCACTGCCGAAAGTCGAATGATGATGAAAGATACATCTACGTGGGCGATGGCAAAACAGTGGAAGTTGAGGCTATAGGGACTTTTAGGTTATTATAAAAGACTGGTCATTATTTAGATTTGAACGAGACTTATGTTGTACCGTCTTTTCGACGGAATTTGATATCTATTTCTATGTTTGACAAATCTGGTTATTCTTGTTCATTTGGAAATAGTAAGTTTAGTCTTTTTCAAAGTTTAAATATTGTTGGTACCGGTTCCTTGTCATTTAATGATAACCTATATTTACTTAATATTGTAGTCTCATTTAATGAAACATTGCATATAAGTTCACGCTGTACAAAATGAAAATTAACCAATGAGAATTCTGCTTCACTATAGCACAAGCGATTAGGTCATATCTCTAAACAAAGAATTGAGAGACTTGTGTCTGACGGTATTCTTGATTCCCTTGATTTTACGGATTTTGACACATGTGTCAATTGTATAAAGAGAAAATAAACAAACAAAAGGAGAACATGAGCCAATAGAGCTTCAGACGTCTTAGAAATAATACATACGGATATTTGTGGGTCATTTCCTATGCCTTCATGGAATGGTCAACAATATTTTATTACATTCATAGACGATTATTCTCGATATGGCTACATGTATCTCATTCATGAGAAGTCTCAGTCATTGGATATGTTCATAAAATATAATACTGAAGTTGAGAACCAACTCAACAAAAGGATAAAGGCCATTAGATCAGGCCGTGGTGGAGAATACTATGGTATATATGATGGATCATGTGAACAACGTCCAGGACCTTTTGCTAAATTCCTAGAGGAATATGATATTGTCCCACAATACACCATGCCGGGATCCCCTAGCATGAATGGTGTTGCTGAAAGAAGAAATAGAGCGCTTAAGGATATGGTAAGGAGTATGATTTGTCAATCTACCTTACCAAAATCTCTCTGGGGAGAAGCATTAAAGACTGCAGCTTATTTGCTAAAAAGTGTTCCAACAAAAGTCACTGTGAAAATCCCTTATGAGCTTTGGACAGGTAAGAAGTCTAGTTTGAAGTATTTACACATTTGGGGTTGTCCAGCTGAGGCAAAGCTTTATAAGCCTAATGAAAGGAAACTGGACTCCAAAATAGTCAGCAGCTATTTTGTTGGATATCCTGAAAGGTCAATGGGCTACAAGTTTTATGATCCCACAACTAAGTCCATTTTTGAGACGGAAAATGCCCAGTTCTTTGAGGATGTTGAGTTTGCCAAGGGAGATAAGATTAGAGATTTTATCTTTGAGGAGGAGTATGTCACTATTCCTCTGATTGCTATTGACAATGATCAGGATCAGATTTCTTTGCCTGATATTGTTCAAGAAGTAATTCCAAATCAAGACAATATTCAAGCATCTCCCGTTCAAAATAATGAAATTGATTCATAAGAACAAACTCAACACTCTCAAGAACCAATGCCATTAAGAAGATCCACTAGAGAAAGGAGAAGTGCAATTCCGAATGACTATATCATATTTCTCCAAGAACATGAGGTTGACATTGGGGTGTTGGAAGATGATCCAATCAACTTCCATCAAGCCATGTAAAGTTCTAATTCTCAAAAGTGGATAGATGCTATGAATGAGGAAATAAAGTCCATGAAAGATAATGATGTTTGGGATCTTGTCCCATTACCTGAAGGTGCGAAGCCCATTGGTTGTAAATAGATATTTAAAGTCAAGAGGGATTCAAAAGGTAATGTGGAGAGACATAGGGCTCATCTTGTCGCTAAGGGCTTTACTCAGAAGGAAGGCATTGATTATAAAGAGACTTTCTCTGCTGTTTCATCTAAAGACTCTTTTAGAGTAATAATGGCATTAGTGGCATATTTTGACCTTGAGTTACATCAGATGGATGTAAAAACTGCGTTTCTCAATGGTGACATTGATGAGACGATATATATGCTGCAGCCAGAAAATTTTGTGTCGGGAGACCCAAAGAATATGGTTTACAAATTAAAGAAATTCATCTATGGACTTAAGCAAGCTTCTCGTCAATGGTATTATAAATTTCATCAAGTTGTCATCTCATTTGGTTTTGAGATGAATATAGTGGATGATTGTATATACCATAAGTTCAGTGAGAGTAAACAGATTTTCTGATTTTATATGTCGATGACATACTGCTTGCCAGCAATAATATAGGATTATTATGTGAAACTAAGAAGTTTCTGTTAAGAAATTTTGAGATGAAAGATCTTGGAGATGTCTCTTTTGTATTAGGCATACAGATATACCGAGATCGCTCTCGAAATATCCTGGTGTTATCACAAAAGGACTATATCGAAAAGGTTCTTAAAAGATTTGGCATGCAGAACTGTAAACTAGGTGACACCCATGTTGCTAAAGGTGACAAGTTTAGCCTTAATCAATGTCCCAAAAATGACTTTGAAGTTAAAGAGATGCAGAAGATTCCTTATGCATCAGCCATAGGAAGTCTTATGTATCCTCAGGTTTGTACGCGTCCGGATATTACGTATATTATTGGAATGTTAGGCAGATACTTAAGTAATCCATGAGTGGATCACTGAAAAGCAACCAAAAGGGTCA
Source organism: Amorphophallus konjac (assembly GCA_022559845.1). NCBI lineage: Eukaryota > Viridiplantae > Streptophyta > Magnoliopsida > Alismatales > Araceae > Amorphophallus > Amorphophallus konjac. Next base: position 369,340,804 of record CM040123.1, read on the forward strand.
TGCGGTACTTACAAAGAACAAAGAACTACATGCTCACATATAGAAAATCAGATCAACTAGAGATCATTGGATATTCTGATTCTGACTTTGCTGGATGTCAAGATAGTAGGAGATCCACATCAGACTATATTTACCTATTGGCTGGAGGAGCTATTTCATGGAAGAGTGTTAAGCAGACACTTGTAGCTTCTTCTACAATGGCGGTGGAGTTTATAACATGTTATGAGGCATCAAATCATAAGATATGGCTGCGAAATTTTGTCACCGGGTTGTGAATTGTTGATGGAATTGAAAGACCACTTAAGATATTTTGTGACAATAAGTCAGCAATGTTATATTCCAACAACAACATGAGTTCTATAAAGTCTAAGCACATAGACATCAAGCTCCTGGTTGTTAAAGAAAGAGTACATAGTGGTCAAATATTTATAAAGCATATTGGTACAAACTCCATGATTGCGGATCCGCTTACTAAGGGACTTCCACCCAAGGTCTTTCATGAGCATATTACTCACATGAGTGTCTTGTCATTTGATGATGTGCTAGTTTAGTGGGAGCTTGATGGGAATCGACGCCGAGCATGTACTTTTTCTTTTGCATTTATGTCCTTTTAGTTTGTGTTTATATCCTTGGGAAAGTATGTACGCAAATGTAAGGCTTTATAAGTCAAGGAGTCATTCCCATGGATTGTGTGGGTTTTTATGCAATTATACAGTAGGACCAACAAGGGGGCCCTCAGCCCTTTCCCATTGGTCCATGTCACCTATGTGGGGCTGGTCAACCATCCTAGGTGGCCATCTAGAAGGGTTGAATGTCAAATGCCACATGGGTAGACAAAGGGAGTAAAAAGTCTAAGGTAGGCTACCTACCATGTCAAGCTTGTCTCCCACTTGGGTTATTTTATTTTTTTTGTGTGTGTTGGTCACATTTAATTTAGGCCATTCATTCCCCATCCCTAGATCCAATGGTGGAGATTGGATTAGATTGGAGGCATATAAATACTTGTATTTTCCATTTGAATATTAATGAAAGTGAAAAAATCATTGTGCAAGAACGCCTCTCTTGGAGAATTTCGACCTCTCCTCTCTCTCCCCCTGATTTTTTCATCCCCAACCCCCATTCTAGAGTGATATATCCTTCCCCCCACCTCCGGTGATCATCGGTGCCGTCGCCGTTCGTGCCGCCATCACGCCGCCGCGGAGCCGCCTTCGGTGTTCTGTCCATCATGGACAGAGGCTTCTTGTCCGAATATCTTCTCTCCTCCACGTGAAGATCTCAAGCTGCAATTTTTATGGTGTGTTCTACCCTTGCATCCCAAGTGCCACCTAAATTTTTACGCCCAAACTCCACCGTTTAGTATTTTTACATTTTCGTCCAACCTGTCATCCCAAATCTGCCAGGTTTCTATCTACAGTGACAGAACCTCTGCGTTCTCCCCCTCCGACCATCTTTTTGATTTGTCCAAATCCTCCCAATTTTACTGAGATTTCTGTCCATCACCCCCTACCTCCATAAATTTTCTTAATTTTTTATCAGCCTTCTATCTATTTTTAGAAATTCGTGTTCTTCCTCTGATACAGTGTTTTTAGTCAGATCCCAGATCCGACCACCCTCCACTTCAAAAATCAGAAAAAATCACCACCACCTCCAAATCCAGATCCAAAAATAGTCCTGGTTTTCTTATTCGATTTCCTACAACCTTGCTGAAGAACACATCTTCAAATTCGAACATCTACTTCACGGTCAAAGGCAATCAACAGGAACGTTCTCTGCAAATCTGAGTCTTCGGTTACTGTACAACAGCAGCATATAAAATTCGCCAACACAAAGTAAAAATCTGGTGAATTTTTCTGAAGGCCACTAGATTTCAGTACTTTGAAGCAACTTTCCAACGGCTCTGATCTCGTCGCATTCCGACACCGGTGCTGATCGCAGCGTTCGTTCTCGCCGGAGCGCGCGCTGAAATACAGAACCGGCAGATTTCCGATCGGTTTTTCCGACCGGTGCCGAACGGAGCCGCCCGGCCTCCGGTCGGCGAACCAGCGTGCCGCCAGCCCGGGGAGCACTTCTCCAAGTGTCTCCACTACAGCGGTACCACCGGGTCCCACACGGCCCCTCCGGACAGCACGTGGGCCCCACGGTCGTGAACACGCGTGTAGCCGAATCAACACACTAAGCTACCCGTCAACCCAAATTCGGTCCTCCCGGGCCCATTTGTATAGCCCTTTACCTCCCTGCGTGGAGTGGGCATGCTCCCATTGCTGTAATTATTGTGTGTTAAGTTTCCCGGGAGTACGAGTTTTCGGCCGGGTCCGTCTTCCCCATGCCGAGCGCGTGGAGGTATCGTTCTCGCTCCCTACACTCGGCATTTGCTTATTTTCATATATACTTGTTTATGCCGCTGCTAGAGAGCATGCTTTAGGTCCGTTAGCTCGCTATATTATCATTCACCGCTGCTACGAGAGAGAGCGTGACCGTCCCGTGACCCGATCCGGGCACGAAAGTGCGAGCCGACCACCCTAGCTCTTGCCGGTTTCTCAACCGCGCACGTCCGACGCTTCCCTCGTTAAGGGACGATCGCGAGCTTGTCGTGTCCGTGTCTCGTCCCGCATCAGAGCTTGTGTTTATATTTTAGAAATATTTTGTATTTATGAATATTTTCTGCAGAAATAAAGAATTCAGTTTGTTCTCACTCTGTTATTTGTTGATCTCAATAAAAAATAAAGTTGGACCAGTTGGAAATAGACATGATTGGATCACATTGCATGTAATTTTCATGTTACACATCCGTACTTGATCCATGTCGTTCGTTATATTAACATATGTGATTATTGATGGGTTGAATTATGTTAAATGTAATGAAAACTCCTTTAGTCCTATGTTGATATACTTGATGGACCGGATTGATTGAAGATGTTTTTGATGATGATAGCAAATTTTTGAGCTCATAAAGTTTCAGTATACAATCGTAAAAGTGAATATGTATATGTTGTCCAAGTGGGAGATTGTTGGATTTAATCTAATGTGGGCATACATATATATATAATAAATTATATACAATGGGCTATCATAAAGTTTATCCCTATTAATGTGATTAATTAAAGATTTGGAGATATAAGCATTTAAAAAAAGTATGGGTCATATTTTAATTATATGTAGAGACCAGAGTGCTATTTTTATTTCTATGATGGACTAAAATAGAAAATGACACCAAATGGTGCTTTAACACACGTACGCACAACAACGGTCTTCTTGTTTTAAGAGGACGGGTCGTGGTCTCCAATCCACACACGAGACTTCTCCTTCTCCTGAACATCTCATCATCTTGGAGTGACGTCGGAGAACACTGTACTAGATTGGAAGACCATTTCCCATGGATTCAGGTATGTTTCCGTTGTAGTTCTTTCGGTATTTTGACATTGAGATCATTGGACAACTCATGTTCTATAGATTTAATCTCCCTCTCAAGAATCCTAACACTTCCTGGCAATTTAATTTGTGATCTTGGGTCTCTTAATTAATATTTGGATTTTTTGCATGGAAACCATGGTTAAAAGTGAATTTGTAAAAAAATCATTCCTAAAAATACATTAACAGATATATCACTGTGTAATCTGAATTGTGCAAAAATACCATATTTATGTGTATGCATATCACCTCTTTTTATCAACAACTTGTAGGAAAATCACGCTTAAATGGTATTTATGCACTATTTGAATTAACTCAGTGATATATCTGCTAATGTATTTTTAGGAATAATTTTTTTATAAATTTACTTTTAACAATGATTTTCATGCAAAAAACTCTTAATCTTTTTTTTGGAGAGGTGGTCTCCTGCATGCTACTTGGATGATTAATGATTTGTGCTTGCCCTAAGAAGGAGCTCTCTGGATGATGCATGGAATTAATTAAGCATCATCATATGCATGGATATCCTACATGTATTGCAAGAAGGACCTGACCTGATCTCACGCACTAGCCAGTTTTCTCACATAATAGTTAATTAGTTCTACATGTGACGGTGTTTCTCTCGTGGTTTCGTACCTCTATTTTTTTTTCAAGAAAAACTTTAATCTTCTGTTTGCCATGTGAACAAAAGATTAGATATTCGGCCATGTGCATGTTATTTCGTTACGATGATTTTGATAACGTGTTAGAATATATATATATATATATATATATATATATATATATATATATATATATATATATATATATATATATATATATCTCTGGATGAGTTATTCTATGAGATTTTTACTTTTAAATTTGACAACTCATCTTTATTCTGGAATTAACTTATTCCATGTAAATGAATAAAATGAGTTAAACTCGCAATAATAGTTTCAACCTTAATTGATGCCAGATAATTTAATTTTCACTAAAGTCGATTAATGGCAGATATTCCGAATAACTCATCTTATTTTATCTTTGTTTTATTATCAAAGTCGCTCTTATTTAATATTTTTTCATAGAAATAAAGTAAACAGAAAATTAAGTCTTGTTCGAAAGAAAATGTTGGCATACGTTATATATTGCAAGAAAGTAGCTGCCAGCGTAGGTCAGAAAGATTATTTGAGAGTCCAGAAATGCTTCTAGTTTTGGAGTAAGGTTGCTAAAAGGCACGTTCTTAATGGTGTTGACTCTATAGTTAATCATGTCGAGGCCTGGTTCGATAACGGGTTAAGTTCAAGTAAGATACATTAATTAAAGTCGGATGACTTATTTTTATTTGATACTTTTAATTAAAATTAGATAAAATTGAAATAGATTAATTTATTTTTTTAAAAAAATGAAATAAATTAACTGATCTTGATTAAGATTAAAGACCCGGTGAACCACTCCGAATAGATCATCCTCCTTAGCCTATTATGTTATCAAACTCGCACGAGTGAAATGTGTCGTCATGGAACGTGAAAACAAACACCCTCGCGTTGGATTTTTGGGGGAGGTCAGTCCACCGTGTGTGTGTGTATATATATATATATATCCAAAGTCTAAACCACGCATATGGCGTCGTCTACTTGGCCTTGCGGGTCTTCCCCGCCAACCAGATGCACCACTGGTGGTTGTTGCTTAGCCCATTTCTCAGGAACGCGAATGTTAAATTGCTGAGAGATAAGCAGACAAAGCTGTCTCTTTTCTTCCGTATATTAGCTTGTTGCGTCCGTCCTTGATTCCCGATTAACATGTCCAACGTCTTCTTTTCATAGCCCTAACTAAAGGGTTAATTATGAATAATACGCATAGGCCAATTAACTTGTTTATTAATGTCTTTTTCATGTATAGCCCTTAGGGCTAGCTAGGATTATGAATACGCATACACCAATTAACTTTTCTAATATCTTTTCATATATATATATATATATATATAGCGTTTAATGCCTTTCCTTAGCCCCGAGGGCTATGAATATGCATCTAAGAACCAATTACGAAGGGTTACGAATACACGCATAGAAAAGCCAGCTAAAATATGCATAGAAAAATCAACTAGAATATCAGCGGCGTTGGCCCGGCCCCCCTCCCCCACTCTCTCTCTATCTCTCTCTCTCTCTCTCTCTCTCTCTCTCACACACACACACACACACACACACAGTATATCGGGGTCAAATTTTACTTTTAGATATTGGTTAAACCTTTTTATTATACTGGATAAGAGATTTGATATATGAGTGTGTGCGAGGTTAGAATTATAAGTTTCGATATGTAGAGTAGAAAAAAAGTTTTTTAAATAAAAATTATTCTTAGAAATATATTAATAGATATATTACTCTGTAAATCTTAATTGTGTAAAAATGTCATATTTATTTATAGATATATCGCTTCTTTTTGTCAAAAATTTATAAAAAAATTACGTTTAAATTATGTTTATGTATTATTTAAATTAACCTAGTGATATATCTGTTAATATATTTTTAAAAATATTTTTTATAAGTTTATCTCTAATAATAATTTTTATGTAAAATTTTTTTAAAAAAATTTCTTGAAAATATTTAGAATGAAATTCTACGATTAAAAAATATACAGAAAACAAATATGTATAAGAGGGCCTTTAACTTTATGGTACTAATGCCGCGTGTCATTAAAAACAAGGTCTTTGCTCTATTTCGAGGTGCTTAGCTTCACTTTCTTTCGTGAGAGTCCGATATTTTTTTTTATTTTGACGATGCGAACTTAATACAAGGTAGAATATTTTCTTCTTGTTGGTCCAAATACACGGCAAACTCAACACTGGGGTGGTAAACTATGAGGTTTGAGAGAATTAGCACATGTTAAGCTTGAACTAGCAATTTAAGTGATTTAAAGTTAAGCAAGCAAGATGGCAAGTATTACAATCTATCTCAGAGCAAACACAGAGGCCAATTCCCCCGCAAGAAGTAAGCTTGCTAACCACGCACCCCCTCCCCCCCAAGAGCACCTAACACACAAGGATTACGTGCCCACAGGGATACAAGGCATGATTAATTTTTTTTTTGATAGATATGTTTTTAACGGGGAGAAGAGAACTCGAGATCGAACTCGGGACCTCTCTCTTGAGAAATGAAGAGGATGTCCACTCAAGGTACTAAAGAGTTAAAATTTTAATTTTTCCCATAAAAACATAATAAATAATGAGGGGGATGAGAGCTTGACGTAGATCCTTCGAAGAGCCTCTCCCTTGATTTTAAGAACAGATGGAGAGCACGGGGGAGGAACTCAGGAGCCCACTTTCTTTCTTCTGTAGCCCTCTAATTCACTCCATTAGACAAGATTGGGTTTGGAATTGGAAGAGAGATTTGTCTACGTTAGAGATGAACCTTGGAACTCAAGAAAGTGGTGTCTTCTCTTTTCTCAATCTCACACCTCAGAGAGGGGAGAACTCTCCTTGTATAGAGAAAAAGTTAGGTAGGATCCTCTCATTCAAATGGGTTGATCGGTTAAAAAATAAAAAAATAATTTTTGGTTGATAATATCATAGCTATCGATTTATCAATCCTTTCTCTGAAAAATAACCTGAGCAAGATCTTCTATCGATTGACTAGTCTATGGGGATTAGTTGACTGTTGTCGTCTTCGAGCACAATTTTTGAGAATCACCTTCTCGGGTGTTTTAGGTCGACCGATCTTCTAGCTCCGCTATGGTAGAGGGTTAATTAACTCTGAGTTAACTCAACAGAGTTAAATTGTCCCATATTTTACTCAACTTTAATTTGAAAGTAAAGGGGTTAACTCACTGAGTTAACCGGGTGGGTGAGAGTTGTAATTTTATAAAAATTGAGTTAACTATGTCACTTTTACCTAAAATCACAAAAATATCCATCTATTTGAACAGTTGGTTCAAAAATGTTGGAATCGCAACTACAACAATCCAGAGAGAAACATAATGGGGGGGGGGGGAGGAGAGGCGGCAGGGCGGGTATGCCAAGGGGTGAGTGCATGTAGCGGGCAATGGGGTAGGGGGTCGCTGCTAATCCCCCGGTTGGGAGGTCGGGGCAGGGCAGTTGTGGGACGATGGCATAGGATCTTATAGCTGGGTGCATCAAGGTCCGACGACAGCATGACGCTACTGTGTGACTCTCGGTGTGGTGTCGTCCGGTGGGGGTGGAGCGTCACTGGGGTGTGGAGATCCTCGACATCGTGGCCCCATTGGAGGACCGCATGAAGCGACTCAAATGGGCGGGGGTGGGGGGGGGGGGGGGGGGTTGAGTGTCCCAAGTTAACCCCCTCATGTCCCCTTTTTATTCGGGTTAGTTAATCCATCTTCCCAGAGTGAGGTCGCTAAACCCGAGTTAACCCCGGATCAAAGTGAAGCCTAGGTTCCAGTCTACTGGAGCAAACATCCACTCTAGTTCATATAGTCCACCATCATGCACGGGCCCTCGCCTTTTATTCTCTAGATCTTTTTCTATTTTTTATTTTGATCCATCTTGTTGATTAACTAAACAGAAATCACAATTAACTCCACAAAATTAATTAGTTCAATTGGTTGAATTTTTGAGATCATCGAAACAAGAGTACGAAGACAACACTTTTGATATAATATTAATTTTCATATTAATATATTAGTATCAACATTAAAAATGTCAATAGATGAGCACGATAGTGACAATTACAAATTCATTAAATTAGGAGTAGAAGAGGAAAGGAGTCAAGAGTCAAAATTCTAATACGAGTTTAGATTTGCATTAAATATTATTGTGATAATGATTTTTGTTAATATATAAACACCATAAATGATAGGGTATATAGTTAAGCACCTATTGTCAAAAATAATAGATCGTTTTAAAAGTATTCGAATACAAGGCAAGCGACACGTCTCTCATTTTAATTACCCTTCTTAAAAGTGGATTTGCATGAAAATCTGTCATGCATTTGTATTTGCAATTATATCCTCCATCTTTACGTGATTTTAATGTCGTGCAAGTCTTCTCGGTAAACTTATGTTAGAATATCCATAGAATAGAATGTTTCGTCACTTTATTAACCAGTTTTCAAGAGATTTTAACTATATTTTAACGTAAAGGTGACAATGAGAGCAGTTGTGATATTCAAATCACGTAATTAAGGAAGGTATACATGTAAATGTAATAGAGATTTTTGTATAAATTCACTTTTAATAGGGGTATATATGCAATAAAACTTCAACTTTATATGCTAACATAAAACTAGATTGAACCAGGGTTTGCCGACCCGTCCGACCCGGCCGACCCGGTCTCGGCGCGGGACGGGTCGGGTCGGGCGGGTCGCACAGCGACCCGGTCCGCCCCCTTGGCTGTCGATGCGATTTTTTTTGAATTTTTTTTTTAAAAAAATTTAATAAATTTATTTTGAAAGATTAAATGTTATATATATTTAAAAATATTAGAATGTAGAGTTTATTTATGATAATAGATCCATACTAAATTATACATAATAAATCATATAAAAATTACATATTACATCGCTTAAATAAACATCCTATTATATATAATACATAAAAAATTATTTCAATTATTAAATATGTAAAAGTAAACAGTGACATAATAATAACATTCATTCATAAAGTATAAAATACAAAAACTCACTAATCCTCGTCCATCTGTGAAGCCCGAATCCCAAAACTCACTCATCCTCCTCATCTGTGTAACCCGAATCCCAAAACTCACTAATCCTCATCATCATTGAAGCCCGAATCCCAAAACTCATCATCAGATACATGAGACTGATCACCCGTATAATCTAACTCTATCCTAGTGGGTGGAGGTACATGTGGGTGGGACTGAAAATATGTAACCATCTGCACAAATGATGGGTCGTGTGCTGCGGTGGAGGGTACATGAAAATCTGTAAAAAAAGTCCTCACTACATCTATAGCTTCAATTCTATCATGTGCGACTGGTGCTGGTGCTGCTCGAACTCTGGACGTGGAGGAAGATCCTGCTCCGCCCTGTGCTCGTGGTGGAGGTACCCGGGAGGTAGAAGAAGATGTTATCGGTGTGCTACGAGAACCGTATCTATCCTGTAACTGTGTCCGAAATGAATGTCGGACATCTCCCGGAACTCGGTCGCATGCACGAATATCGCGTCCCACTCCCGCAAGGTGCTCCGCAAACCTGTGTATGCCGGTGACGCGATGTTCGCAGTATTTACAGTGCACATGTCCATCACCCTCAACAAAGTATCCATGCTCCCACGCAGGGTGATGCCGTCCGTCTATGATGACCTGCAAATGATGTAAAAGTTTACATTAGTAATTTCAATGACAAGTACAGAACTCTATATATAAAGAAATCTACAATTAATTATTAGTTAGTTATAAATGTAACCAAATGATACATACTAATAAAGACTATGGACCCAAACTGGGCCAGTGCCCATCTCCAAACAATCTGACATTAAATGTGGTCCGCAGATAGGACAGATAGTCTTCATAGCGCATTGAACCTGAATAGTTCTCCCAGTACATGCGTACGTAGTATTCATACTGCTACGAACCTTGTGCGTACACGACCTCTACTGACGTAGCTGCGGCATAAGGATATGGATACGATGGGAAAATGAACTACTGTTATCTGAGTCGCCATGATACATCGGCTGCTGCGGCCATGACCGTCCATACGAGCTTCCAGATCCCTGGGAGTCATGTGTGCTCATCCTCTCAAAATCAGACAACATGTCTTGATAGCTTGTACTGTCTGCAACCGAACTTCCATAGTAGGGATCCCAATGATCAACTGCCCGTCTCGTCCCTGCCGGTGGAGCACTGTGGTCCTCATCTTGCGTGGCATGTGTGAAGTGCTGCTCCTCTGTCCATGCGCCATGTTGACGGCCTCCACGACTTCTACTATGACCACTGCTGTACTCTCTGCCACCAGCACTAGTATTCTCACGAGGACTCCGTTGGTCACCTTGAGAGCCACCACCTCCATGGGATGAAGACCCTGTCGGTGTACTATCAGCATCGGAGTCATGACTCCCACTAATGCGGGGCTCAACAGAGGGCTCGGGAGTGTCGTCATCTGCATTGGGATCTAATGTCTCCATGTCTGCAATATCTATCGGATTTAATGGTGGTCCCTTGTCCTTCTTGCTGGTGAATAATGTGGTCCATGATAATTTTTTCTTATGTGGAGCAGGGGGCGGCTTACCTGCTGCATGTTGTGTCCCTCTAGATGTCTGAGAAGTAGAAGCATGCTTAGATAATTTTTCAATTTACGGTGTAAATTATGTAAGTCTGTACGTATACCTGAGACGACTGATTGAGTGCCTTAACTTTAGATGTTGAGCGTCGTGGCGCAACAGACTGAGATGGTTGTTTCGATGCTACCGAAGACTACACAATTGAATAAAGAATATATTCAGTTACTAATGAATTACATATTAATAAATATAGAAATTACAATATAATTTCACCTCTCTAAATGAGGAACTCCTCCTAGCCTCTCTTGAAGTGGATAACTTTCTTGCTTCCGCAGATATTGAATGCCGCGGTGCAGCAACTCGGGACCACTGTTCTCCCGCAATGTTGTCATTTGTCGGACCGACCTGTAATATATTTCTTACATCATCATACATCAATATATGACTACGCTACTAATGAAATTTGCGATTCGATTTTCATGTATTAATTCACCTGAGGTGGCTCTTGACGCTCAAAAATTGGAGGTTGTATCAATCGCTCCCATGCTGTATCATCGTACGCATACGATGTGTCTCCACCCCCAATGACGAGGTCTTCATCTAAATTAACTTCATCATCACGTCCCGTTGCTGACTCGTCACCACCCAAATGCACATGGGTGTCATCTCCCTCCCCCACTGCCTCTTGTACAGCTGATGCGAGAAAAGTATTAGGCCGTGGTGTCTCGCCAGGTTCTTCAGCCTCCTCGTCCAATTCTGCCTCACCACGCTCGGTTGTCGCTCTTGCAACCCATGCTACCATAGGGTCATCATCGTCTCGCAAGTACACAGCATCCATTGGGTCGTAATCTCCCTCTCCTCTCCTTGTATCCATTTGTACATGCCAGACCTTTAGCCTCATGTTGTAATGAACATACACCATTTTGTCTAGCCTGCGATGTGTTAGTCTATTCCTCAGCTTAGTATGCAAGAAGGAGAACGTCGACCAATTCCGCTCACACCCACTCGACGAGGATGTTTGCGATAGAACTCTCATTGCGATCTTCCTTAATACGGGTGCAGTTGTGCCGTAATTTAGCCACCACTCAGCTGTGTTTAAGACAGATCACGTACAATATAATAATTAGATGTTAAAATTACTTCTCGAGATATAGAAGGTACATTGTGAAGACACATTACCTGGGTCGAGTCTATCACGACTGGCTATGGCATTAGGTGTCGCAAATGAACCAATTCCCTCTCTAAATATTTTCATCTGCAATATCAAAAAATATGAAGTGTATATTTCATTAAATATTGTCAATGTTAAAATATCCAAGTATACCTCATTCAACGCATCAGCAGCATCTGTTGGGGTGAAAGACAATCGGTCTACCACAATGTTGACCGATTCTATCAACGTATCGTCATAAGCAAGGGCCCGAGCATATTGGAATGCCTGATGTAGATAGTACGCTGCAATCGTAAGACAATGAATTACATATTAGTATCAACTAAAAATCACAGCGCATTGATTGAACAAGAATGTTGACGTTTACCTGCCATGTGAAGATCGCGGCTCATTTGTCTGTCCCATCGGTCCTCCACAATCTCTAGAATGGTGGGTCCATATTTTTTGGACGTTGTAAGGATCTTCCGCTTGGCTGCTTCTATTTTGCTGTACACCAACCCCATGGTTGGTACTTTATCCCCATCCACACATCGTAGAACCTCATACAGTGGCTCTATCAATGACACTAATATCTTCACTCTATCCCAAAAATTCGAGGTGTTGACAATCCCCTCGACCTCCGCCCCTTCACGTGAAGCAGCAAAAGAGGAACTCAGCCAGGTCTCACCTCTAAACATTTGCTTCAACCCATCCTTGTGCTTCAATAGGCTCTGCAATGCGATGTAGTTGGTGGCAAATCGTGTGATGCCAGGCCTCAACAGTTCGCCGCCACAATGCTCCCTCATCCATGCCAATACAAGTGTGTTGTTGTAGATATATTTCATGATTTTTTGTGCCACCTCGACCACAGATTTTACCATACGAAGCTACCCAATCTCCTTCAGCATCAGATCTACATAATGTGCTGTACAGGGGGTCCAGAAAATGTGCCATTTTTTCTTCATTAGTTCCTCCCCAGCCTTCTTATAGTTCGACCCATTGTCAGTCACCACTTACACAATGTACTCCTCCCCAATCTCAGTCACCACTTGCTCCATCAATGACAAAATATATTGATGACTATGAATTTGACCAGACGCATCCACTGATTTGTGAAAGAATACATGTCTGTCACAATAAACAAGGAAGTTGATCATGCTAGATTTTGTTGTACCTGACCATCCATCACACATCAGTGTGACTCCGTACTTTGTCCATTTCTGCTTGAATGAGTCAATGTAACTCTTGATCTCAGCAACTTGTTCATCAAGGTATACGCCAGCCAATTCTCTCGCTGTAGGTGGCTGCACGTGTAGCCCAAGGACCTGTGCTTCTTGAAACATTAGCTTGTAGTAAGGGCTATTGGCTGCATTGAAAGGCAGACCCGCGTGGTGCCACCATTTTGCAACAGCCTGACCAAGTTTCCATTTAGGTCCCTTCTGGCCATACGCATCGTCCATCCTCGTTTGCTTGCCATGCTCTCGGGATAGTGCACCGGGCTCCACATCTTCAATGTTGATCGATTGTGTCCTTTTTCTTTGTGTCCCCGAGTCACCAGTCAATAAACTCCTTATGCCTCGTGGTTGTCGAGTCGTAGATGAACCACCACTCCCTGATGCTCCGGTCCTCGCGGCCTCGCGACTACGGACTATAGTCTCCTCGGGATGTCTTGACTCTTCCCTGCTCTGACGTACTGCCTCAAGAAACTCTGCTTCGTATGGATCGTTCACAGTGACATACACATTAGCCTGCTCAGTACGTGCTTGTTCGTCTTCGTCACTGGGTGTCCATGCACATTCCTCCTCGTTGCTGCCACTTGCTATTCCGCTCACTGCCGCTTGATCCCTTTTCTTCTTTTTTTCCTTTTCTTGCATCTCAGCTCTCTTCTCCCGCAGGTGCCTAGCCATTGCAAGTTTCACATCTCTAGGCACATGGGTACACCCAGCAACCTCAGAGTATCCTGCCCCGGCTCCTCCTGCCAAATGCTTCTTCAACCGAGACACCCCTCCTCCCCGGTGTTCTATTTTACAATAGTTACAACGCCAACACCTACGGTTGCCATCCAACAAAACTCCGTGTGACCACCCAATATCATTTGTTCGTTCCTTAGGAGCCATAGGGTGCTATCTCCTAAAATTAAGAAATTCAAATTATGAAAATATATTATTTCCCATCTACAACTAACAATGAACATAATTTCATGATTTGCGTAACATGCAAGACTAAATTCAATATTTAATACATCTTCATATAATTTAGTTCCAAATATTATAATTATTTCTATAACATACATATAAGGGTAATATTTATAATTAATACATATACATTAACTTACATGACATAATTAGATATTTAAAATATAACTAATTAGATATTTAAAATTACATCTCTAATTAAATTACATGACACATATAAATTATAAACATCTCTAAATAATTTACATTATATATATAAATTAACTTTAAAATTATTTAGAAAATATTAAACACTAAATTTATATTTACATTAAAAATATATCCATACACATTATATTTTTACATTATGCAATTAAATTAACTAATATACATTATGTATTTAAAAATATTTTACATCTACAACTAATAATGATATTAATATCATTACTTCTACAACATACAAGACTAAATTTAAAATTTAATACATCTAAATTAAATCTAATATTTAAACATGAATTGAATAACATATCAAAAAATAAATTTATATCTACAACATGAATTAAATATTATTTATATTAATTCTACAAAATGAATTAAATAATACATCAAATATATGATATTTATACAACATCAATTAAACAAAAATTATATTACTTATATAACATGAATTAAATAATATATTATTATTAATATTAAATAATATAATAAAATATTTTTCTATATTTTTTAATTTAAAAACTAAAAAAAATAAACACCCCCCCCCTCACCCTCCCCGCCCCCCACCGAGGTGGGGGCGGCGGTGCAGACGCCCCCCCCCCCCCCTCACCCTCACCGCCCCCCACCTCCGTGCAGACGCCCCCCCTCCCCTCACCCTCACCGCCCCCCACCTCCGTGCAGACGCCCCCCCTCCGTGCAGACGCCCCCCCCCCCCCCCCCCTCACCCTCACCGCCCCCCACCTCCGTGCAGACGCCCCCCCCTCCCCTCACCCTCACCGCCCCCCCACCGGAGGTGCAAACGCCCCCCCCTCACCCTCACCGCCCCCCACCGGAGGTGCAGACGCCCCCCCCCTCCCCGCCCCCCACCGGCGGCGGTGCCAGTGCGATCGCCGGTCGTCACCCCCCACCCCCCTCCTCACCCTAAAACAAAAAATTAGGGCACCTATCTCTGATCGCCGATCGTCGCCGCCGCCCGGTGCCGTCCGCCGCCGTCCGCCGCCGCTCTGCACCGCCCACACCTGTCGGCCACCGCCTTCAAGCCGCTGCGGATGGCAGACCCGCCCGCACCCCTGCCCGCTATATGGGCGACCCGTCACGTACGCGCCGTCCCGCACGAACCACACCGGGCCCGCCTCGACCCGCTCCGGTACGCGGCGGGACGCACGGGACCGTGCGGTCCACTGCGTCCCGGCCACGACCCACAGCCCGTGCGACCCGGCGCCCGCCTGGGTCGGGTCGGGTCGTGCGGGTCGGTGCGGGTCGGGCCGGGACGGCAAACCATGGATTGAACTATAAATATAACACATACTAAAGTCATATGATTATATGCCAAGTAACCTTCCCAGTATATATTTTTAGAGGGTCATATACAACATGTTCTATCAAGCAAAGTGGTCTCCAAAAAATTTGGAGGGCCATGGGTCATGGCCACTGCTTGCCTGCCATCTCTACACCATAGGGTGAAGAAGAGTGTTCTCTAGCAAGTCGGAGCCGATTGGTTGTCCCTTGAGTCAAAACCTAACGTCGATATCCCATTTGGGTTAACGTTAGGTAGGTTCACTTGTGTTCTTGCGTCAAGATCGATTGATATAACAATCGGGGTTCTGGTACAAATTTTGAAGGCTCATAATCATGTCAAAAACAAAAAACCTCATTTGAGAGCTTTCAGTAGAAGAGATTTCAAAATCTGTCTTCCACGCAAAATACCCATCACTTTACAGAGTTGGAGAAGAATCTGGAGAGAGAAAAACATCTC
Organism: Amorphophallus konjac; assembly: GCA_022559845.1. NCBI lineage: Eukaryota > Viridiplantae > Streptophyta > Magnoliopsida > Alismatales > Araceae > Amorphophallus > Amorphophallus konjac. The sequence continues at coordinate 369,356,698 of CM040123.1, forward strand.
TCTCCCTCTCATCCAAAATCTTATGAAATCACGAGATCTTCCGTTTTAATTTTGACTCCCTCGTTATTTAAGAGAGTACAATATTTTAAATTTTTTAAGTGTCAATGAATGACCCAAAAAAAATAGAAACGACTGATGAACAGGCTGACAATCTAGGATTCATCTGAGGTCAACTCAACCTATTTTGTTGATTAATCTACTATTTCACATCGTTTGTTGGAAGTTCAGTCAGGGATTTAGCTTTCTCCAAACAAAAAGTCAATTTCACATTTTTCACACCTAATAAATGGTTTAGATTTTTATAAATAAAATTTTAATTTATTAAAAATATTTCTGTAAATGATTAGCAATCATACCAAAATCAAATAATATAAATATCTCTTTTTATTTGCAGGTATGCTCAAACTTGTAAAAAAAATCACGATCTTACATGATATTTTATATAATTTAATGTTTAATAATTATATGTTTGTTAATATATTTTTAAAAATATATTTTTATAAATTTACTTCTAACAATAATTTATTTATAAAAACCCCTAAATAATTCAATAAGTACCGAGAGCTTTGAGGAGGGTCGAGAGAGATTCATGATTGGTCCTTGGCTGAGTGCCATTTGGTTTCTATAAATAGTGTTTGTCTACATCTACAAAGGACTTCACGAATTTTAGTTTTTTTTTTTATTATAGATCCTACAAACAATCTTATTTTGGCATACTCTATCATAGACTAAGATTACATGTTTTTATTTTGGGCGAGCGAAAAATCCGTATTTTTTATTTTGTTAAAAATATGTCTATTAAAGATTTTTTTTTCAAAACTATAACTAAGAAAAGTAGAAGATGTGATAATCTGATCTGATGGATCAAGTCAAGGAATACGGACCGTGTCTGCGGCTGCCAATGGATATATGGTATTTGTTATTTGGATCTGTTTTCAAATCAGATAATGGATACGAAAATCTGATAAAATTCATTATTATTTGTGGATTGTGTGTTTTTTTATTATTTATATTATTTGTGGTATAATTTTATTCTTTTTTAATTTTTAAAAATAAATAATCAATATATTTTGTAAGTTTTAAATTTTTCTTTAATAATTTCTGATTTGATATCGACAAGAAATGCAGAAGCAAAAAACACTCATTTTTATTTTCATTTTCGTTCTCTAATAATTCCTATCAGAAATGTTAGCCGAAGGTGTCATTGCTGTTGAGAGCCGGTCAGCAGCCCTACCACCATCGAAGGCAGTGCACGGTTCAGAATACCCGAACAATGCCCGACAATCGCGCTTGGGATCACCTCTGTCGCGAAGCAACTCGCCGCCGTTTCATCTATAGTGGCTCTCCCCGCTCCTCTCTCTCTCTCTTCTGAGAAACTGAGACTCTATATTCCGCGAGCAAACAGTAGAATCTTCGCGGGGCTCGACTGGTCGCAACCGTGGGAGGAGGCTATGGCGTTGCCCTGCCTACGCGCCGCGTCGGTCCCCTCACCGTGGCCGGAGACGAGGAAGCTACCTCCTCTCTCTCCGCGGAGGGCCGTGATCATCGCAGAGAAGCTTTCGCTGGTAAAGGCCCGCACCTGTTCCTCTCGATTACGTCTTTCTCTGCTGACTTTTTTGGGAAATGCCGGGCTTTCCTGTGGTTGTGGCATTAGGGTCGGGGGGAGGATGGGGGTTTTGATTGCTCTTTGGATGTGGGCTTTGGTGGTATTGGCGCTGGAGTTGGGTGGAAATGGCTGGGAAGCTGTGCAGATCCTGTTTTGGCTCGCCTGGTAAATTTCCAAGGGTCATATGACGAACGCACCGCTCCTCTGGCCGATGTTTTGTGGCTAAAGATGTGATCTTGGAGGGCCTGCTCCCTTGTAACATGAAAGCTTATCGGTACGGCATGTGTTACGGTTGGCTGGTGTGAGCACTCGGCGGGAGTTGAGACTCTCATCCCGCTAGAGCTGTTAGTGACTTTAATCTCACATTAGATTCTACAAAATAGTTGGACCTATTTATAAGAAAAAGAATCTCCTACCTCAATGTCTAGATTTTGGGATAGAATAAATGGTTCATAACAAATGGTGTCTGAGCTCAACTTTTGTATGTCCAATGTGGCTTACCTGTTGCACATAAACTAGCGTAACCTCGCTCAGGCATCTAGCCGACGACCCTCAGCTTGTCAGTGACTTTAGTGTCACATTAAATTTTACAAAAGAGTTACACCAGTTTATAAGAAAAGGAATCCCCTATCTCGATACCTAGGTTTTGGAGAAGGGTAAATGATTCATAACAGCATGGATGGGTGGTGTGAGCACTCGGAAGGAGTGACTTATAAGAAAAAGAATCTCCTACCTCAATGCCTAGGTTTTGGGGAAGTGTGAGACCCTCAGCCAATTAGAGTTGTCAGTGACTTTAGTTCCACATTAGATTATACCAAAAAGTTAGACTGATTTATAAGAAAAGGAATCCCCTATCTCAATGCCTAGGTTTTGGGGAAGGATAAATGATTCGTAACAGCATGTGTACCGCTCATTGGCGTGGTCCAGTGATAATTGCGGACCTAATGGTGCTTTCATTGTGACAAATGTGGAAAAGTGTGACCGCTGATTGCCTGTCTCAAGTCCCTTCGCTGCTGTTTTGATGCCCGATGTACTGGTTCAGATATATCTCTTGGATGTCTCCTCTCTGTATGCCTTGCCCTTTTTCTTTTCATATACCTGTTTCTGTACGAAGACAATCGATGCTCTTTCACTGTATCCCTATGAGACACTGAAACAGTATTTCAAAACAGCCTTGTTATGTATTCCAGAAGAAAACTGCAGTGTTGGGACTTGGGGAGCCACTCGTGGAGGATTTGGATGAAGTGAGAAAAGATAATAGTATTGGTCTTTCTAATTCAAGTAAAAGGTGTCGGGAACTTTCTGCTTCTGAGAGGACGTGTGATTTGTTGAAAGCTGGACAAAGACATAACCCCATTTTGTGTTTATCAAGATGCAGGCATAATTCAACTGAAAATAGTCCCAAGAGAAAAGTGAAAATTAGGAGATTGTCATGATAGTTGGTTGCTTTAGAATAAATATATAATGTGGAATCAGTTAAGGTGAAGTATAGTAGAGGGTCAATGGAAGTAGGGGCATGTGTGATGGCCACAGAAAGGATCCTTTGATTAGGTTGTCTTGAGGCTTTTCTCTTCTTCTGCCACTAAAAGATGGTTTAGGGTTCTGATACCTAGACTGATCATTCTGGATATGTTTCTCTACTGAAAGGATTCCATCCTTAATGTAGTACTCTTTTTGTAACACTTCAGTTTATTCTAATTCTGATGGGCTGTGCCTTCTTGTTAGATCTCTCTGGTATTTAATGCTATCCCTGTATCTGGAGGTTTTGAACAGAAGAATATTGGAAATGCTGAAGACGAAAAATATTACAAAGAGAGCAACAGGGGAAGGGAGAGAGATGGGAGAAATGAGAAAACCCACTGATGCCGTTGCTTTGTTTCTTTTCTGGTCATTGTTGCATATTCACATATTTTTATCATATTGAAATGCAATTATTGACGGGAAAAAAAATCATATGCTGCCTTGATTGCTGGGCATTGCCACTTTGTTTTTAGGAGTATGGGTTTTCTCTACTGCTTTGTTGGTAAGAAGCTGCATAGCTCATTGTATTGTTTCTTCAAATTCTGTTAGTAGTACTTGGTGTCGAGCATGAACATGATGTTTGTTTTTCTTTAATCATCTGAAAGGGAAGTTTGCAAACTGGTTTTGTTTGCAAAACATTGATTTCATGTGCCAGTTAAAACAGTATGAAAAGTGGATCATGAAAATCCTTTCCCCAAAGCCGGCTTTCTAAGATCTGTGTTTTTCATTGTAGTCCTAAATGGTGCTTTTTTCTTGGTTTTAACTTGCGCCCTTACTTTCCGACCATTTTCATCACCTGATTTGTGTCTATGATTTCATTAATTGGGATAATAACGTTAGGACAGGACACATGGAGGAGGCTGCTTGCCTTGTCCAAATTCAAATAACAAATAATGTGTCCATGAAAGAACACATTGCGCACTAGACAGGCTCAGCAAAAACCATGTGGACAGCTTAAGTGCATCAATGAGGCTTACCTTGAGCAGATTACACCCTCACATGATTCTGGCATATGCAAGTAGGTTATTTAGTTTTCTTTTAATACAAATTGTTGTAACAGTGCAGCTGCAAAATCAGGGAAGTGCAATGGAATGTCTTCCGAGCAGCTGAACTAATGGAGAAAATCAGAAAGCTTGTGAACTCTGTTGAAGCCAGTGGCATTTAGGATTCCGCAAAATTAGCATGATAGGGTTATGGGGAACAAATTTTTAAGACACGTAGGACATCTTTGGCAGAACTTCTATCCGGAATCCACTTTGGTTTTCAGTTTCCACATCAAAAACTCCTATCCATTTTGGTGTTTTGGTTGATACTTCAGTTCATTGTATGAAACTTTCATATTTTTTACAACTTGTTCATGAGTGTGATACATTCTTTATCAGACAAATGACAATACGGTTCGCAACATCCTTTTCAATGCCATTGAGCCAGTGAAAGTCTGTTTTCTTGGCAGGAACAAAGCAGAAATCACCAACCCCACCTCAAGAATGCCATTTCCCGTAGGGATGCCATGTCATGTTGTATGGTTGCTTCTCTTGTGGGCAACTTCCTTGTGACTGAGCCTGCCCAAGCAGGCAGAATCAAGCCAGAGACAAGACGGAAAATCAGGGAGAAACTTGATAAGATGAGGGAGAAGGGAGGAGTCCCAAATAAGCCAGACTCAGGTGCTGAGAATAAGGAGGAAAAGCCGCCCGCACTACTGAACAAAATGGCTGGCCCTTTAGTTGAGGCAACCTTCTGAAGTAGACAGACTACTCCTAATCATGCGGGCCTTGTGTTTTGTTTCATTCATTTCAGCTTGTCTTGCTCTGATTTTGCTATGTTTTAAGAAGTTGTACGTATGGGGGCTATGCTGATATTTGATCCTTTGGACTTCCCTAGATGAAGCCCTATCTTACCATTTTGCAAGGACAGAAAACAATTTTTAGGGGTATCTGCAATCCTTAAAAATGTTCTCATTCTTCCAGTTTCACGATTGATTTTCATGTGTTTTGCAAAGGTGAGAAGATGGTGGTTTTTTTTTTCCAAACGCTTGGAATGCATTTTTCTCTCTCTGAATTTTACTTTCTCGCAACCCCTTATGTGGAAATAGAACCGGAGAATATCATCTGACCCACTATCAAGTATCAAATGCCTTTATTATATCTCCTATGAGAGTTTGTCTTGCTGCACACCCTAAGTTACTACACATTTTGGGTGCACATCAATTTTTTTTTCTTTTTAATATGATGAGGTGGGGGATCATCTCACCTAGCTGTATGTATACTTATGAACCATGCAAACTTGATTTTTTAAAGAAAAGAAACTTTGTTGCACATCCAAGGTGTTCAATAACCTTGGGTGTTTAGGAAGACTAAGTCCTCTCCTAAATATCTTCCTAAAAAAGTTATGGAAGCACTTTTTTTGGTCTTTCTGATAAATTATTTCTGAAGGCTGTTCACTTTTTGAAGAAAATATTTGGTTTCCCATGAGTCTTCGTTTTTCTTGAACATCCAAAATGCAAACCCCCATAATTTTACAGTGGAAGTTCATATTTGATCAATTGGCTAAAACCATGTCCACTTGCAATTTATAATGCAGTGCAAGGAATGGGATTGTTGTGGTAAAAGGCTTACAAATATCATCTTTCTTGAAATTCATCTCTAGACACGTCAAATTCTGTTCTTCCCTCGGGCAACTAATCTTTCGCAGGTAATCTTACACTCTTCCTCATTGTCCGAGAACATCTGAAGAATTTGTTCGCGATCACATCAGATTATGCACTATCTAAAAATCTCTGCTCTCATATGATCGTACAAATTACAGTCAAACCTACCAATAAAGGGGAAGAGAAACAAAGAATAATAAATAGTTCTTCCAACACACACACACACACACACACACACACACACACACACACACACACACACACACAGGGGCTCACGACCTCTTCTTGTTCATGTTGGACACCAGCTGGCCCATCTGGAACCTCCAGTATAGGAAGTAAGCCAGGCCCAGGCCCAGCAGCACCAGGCCCACAACCCACTCCCCTTCCCTATCCCTCTCCCACTCCACCTCCTCCACCCGGTACTTCCCCTCCTCTTTCCCCAAACTGCCCTCCCCCGCCTCCTCTATTAACACGTACACCCTCCTCCCCTCCCTCACCGCCACCCCACCGGCGACGGCCCCCTCGCCGCCGAGAGCCACCTCGTCGTACACCCCCGCCTCCCCCCACCCGTCGTCGCTGGTCACGATCCGCGCCGCCCGGCCCCCCGCCACCGCCGCCGAACCGTCCCCCCTGACGGCGATGGCCTCCGCCCCGGCCACCCCCTTCTTTCCCCCGACCAGCACCGTCCTGGCCGCCCCGTCTTCGGCGTCCACCTTGAACATCTTCCCCGTCGCCGGCTGCACCGCCAGCAGGTACCCCTTGCTGAAGTGGGCGATCCCGGCGAGGCCGCCGCCTTTGCCGAAGGCCTCGGATCTGGAGAACACGGACGCCTCACCCTGGGGATCGACCCTCCAGATGACGCCCCCCGAGGCGCTGGTGACGTATGCGGCGCCGGTGGCAGGGTCGACGGCGACGCCCGCGGGGTCCGCGGGATCGGGGAGCGCGGAGAGGAAGAGGCGGCGGTGGGGGCGGGGGGAGCGGAGGTCGTAGGCGGCGAGGGAGGCGGGGGAGGGGCCGCCGGCTACGACGGCCAGGAGGCGGCGGCGGGTGGGGTCGAGGGCGAGGGAGGGGAGGGAGGCCCCCGCGGGGAGGTCGGCGTCGGCGACGACGGCCTCGAGGACGCCGGCGTCGGAGACGGAGGTGACGGCGGGGCGGGCGCGGGAGCCGACGAGGAAGTGCTGGGCGGCGGGGTCCCAGAGGAGGGAGACGGGGCGGAGGCCCGGGGCTCGGAAGGCCGCGACGTGGCGCCCCCGCGCGAGGGCGGGGCCGGCGAGGTGGAGCAGAAGGAGCAGAGGGAGGAGGAGCTTGTGGGGGGAGCAGGCGGCCATGGCGGTTCTCTTCTTCCTTCGCCCTCTCCGCTACTGCTGCCTGCGAATGGGAATTTTCTTATGCGCCGTTCTTTTCGTCGGGCCTTCGGCGGGGGCGGCCAATTTTATAGACCGGACGCATTGCGCCTAACCAATAGAAAGCTGGCACGCTTTTTGTTCCGAATTCTTCTGCCCCCCGGGAGCATGCGTAGCCCTGTCGTCTGAGTCGGGGTCGAGCAGATTTTCTGGCAAATACAACAATTCAATAAGATGCGTGCCGGACCAGATTTTCCAGCGATACAATAAAAGATACGTACTGGTCCATGTTTGCAGAGTCCGACTCTTTATTTATTCCTTAAAAATAAACGTATTTTCTTTTTAGCCTCACAAATATAATTAATTGTTTTTCTGATAAGTAATGAATTATATTAAAAAGAACAATGTACAAGATGATGGTCACCGACTATACAAGCCGTAGACCAGTAACCTGAGTCATTTAGAAAGCAAGAACTCCCAATAACATTCAACCGCTCTGGTTGGGTCGACTTCCTTCTTCTCATTACAATTTGCACAAGAGCATCAATTTTGTTAACAGACTCTCCCTTAGTTGGATTCCATCTATTCAACAATGAATTTCCTAATACACCCTTGAGCCATTCCTTAACCTGCTTGTGAAGTCCAAGTTGTAGACTAGAACCTAAGTCATATAGGAAGCAATAACTCTGAAACAAACGCCCGCACTGGTTGGGTCGACCCACTGATGTAGATGGGTCGACTCATCCTTCATTGCATCCTTTAACTTGCATGCAGTTGACTCGACTCCAGGCAGGGCCATTTAATATTGAATCTTTTGAAGATTGTGAAGTCCCGCCTTTTGAAGTCTCGCATTCCTCCATGGAATTCAATGCAGTGCCGAGTGTTCTAAAATTTGGATGAGAAGGTTTGGCATATTTGTGTTAGTTCCGTGGAAAATTCTTTCACACCTTTCCTTCCAAATATGTCAAACTGTAGTTCACAGCAGAACGCGGACAAGCTTCAGCATAGGACCCTTGATTGGGCAGTTCTTAGCAAGCTCTGCTATCTCCATCCTAAGAGAAGGCTTGGGAAGTCGTTGCAGGAATATAATTATAATTAATTTTTTAGTCTCTGCAATCTTCAAACTCTTATTTAAAAATTCATGTAATTTACATATGTTAGAAAAAAGATAATATTAAGAAGAATATTACATCTTTAAGATAATGGGATAGTAGAAATGTCTGAAATATCTCTACTCTCTCCCCTCTCTCTATCTCTCTATTCCCTCTCTATCTCTCTTCTCTCTCTCTCGCAGGTCCCTTCGCCGGAGTCACTGGGGGAGCAGGGGAGGCAGAGTTCATCTGGACCCAAGAGTCACGCGTCCACTGCTGATATTGTAGCCCAGGAGCCTCTGCCGCTGCTCCCTTCTCATCGGAAAGTAGCACAGCATTGGCAGAGGAACACGAGCGTGAGGAGCACGAGGCGGTGATGGAGAGGACGACATCGATGTGTTATGGAGGAAGGGGATAGCCCAGCAGAAGACGAAGGCCATGCTGACACTGTAGGCGAAGGGGAGGGTGATGCTAGGGGCAGCGATGGAGAGGGCATGTCGGCTACTCTAGTAGATGGACCCTAGCTCCTTTTTGCTCTCTCTCTCACTCCCTATACTACAAACGCCATGCCAACACTGCAGATGAAGGGGAGGGTGATGCTGGCGGCCCACAATGGAGAGGGCCTGCCTTGGGGGCGTCAGATCTGGTCAGGGGTAGTCGACCGAAAGGGGGAAGCTAGGGAGGAGGAGCTTCATAGGGGTGCCATCTGTGGTCGCAGTGAATGGTGCGTGCTCGATTAGCGGCGAGGTGTCCTCTGGCTGCTTGACGCGGCGGCGATGTGGAAATGGATCGACGGCAACTCCTGAAGGCACGGACGGGAACGGATAGGTTGCTACCTCGCGCAGCTCGGCCTCACCCCAGACGGTCTCACACCGGGCGACACACTCAAACTCATAAGTGAGGAAGAGGGAAGGGAAACAAGAGGAGTGGAAACTCTCTCACGTAGGAAGCAAACTGCAATAGCATTCATCATATCAAAAACATACACCCTTAGCCTTCCTTATATAGTAGGAGGCTATAACACTTACACCTTTTAAACTTTCCTAATTGCACATATGTCCTAGCTTAATAAAACAAAACCCACCAACCAATATTTGACTTGGACCCTAATAAAATATAATTCTTTGACTTGGTAAAAAATAAATTAAGATAGGGTGGTTTAATAATACAAATACCACCGTACACACAGATACACAAATACGTATAAATACGTATTCAGGATGCCGGGTCTTCAATTGAGTCTCCGAGCCATAAGCTCGGTGCAGTGGCGGTGCGGCGTCGGCTCAGAGCATTGGGCCCGGTAGTGGGCTCAGTGTCCCCACCAACCCTCCCGGGGCGGTTGGAACTCGACTCCGTCGAGTAAGGGGGAACACTGATGCGGTAGTGCTCCAACAAATCTGGATCGAGGAGCTGGAGATCTTCCTGGCTGATCCAGGAATCATCAGAAGGTGGACGGTCCCGCCAGTGGACAAGGTAGCACTGGTACACCCTGCTCCGTGTAGTGGTCACATGCTCGTCCAGTATCCTCTCAATGTGCTCGCGCGGTACTCTCGAGGCTGTGAGACGCACAGGGATGGACTCACTCGCAATGGGAGGAGAAGGCTCGAAAGGGTCACTGGGAATCGCTATGGGTTCCTTGTAGGCCACCAGGTCTGCCACATTAAAAGTCGAGCTAATCCCATATTCGGGAGGTAAGTCCACAACATAAGCGTTGGAGCCAATCTTTCACAGAATTGGGAAGGGTCCATCACTACGGGCTTGCAACTTTTTAATGGCTCCCGAGGGGAGTCGTTCGGGTCGAACCCGTACCATAACCATGTCACCTTCTTGGAAGTCATGGTGACGCCTATGCGAATCAGCCGAGCGCTTGTAAGTTTCATTACTGAGGTTTATTTACTTGCTAATTGACTCATGCAGACTTGTGACATGATGTGCAAATTTCTCAGCTGACTTGGATGTTCGAGACTCGAGGGGAAGGGGAATGAGATCCACATGTTTCCTTGGTTTGTAGCCATGCACGACCTCAAATGGACTCATACCTATGGACCTATTGACGGAGCTGTTATATGCAAATTCAGCTCTGGACAAAAGAAGATCCCAAGTGCCGGAATGTTCCCCTAAAAGATACCTCAACAGATTTCCTAAACTCCTATTGACGACCTCGGTTTGCCCATCAGTTTGGGGATGATAGGCAGTGGAAAATTTCAGTTTGGTGCCAACTAGGTGCCAAAGTGTCTTCCAAAAATAGCTAGTGAACCGGACATCCCGGTCAAACACGATGGTTTGGGGGAGACCATGCAGACGCACGACTTCATCAAAGAATAAATGGGCTACTCTAGATGCATCAGATGTTTTGGAACATGCAATGAAGTTGGCCATCTTAGAGAACCTATCAACGACAACAAAGATGGAATCATGCTTGTGAGCAGTGCGAGGTAAACCAAGGATAAAATCCATACTCACATCAACCCATGGTCGATCAGGAATGGGGAGAGGAGTGCAGAGACCAGTGTTCTATTTGACCTGTTTGGCCATCGTGCATGTCCTACACTGGGCTACAATCTTGGCCACATCAATCTTCATGCCAGACCAATAGAAGTGCTCCTCTACAGAATGGATGGTCTTGTTGCGGCCAAAGTGACCAACAAGACCTCCAGCATGTATTTCCCAAATCAGGAAGTCCCGAACAGAAGTCCTCGGGACACAGAGTTGCTGCCCTCGAAATAGAAAACCATCCTGGAGTAGATAGTCAGAAAAGACTGTCGAGGGTCTAGCGGACAGAGCAGAGTATGCAGGGCTAAAATCAGGACACTCTCCATAGAGTTCCTTCATGCGGTCAAATCCTGTGACCTCTACCCGAACAGTGGAAAGAAGGGAGACCCTTCGACTCAAGGCGTCGGCCACCTTATTTTCCTTGCCATCCTTATGTTTTAGGACAAATGTGAAAGACTGGAGGAATTCTACCCACCGACCATGCCTAGGGTTTAAGCCCTTCTGAGAGCTAAGGAATTTCAAGGCCTAGTGGTCCGAATATAAGACAAACTCTTGAGGTAAGAGATAGTGTCTCCAGTGTTTGAGGGCTTGGACCACGGCATAAAACTCCTTATCATAGGTGGAGTAATGAAGCTTTGCATCAGAAAGCTTCTCACTGAAATAAGTCACAGGGTGGCTCTCCTGACTAAGCACTCCACCTATTCTTACGCCAGAGGCATCAAAGGAAACCTCAAAGACTTTGGAAAAGTCTGGTAGGCGGAGGACATGGGCTTTGGTCATAAGCTCCTTTATGGCAAGAAAAGTCTGGGAGGTGACTTTGGTCCACTCAAAATTCCCTTTACAGATGCAATCCGTAATGGGTGCCATAATGGTGCTAAATCACTGGATGAAGCGTCTGTAGAAGGTGGCTAGCCCGTGGAAACTACGAACATCATGGACATTCTGGGGCTCCGGCCAGTCTACTATAGCTCGGACCTTGGATGGTCCACAGACACTCCTTGACTAGAAACCACAAATCCGAGGAAAGCGACCCGGTCTGTCATGAATTCACATTTCTTGAGATTGGCGTACAGGGTTTCTTTCCTCAAAGTCTCACAAATTTCCCTCAAATGGTGGATGTGGTCCTGAGGGTTGTGGCTATAGATGAGAATGTCGTCAAAGTAGACGACAACAAAGCGACCAATAAGAGGGCGGAGGGCTTCCGTCATAAGCCGCATGAATGTGCTGGGGGCATTGGATAGCCCAAACGGCATGACAAGTCACTCATACAGACCTTCTTTGATTTTGAAGGCTGTCTTCCACTCGTCCCCTGGTCGGATTCGGACTTGGTGGTAGCCACTTTTCAAGTCAATCTTGGAAAAGATGGTGGCTCCATTCATCATGTCAAGCATGTCATCAAGACGGGGAATGAGAAACATATACTTGACAGTGATCTTATTGATGGCGCGGCTGTCAACACACATCCGCCAGGTGCCATCCTTCTTGGGTATGAGCAAGGCAGGGACAGCACATGGGCTCTTGCTCACCCTGAGGAAACCTTTTTGGATAAAGTCCTCGACAATCCTTTGGAGTTCAGCATGCTCCTTTGGGTTCAATCGGTAATGGGGAAGGTTGGGTAGGGTGGACCCAGGGACAAGATCAATAGCGTGTTGAATGTCACGCATGGGAGGGAGTCTTGAGGGCAAATCCTCTGGGAAAATGTCTGGGAAGTTCTGCAGAATTGCCTGGACCTCGGGTGGAACTGAGACTCGGGACTCCTCGGGGGTGATGGTGACAATAATAGCCCAGACAGGGGCACCTTCGGCAACCTCCCTATTCAGCTCACGGACACCTATGAAGTTAAGGCGCCTAATTGGGTCATGGTCAACCTTTGGGACCTTAGGGATGGATATGACAGGTGTAGGAGAGGAGGGCATGAGAAGCTTCCCTTTGGTGGGGGTTGGGGCATTCTCCTGAATTTTGGGGGATGCAGCGGGTGTAGAGGTAGGACTCTTTCCCACCTTTGGAGGTGTCGGACACAACTGAATCATCTTTCCATTGTGGGAGAAGGAACACTGATTGGACTGACCGAATGTAGTAAGGTCTACATCGTATATCCATGGCCTTCCTAGGATGATGCTCCCGACCTTCATATGCACTACATCGCATAGGATTTATCCTTGGTAGGACTGAAACTGGATGGGAATGACACATGTAGTGGTGACTGGGATAAACGTGTCGTCAACCCAAGCCACCACTACAAGAAAAACCGCGAGTAGCGACCGACCTCCCGGTCGCTATTCGGTCGCAGATCGGTCGCAAAGAGATACTGCGACCAAACAGACACCTATTAGCGACCGAACATGTCGGTCGCTATCTAATAGTCGCTAAATGGCGACCGATATAAATCGGTTGCAGAATAGGTCGCCGTTAGCGACCGATAATTATCGGTCGCAGAAGCAGTCGCGGATAGCGACCGATAATTATCGGTCGCAATATCAGTCGCGGATAGCGACCGATATCAATCGGTCGCATGACCCGTCGCTAATATATACAGTCGCTATGCGGTCGCTATTCGGTCGCTAATTTTGTAGTATTTTTTTAAAATAAATTTATATAAACGACTATAAATCACCTGATAAATAATAATTTAATAAAATAAATAATAGAGACAGTCGCTATTCGGTCGCTATTCTGTCGCTAATTTTAATACTTTAATAAAATAAATAATAAAGACAGTCGCTATTCGGTCGCTAATTTTGCAGTATTTTTTTTTATAAATTTATATAATCGACTATAAATCACCTGATAAATAACAATTTAATAAAATAAATAACCTGATAAATAACAATTTCATAAAAACATATAAATCAACTACACAAATCACAATCTCCACGAACTTCAAATTCATCACATACAAACACACAAATTAATCATACATCCATAATAAAATGACAACATGCAAATAACTAAAATGAAATCACAAATCCTCCGCATATGTGTCATCCTGGTCGTCGTCTCGTCCAACATCTCGCGACGGATGATCCTGTATATCATTTAAAAAAATTAAAATCAAATCCTTAATAAAGAAATCAATTTTTCTTGAAAATTAAAAGCAAGATGTTTTTCATTTAAGTGAAATTGACGAATGACAATTTTAAACGTTTTGCTCAAATCGGTAGTCCAATTTGGACTCCGTCAGTTTCTACAAGTCACTCTCTCCTTCCCGGTCGTGTTGGAGTCATTGACAAATTAATTGGACATATATTTCTTTATTTTTGACCCTCGTACACTCGATTAACTTGGTTCTATTTAAGAAATGTAAATTTGAGCATCGAGCTCAAATTTGGAGTCCAATTTGAACTCCGTCAGTTTCTACAGGTTACTTTCACCCCCCATGTCGTGTTGGAACAATCGATGGATTGATTGGACCTCTCTTTTCAATTTTGGACCCTCAAACCCAAGTTCATAGAGTTAAGAAAATGATATTTTCCCCTCCTCAATCTAAATTCTTATATTTTGTAAGATGATATTTAGAGTTAACAAATAGAAAATCAATCAAATAAAATACTTACCGGAGGCTGCTGTGCACGAGGTGCAGGAGGTGCAGGAGGTGCAGGAGGTGCTCTATTACTAGCAAGTCCCAATTCTGTGAGCATCTGGGAGACGGTCTGAGAGACGATGGTTGAGATATTCTGAGAGACGGTCTCGTTGACGATCGCCCTAAACATATCTGGAGTCATGGTCGGGGCGGCACTGGAAGAACCATCTGGGGCTGCTGGTGTGGTATCTGGGGCTGCTGGTGTGGTAAATGGAGAGGTCGCATGTGAGACCGAACTCGAGCATGATGATAACACCCTAGTCGTGCCCAAGCTATGTCCAAAACCATAAACATGGCCTTTCTTGGGTGCCCCAGATGCTGCAACCCAAATGTCAGGATCCAACTCTGGACGCTGACTGTCATCCCCGTACCTCTCATCCATTCCTCTACTATATGAGTCCTGCAAAAAACAAAAAAACAAAACAAAATTATTCTACAGTTTAATCTTAAATGAAAACTATTAATGTATACACTTACCGCTACCTCCCGAGCTTTCTCACTAATGTAAGCATTTGTCCCTTTCTTCTTATGAGTATGATCAAAAAGTTCTTGAAATTGAGGTGGCCGCTTTAATTGTACTTCCTGTTATTCAAATAAATCACAGTTTATTATTAGATTAAAAAAAATTACAAATGTAGAAGTGTACTTACCAATCTCGCTTTATGCGTTGCAAAGGAGACAGAGCCACCCGTGTGTACATTCGCTTCAGGATGCACTGCTCTGTTTTGCTTTGCTTTGTTTGAATTGTCATTCCATTTCTCCGTTCCCCAAATGTTGCACAGCTCCGTCCAATACTCCTTTCTCATCCACACAGGCCCATGCTCCTTCCATTTGTTCTTATCTGTACTTGTACATGCTCTTTCTGCATTTTTTCGGATATTGTGCATAAGATGTTTGAAATTTGCTCTTGCAATAGTTGTCCATGCAGATCTAGCACGTAACTCATCTGAATGCTCTGTGAATCGATGATTCCTCTACATATTAACAAAAAATAAATTATATGTTACATAACAATAAGTGTGTTAAAATATAGCAGGAAAATGACTTAATATGATAAAATAAGATAAATACCAAGAACATAGTGAACAATAAATCCCGAACATCCATCGGAAAATCAGAAAAGCGACGGATGGGGCCTGGAAAATGTGCTTCAATTGACTTTGTAATAAATTGTGATGCTTGGGCTGGCTCTATTTTATTCCTGAAATTGAAAATATTAATACCACAATGATGAATAGATAACAAAAATAATGCATTACATACCCTTCATTTATCCACACTGCCCGCATCGTCTCATTATAACTGCCCTCCCCCTCGTGATGACTCGTCTCGTCATCAGCACGTACTATACGAAATGGATAAAAATAAATAAAACAAACTATCAAAAAAATATAGAAATGTAAATGAACATACCTGACTCAGCTGGAGGAGGTGTAGATCCACTCGCCATGTGTGATGGCGGTGCAGAGGCCGTCAATCTACCTGTTGTCAGTGGTAACGGTGCAGAGGTCGTGGGTCCTGTAAGGATAAGAATCAGATAGCACAAAAACATAAAGAATTATTTTAAACAAATACTACAATGCATTATACATGAAAGTATACATACCTACTACCGGTGGTAGCGGTGCAGAGGTCGGTGGTAACGGTGCAGAGGTCGTGGGTCCTGTGAAAATAAGAATAAGATACCACAAAAACATAAAGAATTATTTTAAACAAATACTACAATGCATTATACATGAAAGTATACATACCTACTACCGGTGTAGAAATGGAAGTAAATCTCCTCCCGCTACCCTCTCCCCTCCCACCTGAAGAAGTCCCACGCCGTCCTCGAACCATATCTTCAACTGGTAATAAAATACATGCATATTCATCAAATATTGAAAGAAAGAAAGTTACAGAGTATTAAAATTTTAGGTAAAAGTGTATACCATTAATCAAACATTCTCCATTTCATCTTCAGATGTTGGAGATATATCAAATTCAACATTCACATCTTCATTATCAGATTCATTTTGATCACTAATATATTCCTCCTCTTCGGAGTCCCCCAACTGTATTTCAGGTTGTTCTGGATCGACTTCTTCCACTTCATTCTCTTTAGATAAAGACAGTGCCTCCACAGATTCATCACTAGAAGCAGGCAACTCTACATCATCACCCAAGTCTGATTGAAAGAATTCGGCATTCACATCCAACTCTACTGTTTCAGTCAAATCCAACTCATAATCCGGGAAAAGCCTTGTCTTAACCTTGCAAACTGCCCACCAATCATTTCTTTCTTTATTTCTAGACGATGGATACTTTGTATAATAGACCTGCTGGGCTTGTGCGGCCAAAATGAATGGATCATAAGTATTCAATTTAGACTTATGTCTGATATCGACAATCCCATATGTTGTGTCATTTCGAACAGAATTGGGATCAAACCAATGACACTTGAACAGAAATATATGGTTGTCATCTCCGAGATATTGCAATTCTAAGATCTCCTCAATAATACCATAATAATCACGTTCGTTTTCATTATATGTACTTCCTTTCACACATACCCCGCTGTTCATTGTTGACTTATTCTGCCCATATTGTCTAGTGTGAAATCTATACCCATTCACAATAAATGCTGGATATGTACGTGCAACTTTCGATGGGCTATAACTACTCTCTCGAATTCTTTGATCAGTAATAAAACCATTTTCAACCTACATATGGAGAGCACACTAGTCAGAATTTGTCATTGGCCTAACAAGGAGAAAGAGTAGTAATAATACTTACACGATATTTCAGCCAAGAAGCAAATGATTTTTCTCGTTCTTTTTCAACCTCCATGTCAGTGAGATATGGACATCTTTGGATTAGTTCTGAGTCAAATTGTCTGTATTACGACCATTGGAGCATTATAGATGGAATGAAAAATAATAAGTTATAGACACAATGTAATGTGAGCAGAGAACTTACGCAACATAAGGTTCAACCTCCATACAATTTAGAAGGATGTACATTTTTACACAGTGTAATTCTGATGCGGAACGGGACTAAAAAGGACTGGACCTACTATGAAGACCAAGTGCGGCCAGCACTCACACGTGACAAGGCAAGCCGAGAGATCGACCTCCGTACTATTCCTCCGAAGAGAGGCGTCTCTCAACAAGAAACCCAAGTCCACGGCCGTCCCTATGAGGGAAACGAGTGGATCAAAGCGGCAAAGGGAGCCGACGCGCAACTATGGGAGTCTAGTCCGAGCTCGGTGCTCGACTAGGGCCACGGAATGGTGCTCTCAACTCGCAAAACCCACGGTGAATTGAATATGTAGCTAGGATCCTACACTCGCACGCTGCATAATCGAGAGCATACTAGCAAAGCAAATGCCAAGGGAAGGAACGTCGCACGTACCTCCACGCCTAGGCGTGGGGAAGGAACCCCGGCCGAGACCAACAACCCCGATACACGTAGAAGTAATAATACACAATTGACCCAAAATGCCCACTCCTCGCAGGGAGGTAACATGCTACAAACAGAGGAGTCGGGGCTGCCGATGCACGGGCTGACGGGCAGCACTCGGTGAAGGGGTGGGCCGCGAGGAGGTCCCGGGTAGCTCTGCGAACTGCTGAAAGAAGTCCACCTCTGGAGGGGCTGAGGTGGCAGGAGTCCCCGGTACCTTGCTGTCGTGGGGTCGCTCCTCCGGGAAGAAGAAGGATGTCGCCGATCCTCGGGGAAGCCTCTGGAGTGCGTTCGGAAGGAGGGGACAGGTTGCTGGCCAACCTGCACAAGCCCGCCAAACAGCCCGGGGGCGAATCCGGTAAGCGCCCTTAATCACGTCCTGGACCTGCGAAATTCAGCGAGGGCGCTGGTGGGGATGTCCCACAGGCGCCCGTGGAAGGAGAACTGCAGTCGAGGCCGATGGTGACCGTGGCAATTCGTCAAACACCTGGCGTGCAGTCGGACTGCCTGTCTGCCCACACCGGTAGAGACCAGGAGAACAGTCGGTACACAGGCTTCCGGACAGATTTAGGGATGGGTTTTTCTCTGGTGGGTAGCTTACAGGTAGGGCTAACAGATGACCAAGGTAGCGGGGGCGGTGCCTTGGAGGATTTGGGCGTGGGCGGGGTGGAAAGTGGGGGTCGCAGCCTGCACTTCAGGGCAGTCAGGTCTGTGAACCCGAGATGGGATATGAGGGCGTAGGGGTGCGGATGGAATTCTGACCAGGGGCGGCCACTGGAGATGGAGTGGTGTGTGTGGAGATAGCCCTCCAATTTTCAGGCCATTCCAGTAAGGGGAGGTGGTGGTCCCTTTGGAGGGTACTGCAGATCTGTCCCGCCGGGTTACTGTAGCGCCCAGAGGAGGACCGAAAGTAGCCACAAAGGGAAGTTTCAGCCCCAATGGAGTTTTGGGATGAAACCACCACGAATGGTTCGGGGACAGGGAGGGGAACAACTTATGTGAAGAGGTTGTGGTCGATCGGAGAAGGAACGGGGGTGCACACGGGTGTCCAAGGCGACTCTGATCACAGGCGAGTCTGTCCCGGGAGCAGCCTGCGCGACGAAAGTGTCTACAAAGACAACTTCCTCTGTGATTCGAGTTTTGGGACAAGGCTGGTGGGGTTGGAAGGGGGACTTGTAGGGGAAGAAAAGTCTAGAAGAAAGCCAGACGGTTTGCCCACAGAAAGGGTTCATACCGACGTGATCTTTGGACCCCTAGCTTGCAGGCAGAGCAGGTGCATCCGAGATTGGATTGAACGCCACCGAGCTTGACGTCGTCTCGCCGCTTGGATCTCTCTCCGACATGGGATGAAGAGACTCGCTTCACAGCACGATCCTCACCTCACCAGGACCTCCTTCTCAAGGGAGTCGCACCCAGGAGTTGGAGATGGAGGAAGAAGAAGATGGGGGATAGGGGAAGAGAGGGGCGTCGCACCCCTTGGGGAAGGATGGAGAAGGTCGCCCTCTCCTTGGTGGTGGCTGCGCACAAGGTTTCTCACAAATTAATTCTTCATTACCTTCTTGAAAAGAAAATACAAGGTCTTTTTATATGGGATGGGGAGATGCTAGGTTTAAACCCTAGCCAAGGGGAAAGGAGATGGGGGGGGCGGCCACAACCGAGGAAGGGCATTCAAATCTCCTAGATTCTAGGAGTGAAAGGTGGGGGGGGCGGCCAAAAGAGGGAGAGGGCAAGGGGGGGAAGGGCGGCTGCCATTCCCTCCAAGAGGGGAGGGAATGGTCCGCCCCCCAACCCTAACCCTAGGTGGGGCGCGCCTCCCAAGGTGGGCCCAGGGGGGGGGAAAGTGGACAGCCCTAGTGGGCCAGAGAAGTGAACCAAGAAGTGGCCCAATAACCCCCCTAGCCTCTAGCAAGCCTACAAAACACAAATAAAGCCTAATTGGCCTAAAAAAAGGTCCATGACTGAAAGAAAATTGTCCACACACGGACTAAACCAAGGCCCAACATGGCCCAAAGCATAAAATAAGTGATGATAGCTCCGCTAATCTGCCAACTGGTCGCCGAGCCAAAGGGATGCCGGCGAGATCCGTGTACTCCGTCGTAAAGTGTGACGCGTGTCCTCACCAATTCTCCCCGGGTGGGAAGAACTCGACCCCGTCGAGTAAGGGTCACGGTCGCTCAGGTAACGTTCCAGCAAGTCCGGGTCAATCCGCTCCAGCTCTCCCCGCGTGATCCAGGTGTCGTCTGTCTCAGGGCGCCCTCTCCAACGCACTAGGAAGCGCTGGTAGGCCCCGCTCCTGGTGGTGGTCACCTGCTCATCCAGTATACAATCGATGTGCTCGCGTCTCTGTAATGGGGCTGGAGGAGGTGGACTCTCAGAAGGTGTATCGCTCACAACAGGAAGGGGAGGCCCAAGAAGCTCACTGGGAATCACTGCTGGATCCCGATAGGCCACCAGATCAGAGACGTTGAACGTCGAACTGATCCCATAATCATCTGGCAGCTCAATCTCATACGCGTTAGACCCAATCCGCCTCAGAACTCGGAAGGGTCCGGCACCGCGGTCCTGGAGTTTCTTTACGGCCCCCGAAGGGAACCGTTCAGGTCTGACCCTGATCATGACATACTCTCCCTCGCGGAACTCACGCGTGCGTCGATGCACATCAGCTAACTCCTTATATCGTGCGTTGCTGGCCTCAATGTGACGACGTACATGCTCATGCAACTGCCTAACATGCTCAGCAAAGGACTCAGCTGACTCTGAGACACGGGCCTGGACAGGGGATGGGACCAAGTCTATCGATTTTCTAGGCCTACGACCAGTGACTATCTCAAAAGGACTCAAACCAGTAGACCTATTGACCGAATCATTGTAAGCAAACTCCGCTAGAGGGAGAACTAAATCCCAATCCCGGTCACGCTCACGCACTAGACACCTCAAAAGATCCCCCAAACTCCTATTCACAACCTCTGTTTGACCATCGGTCTGGGGGTGGTAAGCAGTAGAAAACTTCAGCTGTGTGCCCATCATGTGCCATAGGGTCTTCCAGAAATAACTAGTAAAGCGAACATCCCTATCTGACACAATAGTACGCGGCAACCCAAACCTAGAGACACAATGGGTGAAGAATAGACGGGCAACCCTAGAGGCATCTGATGTTTTAGAACATGGGATAAACAAGGCCATCTTAGAGAATCTGTCCACCACCACGAAAATGGAGTCGTGTCGGCGGAGGGTACGGGGCAAGCCTAAGACAAAGTCCATGCTAATGTCCTGCCATGGACTATCTGGCACTGGGAGGGGAGTGTAAAGGCCGGTATTCTGTTTCCTCTGTTTGGCCAAGGCACAAATGCGGCACTGAGCCACAATCCTAGCAACATCCCGCTTCAGGCTAGGCCAAAAGAAGCGGTACTCAACGGCCTCAATGGTCTTATTCCGGCCAAAGTGGCCGGCTAGACCCCCAGCATGCAACTCCCAAGTAAGAAAGTCACGGACCGAGGTCCGTGGGACACAAAGCCTGCTCCCATAGAAAAGGTAGCCATCCTGCAACGTATAGTCGGGGTACTCATGGGACGGACCTGACTGGAGGGTGGTGAACATCGGACCGAAATCCGGGCAATCGGCATACAGCTCCCTCATCCTATCCATCCCAACCACCTCCACACTCATGGTGGTCAATAGGTGAGTACGGCGGCTCAAGGCATCAGCAACCCGGTTCTCCACACCGGCCTTGTGCTTCAGCACAAATGTGTACTCCTGGAGGAACTCGACCCATCGGCTATGGCGAGAGTTGAGCTTCTTTTGGGCATGGAGATATCGGAGTGCCTCATGATCAGAATACAACACAAACTCCTGATGTAACAAATAGTGTCTCCAATGCCTTAAAGCTTGCACAACTGCGTAGAATTCCTTATCGTATGTAGAGTAACGCAGTTTCGCATCGCTCAGCTTCTCGCTAAAGAATGCAACGGGATGGGTCTCCTGACTAAGAACTCCTCCTATGCCTACCCCTGAGGCATCACAAGAGACCTCAAACACCTTCGTGAAGTCTGGAAGACGAAGGACGGGTGCCTGGGTCATGCGCTCTTTGAGGAGCGCGAAAGCGGCTGAAGCAGCCTTGGTCCACTCAAAGGCCCCTTTCCTAATGCAGTCCGTGATAGGGGCGGTGATGGAGCTAAAGCCTCGGATAAAACGGCGATAGAAGGTCGCCAGTCCGTGAAAGCTACGGACATCATGTAGGGTACGAGGCTCGGGCCACTCAACAATTGCCCTGACCTTCTCAGGGTCGGCAGACACTCCCTCACTAGAAACAATGAACCCTAGGAAGGTGACCTGAGAGGTCATGAACGCGCATTTCTTAGGGTTGGCAAATAAGCTCTCTCTCCTCAGAATCAAACAGACCTGCCGAAGGTGGTCTAAGTGGATCTCCCGGGTACGGCTGTAAATGAGGATGTCATCGAAGTAAACTACCACGAAGATTCCTATCAAGGGTCGCAAGACCTGAGTCATCAGCCTCATGAAGGTGCTGGGAGCATTGGTCAGCCCAAAGGGCATGACCAGCCACTCATAAAGACCATCCTTGGTCTTGAAGGCCGTCTTCCATTCATCTCCAGGTCTGATCCTTACCTGGTGATAGCCACTTTTTAGATCAATCTTGGAGAACACAGTGGCTCCCGCCATCATATCCATCATATCATCCAGACGGGGAATGGGAAACCTATATTTCACCGTGATCTTGTTGATAGCACGGCTGTCTATGCACATCCTCCAAGTACCGTCTTTCTTGGGGGCAAGTAGGGCGGGGACGGCACAAGGACTCATACTCTCTCGGAGAGATCCCCTAGACATCAACTCATTCACCTGGCGCTGGAGCTCAGCGTGGTCAGTGGGGCTCATCCTATAGTGTGGCAGGTTGGGCAATGAGGACCCCGGGATCAAATCTATAGCATGCTGGATGTCTCTCATGGGAGGAAGACCTTCGGGAAGGTCATCGGGGAAAACATCGGAGAACTCCTGAATAATAGCAGCCACATCGGGTGGGGACTCCCCCTCTGCCTCTCTAGGCCTCTCGCGGACTACTACAGCAAAGATGGGATCTCCTCTCGCAAAGTCGCGCTCCATCTCCCGGGAGCTGACTAACATCAACCTCCTAGCCGGAGGACCAGTGGTAGCAATGGGTGGGACTGGGTCCTGGGCTGGGGAAGGGGCACTAGGCCCCAGGACATCAGTGCTCGGAGTGCTAGGACCGGTGGGTCCCCGAACGGGAGGACGTGTGGGCTGGGAAGGGTGAAGGGTGATCCTCGGGCCGCTGTGATCAAAAGTGCATGTGTTCAAACGACCATGGAGGGTGGCATCCCTATCAAACAACCAAGGTCTCCCTAGAATGATACTACCTACCTCCATAGGCAAGACGTCACACCAGATCTCATCCTGGTAGGCGTGGAACTGTAAGGGCACTAGGCAACGCTGTCTGACCGGAATGGAGGTAGTGTCTACCCAAGACACACGGTAAGGGGAGGGGTGGTCCACGGGGGTCAATCCTAGGCGTTTCACTGTGCCCGTGGAGATGGCATTGATGCAACTCCCACTGTCTATAATCACCTTGCAGACTTTCCCTCCTAGTCTGCAGAAAGTATGAAAGATGGTGGTGCGACGCCAGTCATCACTCACCAAAGGCTGGGTCAAAATACACCTAACAACTCCCAGCTGAACATCATCCTGGTGCTGCGTACCCTGGGTGTCGACCTGCTCGCTCTCTAACAACTCATCGAAAAACTCCTCCGCGAGCTCAAGGTCGGCCTCATAGCTAACAGGTTCAACCTCAGGTACGGTCTCCCCTGCGGATGTCTCTCCTAGAGCCACGGTCTGCTGTCGGGTAGGGCACTGAACAGCGTAATGACCGGCTCCTCCACAACGATAGCAATCACCACGAGGCCTAGGGCCTTGCAGTGCTCCACCAGTCATCGGCCCTTTCCCCTTGTCATCACGACGAGCCGGGGGTGGTGGAAACTGGGACCTAGTAGGAATGGCAGGCTGCTGAGGGCGAGGAACCTCGGTGGCAGGGGCCTGGGGTCGAGGGAGGAAGTCCCTCGGGGCGGGAGGGCGAGGCCTAGGGGCAAGGTCCTGGCGAGGGGTCTCCCTAGCAATATCCTGAGGTCGGGTCAAGGGTCCCCTAGAAAACTGCCCCGTAGTGGCGCGAGGATCCGCTCCTCGAGAATAGGTGGGTGTGGGGCGCTGGGCGGGAGCAAAATCTAACTCGAACTGTTCCATCTCGCGGGCCACTTGGTAGGCCTCTTCTAATGTCTGCACATGACGGCGGAGTAACTCCATATGAAGGTGCCGTTTCAAACCCCGACGGAATCGAGCTACCGTCATGATAGTCTCTTCCCTGACCCCACATCTCAGCAGGCACTCATCAAATTCGGCAATGTACTCCATGACAGGCCGATTCCCCTGGGTAAGACTCTGCCACCGATCAATGAGCCGGTGGCGGTGGGATCGGGGGACATACTTCTGCTCTAGTTTCGCCCTCATCTCCTCCCAAGTCTCAATCGGGGGCTCATGCCGTTGCCCAATCAAACTCTCAACTGTAGCCCAGTAGGTCTGGGCCCTGCCAACCAGCTTCATCTTGGCAAACCTGACTTTCCTATGCTCGGCCATGTCTACCCACTCGAAATAGCGGTCCATGCTAGTGGCCCAGTCACTAAACAGGTCAGGGTCCAAGGACCCATCAAAAGAGGGTGGATCTACTCGCACAGATCGGAGGATACGCTCCTCATCCTCATCCCGATGGTACCGTCGGCCCTGTCGTCCACGGCCATAACCCTCACTCTCATTATCGGACCCAAAGTCCTCTACCTCACGTGCGTGGACCTGTCGACCACGGTTATGACCGTCGCCTCCCCTAGGCTGGTTGGGTCGAAGAGCAGGGTCACGTTGGCCATGGGCCTGCTCGGGAACATCTACGGGTGGGACTCTACCCTGGGGGCGATCAACTAGACCCTGAATGGTCCGGTTAGAGGCCTCAATCCGGTCCTCCATATCTCCCATTCGGTCCTCCATGACCTTCAACTGGCCCTCTATCCGGTCGGTCTGACCCCTAATCTCATGTCTCATGGACTCCATGATGGTCTGCATCATCTCCTGCATGGAGAGATCGCTGGGTACGGGGTTCCTAGGATCAGCCATAGGGAGCGGGCGGTGGTAGGAAGTACCCCGCCGGGTGGGCATGCAAGACCCTAGGGAACAAGGGTGAAATAGACACGACCACAAAATGGGACTCGGACTCAAATGCAAGATGAGACTCAATTGGCCTAGGACTACTAAGGATGCAAAGAACCTAAGACAAATCTAATGACTCAAATGGCCTAAGACCCCAATTTGTAAGAACAAACTGGTTCCCTATGCTCTGATACCAAAATTTGATGCGGAACGGGACTAAAAAGGACTGGACCTACTATGAAGACCAAGTGCGGCCAGCACTCACACGTGACAAGGCAAGCCGAGAGATCGACCTCCGTACTATTCCTCCGAAGAGAGGCGTCTCTCAACAAGAAACCCAAGTCCACGGCCGTCCCTATGAGGGAAACGAGTGGATCAAAGCGGCAAAGGGAGCCGACGCGCAACTATGGGAGTCTAGTCCGAGCTCGGTGCTCGACTAGGGCCACGAAATGGTGCTCTCAACTCGCAAAACCCACGGTGAATTGAATATGTAGCTAGGATCCTACACTCGCACGCTGCATAATCGAGAGCATACTAGCAAAGCAAATGCCAAGGGAAGGAACGTCGCACGTACCTCCACGCCTAGGCGTGGGGAAGGAACCCCGGCCGAGACCAACAACCCCGATACACGTAGAAGTAATAATACACAATTGACCCAAAATGCCCACTCCTCGCAGGGAGGTAACAGGCTACAAACAGAGGAGTCGGGGCTGCCGATGCACGGGCTGACGGGCAGCACTCGGTGAAGGGGTGGGCCGCGAGGAGGTCCCGGGTAGCTCTGCGAACTGCTGAAAGAAGTCCACCTCTGGAGGGGCTGAGGTGGCAGGAGTCCCCGGTACCTTGCTGTCGTGGGGTCGCTCCTCCGGGAAGAAGAAGGATGTCACCGATCCTCGGGGAAGCCTCTGGAGTGCGTTCGGAAGGAGGGGACAGGTTGCTGGCCAACCTGCACAAGCCCGCCAAACAGCCCGGGGGCGACTCCGGTAAGCGCCCTTAATCACGTCCTGGACCTGCGAAATTCAGCGAGGGCGCTGGTGGGGATGTCCCACAGGCGCCCGTGGAAGGAGAACTGCAGTCGAGGCCGATGGTGACCGTGGCAATTCGTCAAACACCTGGCGTGCAGTCGGACTGCCTGTCTGCCCACACCGGTAGAGACCAGGAGAACAGTCGGTACGCAGGCTTCCGGACAGATTTAGGGATGGGTTTTTCTCTGGTGGGTAGCTTACAGGTAGGGCTAACAGATGACCAAGGTAGCGGGGGCGGTGCCTTGGAGGATTTGGGCGTGGGCGGGGTGGAAAGTGGGGGTCGCAGCCTGCACTTCAGGGCAGTCAGGTCTGTGAACCCGAGATGGGATATGAGGGCGTAGGGGTGCGGATGGAATTCTGACCAGGGGCGGCCACTGGAGATGGAGTGGTGTGTGTGGAGATAGCCCTCCAATTTTCAGGCCATTCCAGTAAGGGGAGGTGGTGGTCCCTTTGGAGGGTACTGCAGATCTGTCCCGCCGGGTTACTGTAGCGCCCAGAGGAGGACCGAAAGTAGCCACAAAGGGAAGTTTCAGCCCCAATGGAGTTTTGGGATGAAACCACCACGAATGGTTCGGGGACAGGGAGGGGAACAACTTATGTGAAGAGGTTGTGGTCGATCGGAGAAGGAACGGGGGTGCACACGGGTGTCCAAGGCGACTCTGATCACAGGCGAGTCTGTCCCGGGAGCAGCCTGCGCGACGAAAGTGTCTACAAAGACAACTTCCTCTGTGATTCGAGTTTTGGGACAAGGCTGGTGGGGTTGGAAGGGGGACTTGTAGGGGAAGAAAAGTCTAGAAGAAAGCCAGACGGTTTGCCCACAGAAAGGGTTCATACCGACGTGATCTTTGGACCCCTAGCTTGCAGGCAGAGCAGGTGCATCCGAGATTGGATTGAACGCCACTGAGCTTGACGTCGTCTCGCCGCTTGGATCTCTCTCCGACATGGGATGAAGAGACTCGCTTCACAGCACGATCCTCACCTCACCAGGACCTCCTTCTCAAGGGAGTCGCACCCAGGAGTTGGAGATGGAGGAAGAAGAAGATGGGGGATAGGGGAAGAGAGGGGCGTCGCACCCCTTGGGGAAGGATGGAGAAGGTCGCCCTCTCCTTGGTGGTGGCTGCGCACAAGGTTTCTCACAAATTAATTCTTCATTACCTTCTTGAAAAGAAAATACAAGGTCTTTTTATATGGGATGGGGAGATGCTAGGTTTAAACCCTAGCCAAGGGGAAAGGAGATGGGGGGGGGCGGCCACAACCGAGGAAGGGCATTCAAATCTCCTAGATTCTAGGAGTGAAAGGTGGGGGGGGCGGCCAAAAGAGGGAGAGGGCAAGGGGGGGAAGGGCGGCTGCCATTCCCTCCAAGAGGGGAGGGAATGGTCCGCCCCCCAACCCTAACCCTAGGTGGGGCGCGCCTCCCAAGGTGGGCCCAGGGGGGGGGAGTGGACAGCCCTAGTGGGCCAGAGAAGTGAACCAAGAAGTGGCCCAATAACCCCCCTAGCCTCTAGCAAGCCTACAAAACACAAATAAAGCCTAATTGGCCTAAAAAAAGGTCCATGACTGAAAGAAAATTGTCCACACACGGACTAAACCAAGGCCCAACATGGCCCAAAGCATAAAATAAGTGATGATAGCTCCGCTAATCTGCCAACTGGTCGCCGAGCCAAAGGGATGCCGGCGAGATCCGTGTACTCCGTCGTAAAGTGTGACGCGTGTCCTCACCAAATTCTCTATCATTTAGCATCCGACTCGAAGAACGTCCATACGCACGTCCAGGATACTTAAATATAGACAGCCGCTCAGAGTGAACGGAGTCTCCCCCATCATCATTACGTGGTGGCCGAGTACGACGAGTTTGTACCTCAGGTTCAAAGTACATTGAACAGAAATTTGATATTTCTTCCATAATGTACGCCTCCGCAATGGAACCCTCTACTTTTGCCTTGTTGCGAACTTTCATTTTCAATTCATGCATGCACCTACCAGAATGTTCATAAGATAATGAAAAACACATCAGCATCTAATTGAATTATGAGGAGAAAATATATATATATTACCTCTCAAATGGATACATCCATCTAAATTGTACTGGCCCTCCTACTTTAGCCTCATATGATAAGTGTATAAGCAGGTGCTCCATTGAATCAAAGAATGAGGGTGGAAATATCTTTTCTAATCTACAAACTGTCGTGATCACATTCTGTTCAATAGTTTCCACATCTTCATACCTGAGCTCTGATGCACATAAAATTTTGAAAAACTGACTTAACTCAGTCACTGCTCCCCATATCGGCTTCGGCATCATATCACGAAATACAATAGGTAACAACCTCTGCATGAACACATGGCAGTCATGACTTTTCATTCCATATATTTTCCCCTCATTTGTATTCACGCAACGAGCAATGTTAGACACATAACCATCTGGAAATCTCAATTGTTTTAGCCAAAAGCATACTTCTTTAATCTGTGCAGCTCCAAGGGCGTAAATTGCTTTCGGTTTAACTATTTTACCATTTCTATCAATAAGTTCCAGTTCTGGACGTTTACAAAGTATTTTCACGTCTAAACGAGCATTCACATTATCCTTTGTTTTGCCTTTTATGTCCATAATAGTGTTGAACACATTATCAAAGACATTCTTCTCAACATGCATGACGTCGAGGTTATGTCGTATAAGAAGAGTTGACCAATAAGGCAATTCCCAGAAGATACTTTTTTTGACCCAGTTGTGATCCTTCCCAAATCCAGGGAGCTGTCTTGTGCTGCTCGACAATTGTGCTATATCTGGTAAGTTCTGTACACTTGCTGCTAAATGTGGACCAGACAACCGTTCAAAATCAGCTTCTTCCAATTCAATTCTGTTCTTTAAGAATGCATCTTTTTGCCTTCTAAACGGATGGTCCCTTGGTAGAAATCATCGATGACAATCAAACCAGCATGACTTGCCACCATGCTTAAGTACAAATGATTTGGAACTGTCCATACAGTAAGGACATGCTAGTTTTCCATGAGTGCTCCAGCTAGATAACATTCCATATGCAGGAAAGTCGCTTATTGTCCACATCAATGCAGCCTTCATAGTGAAATTTTGTTTTCTGGATGCATCATAGGTAGTAACCCCATCAGTCCATAACAATTTCAACTCATCAATCAACGGCCTGAGATATATGTCTAATTTTTTCCCAGGATTTTTTGGACCAGGGATCAATAATGATAGAAATAAATGCTCTCGTTTCATGCACATATTTGGCGGAAGATTATATGGTGTCACGAAAACTGGCCAGCAAGAGTAGGAAGTCACTGAACCTCCAAATGGATTGAATCCATCAGTACATAAACCCAGCCTTACATTACGCGACTCTTTTGAGAAAGTAGGATGAGCACGGTTAAAGTGACTCCAAGCTTCGGCATCTGCAGGATGACTGATTACATTATGTTGTCGACGTACTCTTTCCGCATGCCATCTCATATGTTGAGCTATCTTTGGTGACATATACATTCTCTGCAATCTCGGTGCAATAGGAAAATACCGCAATGACATATATGGTATATCTTTTTACTTTGAATTGTCCCCTTTCTTAGGCTTGAATCTATCATGACCACATATGGAATATGATACCTTACTTTTATCCTCATTATAATATAGCATGCAATGATTAGGACATGCATCTATTTTCTCATATCCAAGTCCTAAGTCAGTGACCATCTTCTTTGCACGATAAAAATTTTCAGGTAATTTCTCATCTTGTGGCAACATACTTTTGATAATCAGTAACAAACGATCAAAACAAATCTCACTGATGTGAAATTCAGATTTCAAGTTCAATAATTGTGACACCGCAGACAGTCGAGAGTGATTTTGACATCCATTCCACAATGGCTCATCAGCATCTTTGAGTAGCTGATAAAATCTTTCAGCTGTCTTGTTTGGCGGTTCTTCATTGTGTACATGCTCCTCATGAACATTGAATTCTGGACCAGCAGCATCTATGACCATATCAACATATGAACTTCCACTTCCTCTATTGGCAGGCTCGTAGGACCACAATGTTTCACCATGACATATCCAGTTTGTATAATCTTTAACAAACCCCTTTCTGTATAAATGACGTTGTACATCCCATGTTGTCAGCCACTTCAAATTCTTACAGACTACACAAGGACATCGGATAGGACCCTCACAATCTACAGCTTCAATAGGATTTCTCAAAGCAAACTGAATGAATCTCTCAACTCCATTTTTAAATTCCATAGACACCACCTGATCAACTACTCTACGGTACATCCATGAACGATCTTCAGACATTTTCCCTATGCGAATGAAATGTAAACACACAAAACTTTAACATGTTTAACAAAATAAAAAGTCCGTCCACCGCAAGGGGAGGGGGGGCTCGGGCGAAGAGGGGCTCGGGCGGGAGAGGGGCCGCAAGGGGAGGGGGGGCTCGGGCGGAGGGGGGCTCCGGCGGGAGGGGGCCGCAGGGGGAGGGGGGGCTCGGGCGGAGAGGGGCTCGGGCGGGAGGGGGCCGCAGGGGGAGGGGGGGCTCGGGCGGAGGGGGGCTCCGGCGGGGGTCCGCCTCACTTACCTCCGATGGCCGGTCCCCGCCGCCGCTCGCAGTCGTCCGTCCACCGCCGCTCGCCACGCCGGTCGTCCGTCCACCGCCGCTCGCCACGCCGCTCGCAGTCGTCCGTCCACCGCCGATGGGAGCTGGTCGCGGGGGGGAGATGGGGGGGCCGCAGAGGGAGGGGGGGCTCGGGCGGAGAGGGGCTCGGGCGGGAGGGGACAGCAGGGGGAGGGGGGGCTAGGGCGGAGAGGGGCTCGGACGGGAGGGCGCCGCAGGGGGAGGGGGGGGGTCGGGCGGAGAGGGGCTCGGGCGGGAGAGGGGCCGCAAGGGGAGGGGGGGCTCGGGCGGAGGGGGGCTCCGGCGGGAGGGGGCCGCAGGGGGAGGGGGGGCTCGGGCGGAGAGGGGCTCGGGCGGGAGGGGGCAGCAGGGGGAGGGGGGGCTAGGGCGGAGAGGGGCTTGGACGGGAGGGGGCCGCAGGGGGAGGGGGGGCTAGGGCGGAGAGGGGCTCGGGCGGGAGGGGGCCGCAGGGGGAGGGGGGGGCTCGGGCGGAGGGGGGATCGGGCGGGAGGGGAGGGGGCCGCAGGGGGAGGGGGGCTAGGGCGGAGAGGGGCTCGGGCGCGGAGGGGGGGCTCGGGCGGAGGGGGGCTCGGGCGGGAGGGGGCCGCAGGGGGGAGGGGGGGGACGCGGGGGGGAGGGGGGGGAGCTGGTGGCGGGGGGGGGGGGAAGAGATGAGTGATCCGCGACCGCTTCGCGACCTAAATAAATTCGGTCGCAAGATCAGCGACCGATTAGAGACCGAAATAAATTCGGTCGCAAAATGGGTCTCAGACGTGCGACCGATTATATCGGTCGCTATATGGTCGCTATTTGGGACCGACTAGCGACCGATTTATTCGGTCTCTAATTCGGTCGCTATTGCCACTTTTTCTTGTAGTGCACGTTGCACGGCCTCGGATGAGGATGAGTAGGTAGACCTAGACGAGAGACAAAGTCTGAAGAGACTGCATTGATACAACTCCCGTTGTCAAAAATCACCTTGCATGGTTGAGATTTTACCATAATGTATGTTTGGAAGATGGAGGTTCGACGGCAGTCGTCCTCTTGGGGGTGGATTAGGATGCAGTGAACTACACCCAGTCTTCCCTGGTTCGAACTCTCGACAATATCTCCCATTTGCATGTACTCGACATGCGTGCTATCAAACCCTGCATCTAATTCCTCAAACTGGGCAATGAGATCAGGGTCAGGCTCGTATCTCTCAAGGGGTTCTTCTTCCTGAGGTGGAAGCTCCACAGGCTGGGGGTCGGTGATGACTAAGGCTCAGGTGGGGCAATTGGTGGCAATATGCCCTAGGTTATGACACCTAAAGTAGCGGACTCCCGAGATATGGGCTGGTTGGGAGGTGCTAGGGACCACTCCCTTTCCCTTGTCATCTCTTCTCTCAGCTGGTGGAGTATACTCCAGTCTAGGTACAGCAGCGGGTGCAGGTAAAGTGTTCATTGGGAAAGGAGCAGTAGGGGCAACGGCCCTAAGTGGGATAGCAGTAGGGGCAACGGCCCTAAGTGGGATAGCAGTAGGGACGTAGGAGGTGGAGGGGCCAGCTCTCTCAGTATAGCGGACTATGGGGTTTTGAGGTTCAGGTTGGTGGTAGATGGGAACCCGAGGTGGGACCACCCTTTGAAATCTCTCAACATCCCGAGCAACCTGATAGGCAAGCTCGAGAGTGTTAACTTCCCGAAGGAACAGCTCCCGCTGTATACTCTCGTGTAGGCCAGCCCTAAACCGTGAGAGGGTGACGGAGGCATCCTTCATGACTCGACTCCGAAGGAAGAAGTCATCAAATTTGGTGATGTACTCGTGCACGGACTTTCCATCTTGGGTGAGTTTCTGCCATTGGTCTAAAAGACGCTGATGGTAGGAAGGTGGCAGATACTTCTCCCTCAATTTGTCCTTCATTTCTTCCCACGTGCTAATAGGCCCCTCTCGTCTCCTTGCTAGGAGGTTCTCAACATTACACCAGTATGTTTTGGCTTGACCTAGGAGTTTCATTTTGACAAACCTCACCCTTGTAGCAGGGGTCATGCGGCGATGCCAATCAAAATATTGGTCCATCCCGATCTCCCAATCAAGATATGTAGCGAGGTTGAAGGACCCATCAAAACTCGGAACGTCAATCTTGACGTTCCGTAAGATGATATCCTCATCATCGTGGTCTCTCTCTCGAGGCGTACGGGCCTCTTGCTCTCTACCTTGGGGAGCCTGATTCAGGCGGACTTGCTCTCTTACCTCCCTAGGATTGGCTACGGGATTACCGTGGCCATTCACTCTTCCTTCCTCTCCCTTCAGTCGATCCTCTAAGGCTCGGATCCTCTTATCGAGTTCCGTCCGTAGTTGGCCTATGGATTATTCAAAGTTGGCCACGAGATTTTGCTCGAGCTGGACTAGCATAGCAGTCACGCTCTCTTGATCCATGAGTAGCGTTGAGGGATGCTCTAGGCGGCCGGATGAATTCCTAGACCAACGTGGCATGCACGACCTCGGACCTAAATGATGCAGTCCTGGGACCGATAATTAGCAAGCTATAGACCCGAATTTGTTGGCTAAATAGGCAAAGGGCCAAGTTTGAAGGGACTGGTCAGGGAGAGTTGCTCGCCCGTAGGTGAAGTAGTTGTGGAACTACCTCCTGACAATTAGGGTGTCCTAATGCGACAGTCTAGGGCCTAAGGATGGGTACATACAAGCTCTCGCTTTCCGTCCACATCGATGCACTCAGGAGATTGGCTGCATGGAACGGGCTCTCGCTCACCTCGTCGCGCGGCAAATGATAAGGATACTAAATGAGTAAGTGAGGGGAGCACGTACCTAGCTAGACTGAAAAGTCAAGCTCCGACCGGAGACGAAGGCGAGCGGGGACGTGCGTGCCCGCACGGCGTCGATGAAGCTTGACCAATTACAAAGAATTTACTCCACGCAGGGAGGATTGAATTATTACATAACCGCTTAATTTTCCGCGTAGGGGAATAAATTAATCCAATTTCTCCACACAGGGAGACCCTCGGGCACTCACGTTCCGTAATTTACGGACCGTCTATCGATAGCCTGGCGACCCGAGTGTTGCTCAGACCGCCGAAGTGGACTCAGGTGCCACTATCATCAAATGATACTTATAGATATAATATAGATAAACATATAATATACATAATAGTATATATCCAAGATATATATATATATATATTATATAACCCTCTCTTTTTTTTCAACTTTCAACCTTCTTTTTTTATGACTTTTCAAACTTATCTTCCTTTTTCAAACTCTTTTTTTTCTTTTCTTTTCTTTTATCAAACATGTCGCGTGTGACTCGCGTGTTTGGTGGGTCAGCAACACCGACGGAGCGCGTCCGCTGGCCAAACGTGGGCGCGTGGACGAGCACGCGGGGTTGGCGGTCAGCAGGCGACGCGGTGGAACTGGCGCACGGGCGGTGGTGGCGGGCGCACGACGCTGTGGGCGCGGCGACGCTCGTGTAGGCGGCAGCGGGCCTGGGCACGCGGGCGCGGCAGCAGGTCCGGGCGCACAGAGGCGGGTGCGGGCCGGCCGTGCGCGCTTGCAGGCGGGCGAGTGCCGACGGCGGTGCGGGCGGGCGCGCGCTCGGGAGCGGGCGGTCGTGCGCTCGGGTGCGGGCGGGTGCTGCGAGGTGCGCGGTGTCCAGCGCGGGCGGCCCGGGAGCGGGGGCAGGGCTCGGGCACGGAGCACGACCGGGCGCGGCAACCTGTGGCGCTCGCTGGCAGCCGGGGGCGGTGGCCGAGGGTGGGGCGCGTCCGACCCGTTGCGGCGTGTCGGGATTCAAATCCCGACACGGACGGGAACAGATAGGTTGCTACCTCGCGCAGCTCGGCCTCACGCCGGACGGTCTCACACTGGGCGACACACTCAAACTCACAAGTGAGGAAGATGGAAGGGAAACAAGAGGAGTGGAAACTCTCTAACGTAGGAAGCAAACTTCAATAGCATTCATCGTATTAAAAACATAAACCCTTAGCCTTCCTTATATAGGAGGAGACTATAACACTTACACCTTTTAAACTTTCCTAATTGCACATATATCCTACCCTAATAAAACAAAGCCCACCAACCAATATTTGACTTGGACCCTAATAAAATATAATTCTTTGACTTGGTAAAAAATAAAATAAGATAGGGTGGTTTAATAATACAAATACCACCGTACAAACAGATACACAAATACGTATAAATACGTATTCAGGATGCCGGGTCTTCAATCGAGTCTCCGAGCCATAAGTTCGGTGCAGTGGCGGTGCGGCGTCGGCTCCGATCATTGGGCCCGGTAGTGGGCCCAGTGTCCCCACCACTGGTGTAATATCCTGGACCTTTCGGATCCTTCTTTGTGGTTCTCGGATCTGGTTTTTCGGAGTGTCCGGCTCCGTTGTGTTCGAAATTTCGTTTCGGTCATCTTTCGTGTTCGGATCGGCGCGATCTGGAGTTGTTTCGGAGGCCCGGAGGCATTCCGCGACTTTTCCGCGCGTATTTTTTGATTTCTGGTGTGTGTTTCGGCAATTCCTTCAGAACCTCGCTGCGGGTGAACCGGGTCGTTCACCTGGGCACGAGTGGTACCGTTGTGATCGGTGCGTCCCGAGGATTCCGAAAATGTAATTTTCTATTTTTCGGTATTTTTCAGATTTTCCGGATTTTCCTATAAATACCCCCCTATTTTCTCTCTCTCCCCCACCTTCTTCTTCTTCTTCTTCTTCCTCCTTTCTCCCCCACCGTGAGCACCACCCCCCTCTTCCTCTCTTCTTCGTCCGGCGAGACCGCGGCAGCGTCCCCTCCGGCTGCAGACGGCACGGGGCGACGGCGTGGTGACGACGGCGGCGACGAGGTGATCGTGGAGGCGTTCGTGGGTCGTGGGAGCTCAAGGAAGAACGAGGGTTTTCAAAGCAGTTTCTTGCGATCGAGGACGATCCGGTAGAGCATTCGCTCCATTGAGGTAGGGTGACGTTCCCTAACGCCCCGCCGTTCATTTCCGTGGTTTATAGGCTGAGGGGAGGCCGAGAGGGGCGTGATTGAGAGGGTTTGGGGTTTTCCATGATTTGGGGAGAGCTCGCCCGATCTATGGATTTGATGCATGATTTCGCGTTTTGATGGCCTAGAATCATGCTAGGGGTCCCTAGGGATCTTCCCATTTGATTTCCCCCTCTCCGGTGGAGGCACGGGGGCGTGGTCGAAGTTTTTGGGCGGTTCTGCCGTTTTCGCCGTCGGGTGCATGTAACGGTCCTTCCAGGGACCGTTACATGATGTAACGCGCCTTGGAGGGGCCGTTACATGCCCTTTGTTTAGCCTTTGGGGTCAGGGGCTGTGACGGTCCCCCGATAGACTGCCACAGCCGTGTGACGCACCTGGGAGGGTGCGTCACAGCCCCTGTTAACCAGCTGGGGCATGAGAGTGTGCCGGCCCCCGCCAGACCGTTACATGCCTGTAACGCGCCTGGGGTGGACCGTCAGAGGCATCCGACCGTTAGTTTCTGACCGTTGATTTGATCGTTGGGGGTCAAGGCGTGTGACGCACCAGGACTGGCGCGTCACAGCCTTGTGACGGCCCAGGGTGGGTGCGTCAGAGCCGTTTTACCCCCAGGAAGTGTAACGCCCCAGGGCTGGGCCGTTACGTTCTGTGACGCACCTGCTTAGGCGCGTCACAGTCTGTAACGCGTCCGGGCAGGCGCGTTACATTCTGTTTTGGCGCTGAGAGTATGACGGCCTGCGTAGGATCGTCAGGCTTCCTGTGACGGTCCTGCCTAGACCGTCACTTGCCTGTGACGGTCCAGGGGTGGACCGTCAGGCGCCTAGTTGCCCCGAGAGGGCTGCAACCCCATTTTTAGTCCGACTGTGGCCACCGTGCGACGGGGCTGGTGCGTGGGGTGGTCCCCGTGCGTCGTCGGATGCGGGCGTCATTTTCCGTGACTTGAGAGTCTACTCCTTCAGTGACCTTCCACTAGTCGTAGCCTACCAGTACGCGTGTGCTGGTCGCACCAGGGAGTGGTGTACGGGCTGACCCTTAGAGACGGTTTGTGGACCGGTTACCATTGGGCCCCACGTCTTGCAGCCAGAGTCCGGCTGAGGGGGAAACCGGTCAGAGGGCCAGACCAGGGACGCGCGGTCTGTGTGTGCACATGTGGTTGGGGGCGGTTGGACCCACGTCGACGGGCGTGACCCCAGCTAGTCACTTGTTTGTGGTTACTTGTGCAGTGTTCGTGCCTTGGGTAGGCGCTACCACGTCAGGCAGTTCACCTGCGGTGCGGTGTAAGTCGTCAGGGGACGCTACCGGCTGTGCTTCTAGTCTGAGGTACTCCTATCGAGTACGGAGTGTCAGACTATCAGTTTCGTGGCTTTGACCTTCGGGTTTGCCGGGTCGACCGTTGAGTTTCGGTTGTCTCACCGTGGCACGCGTGCTGGTTTGCGTGCCGTGGGGTCTTTGTTGTGTAGAGTACAGGGCTTTCCTTTCCGAGATACTCTCCTACCGCTAGCGTAGTGGTTTCCCATTTTACGAGGTAGGGTTCGAGTGATCCCTACTGAGTCTTGTTCCGAGACTCATTCCCTGCGTATTTTCACCGTGTTTCAGGTGAGGCGCCGCCCCGGGGGAGCGCGTCTGGGGTGCAGCGTGGTGCGGGTGCCCAGAGGTAGTGCCAGAGGTCAGAGACGGGGTATGCCCCGTGTAGCTGTACTTTTCTTTCTTGTCTCTGTACTAGTTGTGGACTACTGTTGTTATTTTGTGGACCATGTAAAATGCTAATTTATTTCCTGCTTAATATTATAACTGTTTAATTTCTGCAATTACTTGTGATACTTGTGTAGTTTCCACACCATCCTTCTAACCCTTCCGAGTCCTCAGACTCGTGGGTGGCGGTGCGAGTCTCGGGTTATCGGGCCTTCCTGGTAATCGGATTCTCGGGTCGTTACAGCTGGTATCAGAGCGCGGTTGTGGAATTATATGAGAATCATAGGTAAGTGTAGTGGTCCACTTGTCCACAACAATGATGTACAGTTGACACTGGCATCGGGCATCATGTGTTTTTCTTGACCATGCCGTTTTCGTGTTTTCTGTCTTTTGCTTCAGGAGCGAGTATGGTGCCGAGGCGGAGCACTCGCTCTCAACAGGGACAGTCGGTTGGAGGTCAGGAGATCTAGCAGGGGGTCCGGGGGGACCAGGAGGAGCATAGCAGAGCGCCACTAGGAGCTACCGAGGCCGCGGCTACTGCGAGGGTTCCGGGGGCCGAGGATTTCTTCTGTGGCATGTACCAGCTTATGTCTCAGCAGTTCGGTGGAGAGGCTGGTGAGGGCTCGTCAGCTAGGGGTGGGCCAGGCCGAGCAGTGAGGGACTTTCTGCAGTTCCATCCACCTTACTTCAGCGGCCAGGCAGACCCTGATGCGGCTCGTGATTGGCTTGATGAGATGGAGCGGGTGTTCAGTTCTGCGAAAAGTGCTGCCGAGAACAGAGTGATGTTGGCCTACAACCAGTTGCAGGGTACGGCCCGGAAGTGGTGGTCTTCCGAGTGGAAGACGTCCTTTCAGCTTCGTCCACTTGAGCAGGTCGAGTGGGACGACTTCGTGAGTGCTTTCGAGCGTACGTACTGTCCAGATTTTGTTGCTACGCAGCGGATGCGGGAGTTTCTGGAGCTGGTACAGGGTGACATGTCCGTGTTACAGTACAGGGCCCGATTTGTCGAGCTGGGTCGGTATGCACCTCACATCATGGAGCATGAGAGGGTGAAGACCGCGTAGTTTGTTCAGGGTTTGAGGCAGGAGCTGAGGCACCATCTGATTGCGAACGGGGCCACTGATCTAGAGACAGCGTCTCGTATTGCGGCTTCTTTGGAGATGGATATGCAGAGGACCCGAGGACCGATCAGCCAGGGGCAGTCTTTGTCAGGTCGCAGCCAACAGTCGGCTACCCAGCAGCAGGGTTCCTTCCAGCATGCGATGAGTGGTTCAGGAGTGCCGGCACAGGCAGCGTCGGTGATAGGGTCTGCGTCCTTTGGCACGAAGGTCAAGAAGTTTTTCAAGAAAGGGTTCGGTAAGAAGAAGTCCAAGGATCAGGGGCAAACTTCATCGGGCAGTGTACAGCAGCCGATCCCCTTGCAGCGTCAGGGATCAGTGGGTGGGTCGCGAGGACCGTGTCCACGGTGTAGTGGGTTCCACCCAGGCAGGCAGTGCACGGCGCCGATTATCTGTTTTCGGTGTGACCAGCCAGGGCACATGGCGCGTGACTGTCCTCAGAGGCCGCCACAGCAGAGGCAGCAGCAGTAGCAGGGGCAGTATCCGCCACTACCCAGGTCAGCTAGTGTGGGAGGCAGACAGAGAGCTTGAGGCTAGATCACGCACATGAGCAAGGTGGAGGCAGTGGCGTCGCAGCTCGTGTAAGGTACCGTTCAGATTTTGAGTTGTGCGGCTCGGGTTTTATTTGATTCTGGCGCGTCTCATTCGCTTATTTCGGAGGATTTCACGTTGAGCATCGAGGAGCCAGTGACCCAGTTGTCTTGTGATTTGGCAGTGGAGTTACCTTCGGGTGATTTTATGATCACTCCGTATTGCTTTGATCAGGTTCCGGTTTGGATCGATGGGCGGAGTATGCCAGGTAAGTTGTATGCGTTGCAGCTTCGGGATTACGATGTGATTCTAGGCATGGACTGGCTCGAGACTCATGGAGCGGTGGTGGATTGTGGAATGAAGAGGGTCTACTTCCAGCATCCGAGCAAGCGGACCTTCTATTTCCAAGGTATCCGTTCCACCTCTTCTCGATTCCTCATTTCTGCTATTCGAGCCCGTCGGTTGCTTGATTCTGGTTGTCAGGGTTTTCTCGCGTCCGTGGTTGTGTCTGACCGGATGGAACCGAATATCGAGGACATTCCGGTGGTGTGCGAGTTTCCCGACGTCTTTCCCGAGGAGTTGCCTGGATTACCTCCCCAGCGGGAGATCGATTTTGTGATCGAGGTTGTGCCTGGTACGGGACCTTTGGCGAAGGCTCCCTACCGTATGGCCCCCGCTGAGTTGAGGGAGTTGAGGGCGCAGTTGCAGGAGCTGTTGGCCAAGGGGTATGTTCGTCCTTGCTTTTCCCCTTGGGGTGCGCCCGTGTTGTTTGTGAAGAAGAAGGACGGTAGTCTGCGGCTATTCATTGACTATCGGCAGCTGAATGAAGTAACCATTAAGAATAAGTATCCGTTGCCACGGATTGATGATCTATTCGACCAGCTCCAGTCTGCGCGAGTGTTCTAGCGGATTGATTTGCAGTCCGGTTACTATCAGCTGAGAATTCGCGAGTCCGACGTGGAGAAGACTGCATTCAGTACGAGGTACGGGCATTATGAGTTTTTAGTGATGCTGTTCGGGCTCACCAATGCCCCAGCAGTCTTCATGGACTTGATGCAGAGGGTGTTTCATCCGTATTTGGACCAGTTCGTGGTCATCTTCGTGGATGACATCCTTATTTATTCGCAGTCTGCCGAGGAGCACGCGTACCATTTGGGTGTGGTGCTGCAGACGTTGCGAGATCACCAGTTGTATGCGAAGCTCAGCAAGTGTGAGTTTTGGCTCGGCGAGGTGCACTTTCTGGGGCACGTGATTTCTGGTGATGGTATTTCCGTGGACCCCGCCAAGGTCGAGGCAGTAATGCAGTGGCCGAGGCCGAGGTCGGTGACGGAGATCCAGAGTTTCTTGGGGCTTGCGGGCTATTATCACCGGTTTATCCAGGATTTTTCTCGTATTGCGGCCCCGATGACTAGACTCACGCGGAAGGATGTGCCTTTCATCTGGTCTGAGGAGTGTGAGTAGAGCTTCAGGGAACTGAAGAGATTGCTTACCTCGGCTCCGGTGTTAGTTTTACCTTCTGGATCGGGAGGTTTTGTGGTGTGTACAGATGCTTCCGGCGTTGGATTGGGAGCTGTATTGATGCAGCATGGTAGAGTGGTGGCTTATGCATCTCGGCAGCTAAAGCCCCACGAGGAGAACTACCCTACCCATGACCTTGAGTTGGCGGCGGTGATCTTCGCGCTGAAGATCTGGAGGCATTATCTGTACGGCGAGAAGTTCGAGGTGTTCACTGACCATCAGAGTTTGAGGTACGTGTTCTCGCAGAGGGACCTGAACCTCAGGTAAAGGCGTTGGATGGAATTTATGAAGGATTATGACTTCACCCTGTCTTATCAGCCTGGCAGGATGAATGTCGTCGCCGATGCCCTGAGTCGGAAGGTCACGGTCAGTGCCTTGATGTTGAGGAAGTGGAGGCTCTGGGAACAAGTGCCCGAAGTATCTTTCAGGCTCAAGATTCCCGAGGAGCCAGGGTTGGCAGTGCTTGCGAGTCTGACTGTCACTCCTGCTATCCGTCGTCAGGTGACAGAGGCTCAGCATGCGGACCCCGAGTTGCCCCGAATTCTGGCGATGGCTGATGTGGAACTCTGCGAGGATGGTGCTGCGAGGTTTCGTGGCAGGCTGTACGTCCCAGCGGAGGAGCAGATTCGTCGTGCGGTGCTGCGCGAAGCTCATGGGAGCAGGTACACCGTACACCCGGGTGCGACGAAGATGTATCGGAACTTACGGAGGTAGTTCTGGTGGCCTGGCATGAAGAGAGATGTCGCAGAATTTGTGGCCAGGTGCCTGATCTGTCAGCAGGTGAAGGCGGAGCATCAACGACCAGGAGGTACTCTCCAGCCCTTGGATGTTCCTGCGTGGAAGTGGGACCACGTGACCACGGATTTTGTGGTGGGGTTGCCTAGGACCCCGGGTGGGTAGGACAGTATTTGGTTGCTGGTGGATCGGCTGACGAAGGTGACTCGGTTGTTACCGGTCAAAGTCAGCTGGGGCGTGTCCAAGTTGACTCGTTTGTATGTGGAGCGGATCGTTCCGTTGCATGGGATTCCCGTTTCGATCGTGTCAGATCGGGATCCGCGCTTCACTTCTGGATTCTGGAAGAGTTTCCAGCGAGCTCTTGACACGGAGTTGGCTTTTAGCTCGGCATATCATCCTCAGTCTGATGGTCAGTCTGAGAGGACCATCCAGACTTTGGAGGACATGCTGAGATCCTGCTGTCTGGAGTGGCAGGGGAGTTGGATTCATCACCTACCATTGGTGGAGTTTGCCTATAACAACAGCTATCATTCGAGCATTGGTATGGCTCCCTATGAGGCTCTATATGGGTGTCCTTGCCGGACTCCACTGGATTGGTTTGAGGTTGGTGAGCGTGTTGTGACGGGACCAGAGTTGGTGCAGCAATGCGTGGATGTTGTGCACTTGGTTCGTCAGAACATGTTGGCGGCCCAGAGTCGGCAGAAGAGCTATGCTGACCGTAGGAGGCAGCCTCTCGAGTTCGTCGTGGGCGATCGTGTGTTCTTGAGAGTTTCTCCGATGAAGGGGGTGATGCGTTTTGGACGGCGTGGGAAGCTGAGTCCCCGCTACATTGGTCCTTTTGTGATCTTGGAGCGCATCGGTGAGGTTGCTTATCGGTTGCAGTTACCCCTTGAGTTGGCGTCGGTGCATGACGTGTTCCACGTCTCGATGTTGCGAAAATATGTGCCCGATGACTCTCATGTGCTCGAGATTGCTGTTTGACCTGAGGTGACTCCAGATCTCTCTCTCCCAGAGTTTTCGATCCGCGTGGAGGATAGGCGAGAGCAGCGCCTGCAGAACAAGGTCATCCCCTTGGTAAAAGTGGTGTGGCAACGGCACTCTGGTGGTGAGGCTTCTTGAGAACGTGAGGACGAGATGCGTCAGCAGTTCCCTTACCTGTTTGAGTGAGTCTTCCTCTTCTTCCCCCTTGGGTTGTTCCCAATTTCGAGGACGAAATTCCCTAAGGGGGGAGGGCTGTAATATCTCAGACCTTTCGGATCCTTCTTCGTGGGTCCCAGATCTGGTTTTTCGGAGTGTCCAGCTCCGTTGTGTCCGAAATTTTATTTCGGTCATCTTTCGTGTTCGGATCGGCGCGATCCGGAGTTGTTTCGGAGGCCCGGAGGCGTTCCGCGACTTTTCCGCGCGTGTTTTCCGATTTCCGGTGTGTGTTTCGGCAATTCCTTCGGAACCTCGCTGCGGGTGAACTGGGTCGTTCACCTGGGCACGAGTGGTACCGTTGCGATCGGTGCATCCCGAGGATTCCGAAAATGTAAATTTCTATTTTTTGGTATTTTCTAGATTTTCTGGATTTTCCTATAAATACCCCCCCTATTTTCTCTCTCTCCCCCACCTTCTTCTTCTTCTTCTTCCTCCTTTCTCCCCCACCGTGAGCACCGCCCCCCTCTTCCTCTCTTCTTCGTCCGGCGAGACCGCGGCGGCGTCCCCTCCGGCTGCAGACGGCACGGGGCGACGACGTGGTGACGACGACGGCGACGAGGTGATCGTGGGTCGTGGGAGCTCAAGGAAGAACGAGGGTTTTCAAAGTAGTTTCTTGCGATCAGGGACGATCCGGCGGAGCATTCGCTCCATTGAGGTAGGGTGACGTTCCCTAGCTCCCCGCCGTTCATTTCCGTGATTTATAGGCCGAGGGGAGGCCGAGAGGGGCGTGATTGAGCGGGTTTGGGGTTTTCCATGATTTGGGGAGAGCTCGCCCGATCTATGGATTTGATGCATGATTTCGCGTTTTGATGGCCTAGAATCATGCTAGGGGTCCCTAGGGGTCTTCTCCTTTGATTTCCCCCTCTCCGGTGGAGGCACGGGGGCGTGGTCGAAGTTTTTGGGTGGTTCTGCCGTTTTCGCCGTCGGGTGCGTGTAACAGTCCTTCCAGGGACCGTTACATGATGTAACGCGCCTTGGAGGGGCCGTTACATGCCCTTTGTTTAGCCTTTGGGGTCAGGGGCTGTGACGGTCCCCCGATAGATCGCCACAGCCGTGTGACGCGCCTGGGAGGGTGCGTCACATCCCCTGTTAACCAGCTGGGGGCTAAGACTGTGACGGCCCCCGCCAGACCGTTACATGCCTGTAACGCACCTGGGGTGGACCGTCAGAGGCATCCGACCGTTGGTTTCTGACCGTTGATTTGACCGTTGGGGGTCAAGGTGTGTGACGCACTAGGACTGGCGCGTCACAGCCTTGTGACGGCCCAGGGTGGGTGCGTCAGAGCCGTTTTACCCCCAGGAAGTGTAACGCCCCAGGGCTGGGCCGTTACGTTCTGTGACGCACCTGCTTAGGCGCGTCACAGTCTG
Source organism: Amorphophallus konjac (assembly GCA_022559845.1). Lineage (NCBI taxonomy): Eukaryota > Viridiplantae > Streptophyta > Magnoliopsida > Alismatales > Araceae > Amorphophallus > Amorphophallus konjac. The sequence goes on from CM040123.1 coordinate 369,400,417, forward strand.
TAACGCGTCCGGGCAGGCGCGTTACATTCTGTTTTGGCGCTGAGAGTGTGACGGCCTGCGTAGGACCGTCAGGCTTCCTGTGACGGTCCTGCCTAGACCGTCACTTGCCTGTGACGGTCCAGGGGTGGACCGTCAGGCGCCTGGTTGCCCCGAGAGGGCTGCAACCCCATTTTTAGTCCGGCTTTGGCCATCGTGCGACGGGGCTGGTGCGTGGGGTGGTCCCCGTGCGTCGTCGGATGCGGGCGTCGTTTTCCGTGACTTGAGAGTCTACTCCTTCAGTGACCCTCCACTAGTTGTAGCCTACCAGTACGCGTGTGCTGGTCGCACCAGGGAGTGGTGTACGGGCTGACCCTTAGAGACGGTTTGTGGACCGGTTACCGTTGGGCCCCACGTCTTGCAGCCAGAGTCCGGCTGAGGGGGAAACCGATCAGAGGGCCAGACCAGGGACGCGCGGTCTGTGTGTGCACAAGTGGTTGGGGCGGTTGGACCAACGTCGACGGGCGTGACCCCAACTAGTCACTTGTTTGTGGTTACTTGTGCGGTGTTCGTGCCTTGGGTAGGCGCTACCACGTCAGGCAGTTCACCTGCGGTGCGGTGTAAGTCATCAGGGGACGCTACCGGCTGTGCTTCTAGTGGGAGGTACTCCTGTCGAGCACGGAGTGTCAGACTGTCAGTTTCGTGGCTTTGACCTTCGGGTTTGCCGGGTCGACCGTTGAGTTTCGGTTGTCTCACCGTGGCACGCGTGCCGGTTTACGTGCCGTGGGGTCTTTGTTGTGTAGAGTACATGACTTTCCTTTCCGAGGTACTCTCCTACCGCTAGCGTAGTGGTTTCCCGTTTTACGAGGTAGGGTTCGAGTGATCCCTACTGAGTCTTGTTCCGAGACTCATTCCCTCCGTGTTTTCACCGTGTTTCAAGTGAGGCGCCGCCCCGGGGGAGCGCGTCTGGGGTGCAGTGTGGTGCGGATGCCCAGAGGTAGTGCCAGAGGTCAGAGCCGGGGTATGCCCCGTGTAGCTGTACTTTTCTTTCTTGTCTCTGTACTAGTTGTGGACTACTGTTGTTATTTTGTGGACTATGTAAAATGCTAATTTATTTCCTGCTTAATATTATAACTGTTTAATTTTTATAATTACCTGTGATACTTGTGTAGTTTCCACACCATCCTTCTAACCCTTCCGAGTCTTCGGACTCGTGGGTGGCGGTGCGAGTCTCGGGTTATCGGGCCTTCCCGATAATCGGATTCTCGGGTCGTTACAACTGGTAAGGAGCAAGAGAGGGGAAGAGGAAGAGGCAATGAGGTGGCAGGGTCCCTTCTGTGGCAATTCAGAGAGGGGGGGAATAGAAGGAGAGGTGGGGTGGCTGGAGGCAAACGAAGGCATGATGGAGGATGGTAGATAGGAGAGAGGTGGACGGTAGCGCAATGGATAATGGCAGTCAATGGAGGATGGAGCTCCACCCCTCCTAGGGTTTTGGGTTCACAGAGTGGGGTGAGGTGCTTTTGCATCCATAGTTTAGAGAGGAGGGAGGGGGCGATGGGGAGAAGGAGCCATGTGACATCATGGAGGGTGGGTAGCTAGGGTTTAGAAGGTGAAAGGAGTCACCCAGAGACGGAGGCCAGAGTAGTGGCAAGGTCATCAGGCTTGAAAACGATGAGGGTGCAGTCGAGGGTGACGAGGAAGAGGAGGTTGAGGAGGGTGCAACAGGTCCACGACAGGCAACCAAGGTGAAAGCAACATCGGTGGTAGTGGTTGTAATACCCTGGATTCTTATTGGATCTTTCAAATCTTTATCGGAGTACTTTCGGATCACTTTTGTGGGTCCTGAGTTGAGTTTTACGATCCACGTGAATTTTTCTCTAGTACAAGTTACAGAACCCCGTGGTGAGTTTATCCTTCAGTTCATCGACTCGAGGAAGCTACAGTTGCGATATACTCTTTGAGAGGATCGTTTTGACTATTTTTCTGTATTTTTCTGAATTAGCGTATTTTCGGACAAAAATCGTAATTTACGAAAATTAGGAAAATTCATAATTTCTTTTCTTTTTATTCTTCTTTTCTCCTTCCTCTCTCCTCATTCACACGCGTGTCCCTCTCTATCCCGTTCTCTCTCTTCTTGCCCTCTTAGCTCCGGCTGCAGACGGAGGAGGCTCAGGAATGCTGTGGAGATGCCGTGGAGGTGATCCGGAGCGCGCTGGTGCGAGGATCGGAGCGTGGTTGGCGCGATCCCGTTCGGTGGATTCAAAGCCGACGATTGAGCTCGCGAGGTGATTTTCGACGTGGTTTGGCTATTTCAGCCTGTGAAATCTTCGGTGGAGGTAGAAAAATGGATCACCTACTTCTCCTCTACGTTCTCTCGTAGTTTCACGTCGAACGGTGCGTATATGAGTGGGTTTCGTTCAGTTTCGAGAAAAGCATGCTCGGGGGGGTGTGCGTCAAGTTCGCTGGGAAACGGCGACGACTTTCGAATAGATTAGTTTCATTGTGACCCCCAGCATGTTAGCGTTCCAGATCCGCTGATTTCATTGCGATCGGTCGTCATTCGGGGCCGGTAAGAGCCTGGGAACCCCAGTGACTCAATTAGGGTCAATTCGGTGGAATCGCCCATTTCGCGCGATTACGATGTTGCGTGTGTCCCTTCCGGGCTGTGGAAGGTGTTTTTCATCGATTAGGACTGTTTCCCCTTCGTTTAGACGCGAATGGGGCGTGGAACGGCCGGATCTGGCCATTCCCCTGTTTTTCCCACCTTATCGTGCTAGCGGTCGTTTCAGAGACCGTTTCATGTCTCTGGCGGCCCCACTATAGACCGCCACATTTCATAGCGTGTCGGTTAGTCTTGAGTCGGTTCAGGTCATCGTGGTCTCGCGATAGACCGTTTCTTTGGGTTAGCGGCCCATCGTTGGACCGCTATACCTTGTCCAGCGGCCCATTAGTGGACTGCTAGACGATATTCGTATGTCGGTCAGCTGAACGGTCTTACGGTAGACCGCGAAGCCTACTCTAGCGGCCCTATAGTAGACCGCTAAGGTTTGTATGAACAGTAGATCGGTTCGAGCTAGCGGTTCTAGCTCCGACCGCCTTCCCTCTTTTAGCGGCCCTTTGGTCGACCGCTACTTGTCGTTTGACCGAGTCAATGCTTTAAGTCGGTTGAGGTTAGCGGCCTAACCTTAGACCGCCTCCTTGTTCTAGCGGCCTTTCTGTAGACCGCTATGTCCCGTTTGACCAAGAGTCAAATGTTTAAGTCAGTTAGGGCGGTGTCTGATGTGACACCAATATGGGGTAGGCAGCAAGCAAACAAAACAACTTAAGATCTAATCCGCATTCACAAACACACAGCAATTAAGATGATAAATCGGGACCGAAACACCGTCGCACACACGCGAGCCCCGGGTGACTATATGATGCTAGAAAGAGGTGATGGATCAAGACCCTTGCTGGTAGAGTGCCAGCAGGGCTAGGGTTGCCCTCCCGAGGGTATGTGGCCCACACCTTTGGGGCTGGCCGGTGCCAATTGGGGCACTAGGTCACTCTCACTCACTTTGACCACGGTGACCACACCTTTGAAGGTGGGGTCGGGGACGAGCACTCACTCACATGCGCAACGGAGCGATATCTTCGGATATTAAATGAACAAGCACTAACATGGCAGGAGCAAAGTTCAGAGCTTACCCGGCTGGTTTGAAGAAACCAACCCCGTTCGGAGACGTGGGCGAGCGGGGAAGTGTGATCCCGCACACTGTGCCGGTGTAGCTTGAGCTGCGAGTTACAAGAACTACACCTCACATAGGAGGGTTGGACTAGGGGTTGGGGAGTTTAATATACATCAAACACTACCTCCTCGCAGGGAGGGGCGCTAAGCCGGCCAGGCGGGCGGGGAAATTTGCCGAAAGGAGATGGTACGGAAGCCGTCGGGTATCCACTCAATTGCTGTGCAAGAGGACAGGCGGTCGCTGTTGCGGTCGTAGCTCCTCCTACAGAATTCTTCAGGTGACGAAACTTGATGGGGTGGCTTCGTAAAAGGAACGGGGGCCTCTCTGATTTTTAGCAAATTCGTCTGCCGTCGTTTGTCGGTCGCGGTGGAGGGTTGAACAGGACGCAGGGATCTGTACTTGGCAGCTTCAGAATTGATGCAGTGAGTAGCAGGGGCTGTACCTGGGGTTCCCGAACTCTGATTCTCGATCCGTTTGAAGTCCTGGAACCGGGGTTAAGCCTTCTTCTCAGAAAAACTGACGGGGAGGTCGCCGGAGGTCAGGGTGACCCGGGGGACGCCTCTGAGTGCTGGCAGGTCGTAGCAGGCAGGGGAAGGCAGCTTTGCGCGAGCTGAGAAAGAAAATCAGAACTCGAGGTGCCGGATGCCGAACGAACTTCCGCTTCTTGCTCCTGGTCGGGGACAGGGGGAGGAAGATCTTTGAAGAAGAAACCTCAGCCTGATTCCGCTGTGGTTCGCCGTGGCAGAGCTTGCAAGCTGGTTCTGATTCTCTGCAGAGGCTGCACCGCGTGGTCCAGGTTCTGTAGCAGCAGGTTGCAGACGCTGTCACGGGCACTCCCGAGCTCCAAATGACACGAAACCAGTGGCGTCGTCTCCGTGGTTGAGGTGGCTTTCAGAAGGAGTCAACGGGGTTGCAATCAAAGGCCGTGGGCGGTTGGTGTGCCCTGAAGAGTAGGTACTGGTCGCTGCCGACTGCAGGAGACAGATCCGTGCGACTGAGGAAGAACGTTTGCAACTCTGGCTCTCGGACGCCGAATTAAGTTCCGCCTTCTGATCCTGGAAGTAGACAGGGGGAGGAAGAACTTTGAAGAAGATACTTCAGCCTGATTCCTCCACCGTTGGTCGTGAAGCAGCTTCCCACCGAGCTCAGGTTCTCTGCAGGGGATGACTGGACCAGTTGGGGGAGAATCGCCCTCCCGGTCGGCCACGAAGTCGAAACCGGACGATTCCACCTCGCCTGCGGAGGGGTGTCGCAGACCTTTCCGTCGATGTAGGCCACGCTCCAGGAAGAAACCGTGTGACCCTGGGGAAGCTTCTGCAAGCCGCAACCTGGTCTGTCACCTGCAGGCTGATAATGAAAATGGGGAGAAAGGGGAAGGAACAAGGGGTATGGATAGGGAGTGGTAATGGAGGGACCTGTGGGGTGGATGGGTATGGGAGTGGCCCTTGGGTGTTAGGAGGTCAAGGAGGGGGTGTTTCAAGGTGTGGGAGAGGGAGGATAAGGGCTGGAAGGGGGTGTTTGCAGTGGGTGGAAGAAGAGTTACGAATTTGGTTGGGGGAAGAGAGGGGAGAACATTTGAAAATGGGTTTAAGAAGGGAATTAATTTCTAGTGTTGGGGATGGGAAGAGGTGTGTGGGGAAGGGAAAAGGGGGCTTGGGGAGATGTGATTCCCTCTTGGGAGATGAGAGGGCTGCTTGGGGAAGGGGAAGATTTGCTTGGGAAGAGGAGAGGTTGCCTTGGGGCTAGGGGAAGTTAATGGGGTTGGTGTGGGGAAGTGGTGAGGATTAATGAGGTGGTTGGGAGGTGAGAGGGTGTGGGAAAGGGAGGAGAGAGAGTGGATTTCGAAAATCCCTTGGGGGGGGGGAGAGGGAGAGAGAGAGAGAGTGAGGAAGCTAGAGAGAGAGAGGGGAAGATGCACTCAATGGCTCAAATTTTGCTTAATACTTCATTACTGAACTCAAGTGGAGTTGGGGTCCTATTTATAGGAATCCCAACATTTACAAAAAGTCCTTGGATAAACTACTAAAAGCAAATAAGCAAGGGGGTTGAGGAAAGAAGAGGTTGCCCATGGGCCAGGCCCATCTAATTGGGCCCAAACGACTTCCTAGCCTAACATACTTAGATAGATATTGTGACGACTTAGGACCATGACTCAAAATAAAGATAAGTACATCAAAATGACTCAAGGAAAGATAAAAAATACATAGCTAGACTTCGGAAATCAAGCTAAACATAATGGCAATCATCCGGTCCCGTGGAGAAGTGAGAAGTGGTAAGCGATGTCCCCATCAGTGTCTCTCGCGACCTATTGGTAGACCGCGTAGGTCCGTGTGGCGGCTCTTTATTGGACCGCCTGGTGGTTTGACTGGGTATGTCGGTTCGGCGTTGACTGGCTTTAGCGGCTATTTCCTTGACCGCTCTAGTGTTCACGCGGCCCATCCCATGACCGCCAGAGTCTTCGCCTCTAGGTAGTGTAGCGGCCCTTTCCGTGACCGCTTACATTGTCTAGCGGCCGAGGTATAGACCGTCTACGTCCCAGAGTGGTGCTTTCCGTTGTTTTAGCTTCCGATCGTCTTGGCTTGACCTCTTGGTTTGCCCATAGTCCTGTGGATGTCTTTGTAACACCCTCAAATATAGCTAAGTTATTCTCTATATCATCGAGGCGCCTTTTGAAGTATCGGCTCAGTTCTTGAAAAGAACTCCGAAGTTAAGCGTGCTAAATGGGGAGTAGTATTGGGATGGGTGACCTGCCCGGGAAGTCTCCCATTCTGGAGCCGATCACTGTTAGAAAGGGACAAGATCGTGAGGCCGGTAGGTCAAAGCGGACAATACCTTGACGGTATAGAGTACGGGGCATGATAGAATTGTATCAGAGCTATACCCCAGCTGGAAGTGTGGAAACTAAGTGCCATGCAGGGCAAAGTGCTACACTATGGGAGCCACCTCTTGAACCCGCATTGGGACAAAGTGCTACATAGTGGGAGCCACCTTTTGAGCCTGTAGGGGCCACCTCTAGAGTCCTACCTGCCTGGGGCAGCGACGAGGACGTCGCCTATATAAGAGGGATAGATTATAACACCCTCAAATGTAGCTAAGTTGTTCTCTATATCATCGAGGTGCCTTTTGAAGTATCGGCTCAGTTCTTAAAAAGAACTCCGAAGTTAAGCGTGCTTAATGGGGAGTAGTACTGGGATGGGTGACCTGCCCGGGAAGTCCCCCATTCTGGAGCCGATCACTATTAGGTAGGGACAAAACCGTGAGGCCGGTAGGTCAAAGCAGACAATACCTCAACGGTATAGAGTACGGGACGTGACAGTCTTGGATGTCCTATGAGGGCGATGACCATGTTGTGAGGTGGCCGAGGAGTGCCATTGTATTCCTTGGTGTTCTGTGCTACTTTCAGAGTCATTATTGGTGTCTGGTCAACCCAGTGTGATCTAGTGGTTGACGTATGACATTGTGATTGTCTCGATGGTCCTGTATGGATCGAGAGATACTGTTGGACGTCTTGAGGTGCTGTCTTACCTCGATTTGTGTGTCCATGTGCTTTGAGGGTCTTGGTGATCCCTCTGGTTTCTGTGATTCGTGTTAAGCAGAGGCGTGGATCGGGTGATCCTATGTCGCTTCTTATCGATGTTTTATCGTGCTGTGGCTTAGGATTAGACCGATTGGCAGCTTGTATCGCTATGTACGACGATCTTGACCCTGAGTCTCCTGACTCAAGGATCGTTGTATTTTCAGGTCTAGTTGACTGTCCTGAGTCCGGTGGCAGTCTGGTATGCTACCTTGTGTCTGGTACTTCGTGGTACATGTGACAGTGCGTGCTTAGCCTGTCTGTACTCTGGCACTGGTGTTTTGGAGTTTCTGTGTCTAGTGAGCCTCAACTAGTCGTAGTCTGACGACTCACGCATTCCAGTGTGTCGGCCCACCTCGGAGTGGTGGCGGGACAGTTCCCGAGAGACGGTTCGTAAGCTAGTTTCCGTGGGCTCCCTTGCCTTGCAGTAGTGTCTTGCTGGGGGAGAAAACTAGCTGGAGGCATGGCTCAAGGCATTGAGCTTGTGTGTGCACACGTGGTCAGGGGCGATTGGACGAACGTCGACGGGCGTGACCCTGACTAGTCACTCGTTACTGTAGTTCCTGGTTCAGTTTAGTGAGTATCTCAGTCTCCGTCGTTCTCGGCGTCCGTAGGGAGATACTTGTAGCGCAGTGTAAGACGTCAGTGGACGCATCTGGCCGTTCTTCAAGTGAGGAGGTGCTTCCGTCACATGACACGTGACTCCTGTGTTTCTCGTTCTTCGTGTCGTGACCTTTTCCGGGTTAGTCTGTTCTTGACTTTTCCCGAGGACGGGTCTGTGTAGCGTGCACGGCAATCTAGTCGTGTATGCTTTAGTGTTTCGTATCTGTCTAGGTCTCTTCTAGGCCTTTTGCCTGTTCTCGTGAGTCTTACCTTAGGCCTGGTGTCATGTCGACGGATTGGTAACTCCTGACTTTGTGAGATCAGGGTCCGCCCTTCTGTCATTGTTTGGAGTAGTTAGGGAGCCGCGATTTTTTCGGCTGCCGTGTTTTGCTCGGTGCGACTTTTCCCATTTCTTTTAGATGTTCTACTCCTGCTGTTACGGCTGTCTTTTACAGTTTTCTAGTTACAGTTTAGCTTTTCCTGCTTTACTACTGCTGCTGTTTTAGCTGTTGTTCCGTGTTACTACGTTATTTTTCAGTGGGGATCCGCGTGACCCCTACTGAGCCAGTGACACGAGACTCACCCCTGCTTTTCAGGTGTGGCACTCTTCTTCCTTCGCGGTTCCTGATGTGGCGTGTTCGTAGTTGCCAGCGGTACCTGCGTCTGGCTTCCCCCGACCTCAGTGTACGCCTTCTTTCTTATTAGACTGTACTTGTCTTTCCTTTGGACTAGACTCTGGTATAATTGTTAATTTTAACTGTTAATTAAAAAGTAATTTTATTTCTGCTACTTTAGCAAACCTGATTAATGAAATTTAATTGCTTACTGTTGTATCTGCGACTTCAATATACTACACGATAATCCTTTTATCCCTTCGGAGCTTTACAGCTCTTGGGAGGCTTCACGGGTTCCAAGTGGTATCGGGTCTACTTGGTAATCCTATCTGGTGTATCCGATATCCGGAGTCCGGGTCGTCATAGTGGTGGTCTGTCGGAGGGTGGCAGAGTCGACGATTTCTGCCATCTCTCTTTAGAGAGAGAGAGAGAGAGAGAGAGAGAGAGAGAGAGAGAGGAGGGAAGAGAAAAGTAGGGGGTGTCTGGGTGATTAACCCGCGATAGTTTAATCTTTTATTAGACTTGGGCTAATTTTACTTGGGTTAGATTTCACTCTGATTATCGAATTGAACGACAATGACTATTAAAGACTCCGACGAAGATTATAAGAATAAAAAAAATAATTATATTTGAAAGGTTAAAAAAGAAATATGATTATTTACCGGAACTAATAAATAAAAAATCCTTTTATTTTATATCTCTATGGGACTCCCACGATGCCCACAGTCTATCGCCCCAAAACTCTAAACCCTAAACCCTAAGTTAGATCGACTCACGTCGACACAATCCGAGTGTACAAGCCATAAGTGGGAGGTGATGATTTTTTGTGAGTCTTGTGTTTGGACTCTCAGTTTAATCTCAGCGGGGTTTTAATAGGGTTTCTTGGCAAAGCACGCTTCTTGGAATTGTTTCAAGAACAAACCTCGACTCAGGATAGATCATGGCTGTTGTAACATAATCTTTGTCAATGGTTTTGTCCGGTGATTCATTCGGTCCCCCCTTTGTTAAGTCAGAGGAAGAGATAATTAAGAAGGATCTTTTGAAATAAATACTTGCAGGGCTAGAATTTATAAACAATTCAAAACCTTGGGTAGTTTGATTTTGCCCAGATTTAAAGCTGTGCTTAAGAGGAGAGCTTTTTTAGGTTTCAGTGGATTTGTGTTTTACCAAGAATTTTATCCTTAATCTCCGGAAAGCGGTGCCTCAATCGGATAGAAAGGGCTACCTGGACCCTCGATAGAGGAAACTTCTTAGATGGACCCGGGGATACAAAGGGACCCACATGGTAAGCAGCACGAATAAAGCGACTAAAGATGATATATATTATTGGATCAAATCTTCGTATTTATTGAAGATGAGATCTTGGGTTTTCTTAATTAAAAATATAAGAAAAGATATGAGTTACCAGCCTCATTTTTGGGGCCTTCTTTGTATTATTATTGTCACGGTAACTATGTATCTATCTATATAAATTATATTTATGAGAAATGATCAAATCAGGATCACACCGTAATTATCACTGCGAATGTTTATTTTTAACTCTACTCCGTAGAATTTTTATTTTTTTAAAAAAAATTGGTGGGGTTCAAAGTTCACTAATTTAGAATAGAGGTTAAGTCAACGATTTTATTTGGGATACACGATAAAAAATGAGTGTAAATAATGGTTATTGTTTATGTAAATATTAATTAATATTTATATTTTTATCATGTATTTTAAGTAAAGTAATTGACTTGGCTTTTGTACTAGAGTAAGAGAACTAATTAAATTTTACTTAATTTTTTTAAAATAAAAAATATATGTAAATTTGAACAAAATAACATGGTCTCGTTATAGTTACAGTGTGGACTTAGTTATTTGATCATTTTTCATAGATATATAGTTACCGTGACAATAATAAATTAATAATGCAAAGAAGTCCCCCAAAAAAATGAGGCTTGTAACTCGTATGCGGATGGGGATTGGCGAGTGGCGACGGAGGGGTAGACGACGACGGCGGGGTGTGCCATGATGCGGCTGCCCTTCATGTGCCCCCACCGGCCACTCCACCGCCGCCGCCAACGCGAACTAGAAGAAGCAAGACGGAAGCTTCCGGCGAGCACGGTGGCGAGGCCACCCTGTTATAGTGTGGGGTCGTGACGGGACGGTCGTGAAAGGTACTCCGACGGTCAAATCAATCCAAGTTCAAGTGACGACACAAATGAGTATTAAATATTTTTTTAAGATACATACAACTAGTCGAATAACTTTTGTCGGGTCCCTTCTCTTGCTAAATAAAAGTCCCCTCTTCGATATGGGACCAAAGTGTTGACTGAGTCTTCCCAGAGTGGGTGAGCCATATTTTTCTCACACACTCACGTCCTCCCTAACAGTTATCTCATCTTCAATAGATTCACATGCCATGAGACATGTAAAAAAATGTTTCTAATGAGAAAAAGTTACGCACACACAATCACCTTGGGAATTTGATCCCTATCCTGCTGCAGTCTGTGAAGAGAATCTAAGAAGAGTCCCCATTGCTTCTACTCTCTTTCTAAGGAGTGTCGACCTACAGAAAGGGGAGGAAACCTTGTTTTCCCGTTCCGTTCCGTGCACGACAACGTGGTGTATACTCTTCACCGGCCTTTTGACATCCCAAGATGTCGCTCCGTAAGATCCTTGTCGTTTTGATCTCTTTTATTGTGGGATGCCATCATGTTCCAATGTGCTCTTTGATCCATTAAATTTATTTTAGTTGATATCAAAGTCAGGTTAAAATCAAAAATAGATCGGTATGCATCTCACGTATTTAAAAAAAAATGAGTTCATCGGCGGGTGTGCCGGCATATAGGATCCTATAGTCGAATTTTTACCTCTGCGGGTGTGCCCGTGTACATGACCTTTGCCGTTGAGATTTTATCTCTGAGGGTGACCAGAGTAACTAACAAAAAAAAAAAGGGAAGCAAGGGGCTCCGCCTCCAGATCCGGTGACTTGATCGCCGTTTTTGTTTTCCCCCTTGGCTGATTACTTTTCTGCCCGGCGAAAAAGGGGGCCGGGGGTTGCGGTGGGGTTGCGGTTGTTTCCCTGTTGCCTTTCTCGAGTGGTTACTTTTTTGCTCATTTTCGAAGGAGGAGCAGGTGTGGTGGCCTAATGTATTGGTTTGTTTTAATGTGTTTGATTTCAAGTGTGTTGAAAAAAAAAAGTTATAAAGGGGCATTCTATTATTTTTCTGAAAGGTACAGAAGTAAAATAGGAGTATATGCAAACAGAATGGGTTTTCTGAGTTAAATAAACCATGCTTAGGAAGTTAGAATTAATTGTTTTTGATACCCTTAAAGTTCTGTTTTTGCATATATAGACATATTGTGAATGATTGTAATATGATATTGCATGAATGTGATTGTGGTCGATCAAAGGGATAGCCAATGTCGTTTTTACTTACATGATTGTCCTTTTTTTAAAAGAACATGAAGTACGAGGAGCCATCATTTATTTATTTTTAGAAATTCATCTTTCATGTAATTCAAGGGGTCAAATGGGTTCCCAAGTTATAAATACTATTTTGTATAAACGGACTGTAATATGGACTTTGGACATTATTTGTTATTTATGTGTGGATGAGTAATGATGTGCTAACGTGACACTGGCTATCCGGTTCAGGGTCCCTTTGATTGAAAGATGACCACATTTTTGTGCTTAATCATTTTTGGTTATATTGATTTTCACATGGAATATGTTTAAGTATGTTCCATGTTGAATTTATAGCCGTATACCATGTGATATCATGCATATCTAGAAATAATGCAATTGTAATTTTAAATCTATAAGCATTTAGATCACTCCCAAAGGAGGATTGATATACTTTTAGACTTAAAATTGGAGTAGGATAATGTTTCATGTAGCTAAGTTTCTTGGATTCCCTTGATACCCAAAGGTACTAGGCTCCTTGAACTTGGCTATATATGTAAATCACTAGTCTTATTAAATGAGCATAGACCTAATTGCGGTCATGTAGCTCACCCCAAAGGAAGAGTCTATATGATGTTGCGCTACTTGGTCACTCATTTTTAAGAAAAATGTGTAGATCTACTTGCAATTATATGACCCACTCCCAAAGGAGGGGCTATATGATGTTGCATTACTTGATCACACGTTATATAGTTAAGTGTTGGCTTAATCGTGGTTACATGGTTCACTCCCAAAGGAGGGGTCATGCAATGTTACACTACTTAACCGCTTAACATCAAGTTGAAAATGAAATGATTGAATTCAGTATATGTGATGTTCTTTTATGGCATGACTAATTAGAGTATCTTTTTATGTTTCTTCAGCTGTAGTCCCTAAAATGATGAATTTCAATATCCCTTATTTAGATGGGTCAAACTTTACTGAGTGGAAGGATCAAATCTTAATTACCCTTGGTTGGATGGATATGGATATTTCATTAAGGGTAGAGAAGCCTGCTCCTCTCACGGAGGAGAGTACTGTTGAGGATAGATTGCTTAATGAGAAGTGGGAGCGTTCTAATCGATAGGCACTCCTGCTATTAAAGGCAAATTTGCCAAAGAATATTCGGGGCTCAATTCCCGAATGTGATACGGCAATAAAGTATCTCACATACATTGAAGAGTAATTTGTCACCTCAAATAAGGCTCTCGCTAGTACCCTTATGAACAAACTTTCCTCTATGAAGTACAAGGGTTCTGGATCTATTCGTGAACACATTATGGAGATGAGGAATATAGCTGCGCAACTAAATTCACTAGAAGTGACCATTTCAGATTCTTTTTTGGTCCACTTTATTTTGAATTCACTTCCTGCCCAATTCAGTGCCTTCAAAATCTCCTACAATACACATAAGGAAAATTGGTCAGTAAATGAACTACTGACTATGTGTGTGCAAGAGGAGAATAGGCTTAGGCAGGATAATATTGAAGTGGTGAATTTTGTTGCTAACAAGAAGGAAAAAATTTCAGGCAAGCGTACTAACTTCAAGAAGAACAAGAAGGCCATAAAGAATCAATTTGGTAATATAGAAGACAATCAAGGAAAAGTGCTAAGGTGCTTCTTCTGTAAGAAGAAGGGACATATAAAGAAGACATGTCCTAAATACCAGAAATGGTTGGCCAAGAAAGGTAATCATTTGATTCTTGTTTGTGAAGTATTAAATACAACTACTATTCCTCATTATTTATGGTGGATATATTCTGGTGCAACTGTTCATGTAGTTAATTCTGTGCATGGCTTCCTATCCAACAGGCTCCCAACTGAAGGTGAACGCTATATAGTGACCGGAAACGGAGTGCGTTCACGTGTTGAAACTGTAGGAACCTATCGAGTTATCTTAGACACTAGCTTTGTTTTAGATTTGCATGATGTTTTCTATATTCCTAGATTTTCTAGGAATTTGATATCTGTATCCAGACTTAGTAAAGTTGGTTTTACTTTCTGTTTCAATGATTATGGATTCAGTTTACATCATGATTCAAGGCTAGTTGGGTCTGGGATATTAATGGATGGGCTATATTGCTTGTGTTTAAATGAAAAGCACATCTAATTGAGCACAGAAATAAAGGGATTAAACGTGGAAAGGTAAAAGGAAACATCATATGACTTGTGGCATAAAAGATTAGGGCATATCTCAGAAGAAAGAATAAGAAGGCTAATGAGGGAAGGATTACTTCCAACCCTTGATTATTCTAATTCTGAGATGTGTGTGAGTTGCATAAAGGGAAAGCAAATAAGGACCTATAAGAAAACTGCCACAATGAGTAGTGATGTTTTGGAATTGATCCATACAGATATTTGTGGTCCATTTCCTCCAAGTATAGGTGGAGAAAAGTATTTCATTACCTTTACTGATGACCACTCACGTTATGGTTATATCTACCTTTTATTTGAGAAATCAAATGCATTTGATGCATTTAAGATTTATAAAGCAGAGGTAGAAAATAACCATGGAAAGAAAATAAAAGTGGTTAGATCAGATAGATGGGGTGAGTACTTCGATAAACACACTGAGGTTGGTCGGGTACCAGGACCATTTGGGAGATTCCTCCAAGAATGTGGAATATTAGCTCAATATTCTACGTCGGGAAGGCCAAGTCAGAATGGCGTGGCTGAGAGGAGGAATAGAACTCTCATAGATATGGTTCGTAGTATGATATACAGTACGTCTCTTCCTCTTTTCTTGTGGAGTGAAGCTTTAAAGACTGTCGTGTACATCTTAAACAGGGTACCTTCAAAGTCTGTCCCAAAGACACCATTTGAGTTGTGGACAGGAAGGAAACCCAGTTTAAGTCATTTTCATTCTTGGGGGTGTCAGACAGAGGTTAGAATTTACAACCCATATGAAAGGAAGTTAGATGCAAGGACAGTAAGTGTCTATTTTATAGGCTATCCTGAAAGGTCAAGATGATACAAGTTTTACTGTCCTTCTCTTCCGACTAGAATAGTAGAAACTGATATTGCTAGGTTCATTGAAAATGATTCTAATAGTGGGAGTGTGGACCCTCGAGACATAGTATTCGAGGAAGCAGAATCATCCACCATTCAGTTATCGGTAGTACCTTTACCTATCCCGTTGGTTCCACCATATCAAGTACCTATGGTAGTGGACAATGAACCTAGAGAACCGGTACCCACTGTAGAAGCGAATGCACCTCCTGAACCTGCTCATCAAGAACAAGAGTAAGTTCAAATCTCACATGAGGGAGATGAACATGGTTCAGGGAGGGGACAAAGAGTTCGCAGGCTACCTAATAGGTACACTGATTATAAGTTATACCTCAGTGAGCAATGTAACTTGGAGGACCCCATAACGTTTTCACAAGCCATTAAATGTCAAGAGTCTACAAAGTGGTTAGATGCCATGAAGAAAGAGTTGTCATCTATGCAACAGAATGAAGTTTGGGATCTTGTAGAGTTACCTCATGGAGTCAAACCCGTAGGGTGCAGATGGGTGTTTAAAATCAAAAGGGACTCCAAAGGTAACATCGAAAGATATAAAGCCCGACTTGTTGCAAAAGGATATACTCAACGGGAAGGCATCGACTTCACGGAGACCTTTTCTCCAGTTTCACAAAAGGACTCTTTTCAGATTATAATGGTTTTAATAGCTCATTTTGACTTGGAGCTACATCAAATGGATGTGAAAACGGCCTTTCTAAATGGAGATCTAGAAGAGGAGGTTTATATGGACTAACCTGATGGGTTCCCTGAGTCTGGAAAGGAGCATATGGTGTGTAGACTAAGGAAGTCGATATATGGACTTAAACAAGCCTCCTGACAGTGGTATCTCAAATTTAATGAGGTAATTCTGACCTTTCGTTTCAAAGAAAATATTATTGATCAATGTGTATACCAAAAGGTCAGTGGGAGTAAGTTTATATTCTTGGTATTATATGTCGACGATATTCTACTTGCTAGTAATGATTTTGGGTTATTGCATCAAACCAAAAAATTTCTACACCAAAGGTTTAAGATGAAGGATATGGGTGAAGCCTCATATATTTTAGGCATAGAGATTCATAGAGATAGATCCAAGAGAACATCTGGCTTGTCTCAGAAGGCCTACATCTCAAAGGTGCTAGAAAGATTTGGAATGAGTAATTACAAACCTAGTATTGCTCCAATCCAGAAAGGTGACAAACTCAGTAAAATGCAGTCACTACAAAATGAGTTGGAAAGGGTTGAAATGAGGAAAATACCTTATGCCTCGGTAGTTGGTATCCTGATGTACGCTCAAACGTGTACACGTCCTGACATTACATTTCCAGTAGGATTACTTGGTAGATACCAAAGTGATCCGGACATGGAGCACTGGAAGGCTGCTAAGAAGGTAATGAGGTATTTACAAGGGACGAAGGATTACAGGTTGACCTACATGCATACTGATATTCTAGAAGTCACTGGATCAGATGCGGACTTTGCTAGATGTCTTGATGATCGTAAGTCGACATCAGGATACATCTTTATGCTGGCTGGAGGAGCAGTTTCCTGGATAAGTGTAAAACAGGAGCTTACATCATCCTCCACAATGCAGGCTGAATATATTGCATGCTATGATGCAACATCACATGCCATCTGGTTGAGAAACTTCATTGCAGATCTTCGAGTGGTAGATTCTATATCCAAACCACTGAAGATGTTTAGTGATAGCTTATCAGCAGTGCAGTTTGCAACTCAAAGAAAGACATCTAAAAGGTCAAAGCATATAGATGTCAAATATTATGCTGTTAGGGATAGAATCCATATGGGTAATGTATCACTTCATCACATTGGCACTAATCAGATGATAGCAAATCCCATGACAAAGGGGCTAGCACCTGTGTTGTATCAAGAACATGTAAAGAACATGGGTCTGCACATGAATGAGTTGTGATGTATTTTGTAAAGTGATAATGAATCAGTCATTCATTTTCTCCTCCATTCGGATCAAGGAATAGATATAGAGTGTAGTCTATTCATACAGATTATTTTTGTGGTTCATATCACATAAGGATCTTTAGTTCAGATGAAATAGTGGGAGCATGATTATGGAAGGAATCATTTGAAGTGATAAAATGTGACCGCCATAGTCCTTTTCCATTATACTTATTGGGTTAAAGAATAAAGTCTTCTTATTGGAGATGGAGTATACAGTTTGTGATGGGAGTTAAGCTCAGTTGTATTCTCATTTTTTTTAAAAGGTTGCACGCATAAAGAAAAAAAATTTCTTCACCACTGGCCTGTTTTCAAAATTGTTTTATTATATATATATATTAACAACGTGGGCCAAGTGGGAGAATGTTGACTGAGTCTTATGGGAGTGGGTGGCCTACATTTTGGGCAAAAGTGGAGGGATGTGCGAAAGTGTACATCCTCACACAGCCACATCCTCCCTAACAGTTATCTCCTCTCCAATAGATTCACATGCCATGAGACATGTATAAAAATGACTCTTTTTCTAATGGGGAAAAGGTTACGCACACACAACCACCTTGGGAACTTGGTCTCTGTCCTACTGCAGTCCGTGAAGAGAATCTAAGAAGAGTCCACATTGCTCCTACTCTCTTCCTAAGGAGTGACGACCTGCAGAAAGGGGAGGAAACCTTGTCTTCCCGTTCCGTGCATGAGGACGATCTTAACGTGGTGTACTCTTCACCGGCCTTTTGACATCTCAAGATGTCGCTCCGTAAGATCCTTGTCGTTTTGATCTCTTTTATTGTGGGATGCCATCATGCTCCGCAGTGCTCTTTGATCCATTAAGTTTCTTTCACAAAGTCCTCAAATAATCACTCAGGCCATCAAATCAAGTCCGAACGACAAATTGTGCCAACTCTTGGCTCGACGACAATTGAGCTTCGTGGGCCATTCCGAGCATTGCTCCATCATCATACATTATTCTTAAAGATGGGAAAGTATAGGATTGAGGGGAAGACATATTTATAGCTTCTAAGAACACACCAGTATTATTCTTAAAGATAGGACTACAAAATAAGATTTATTGACTCCGTGATCTGTATCAGATCTTCTCTGATCCTGTACAGTACGCTCGAGTCGCATTCGACTCGGCCCAAATCTATATGCATCATCTCTTCCCCCTCTTTCTCAGTTTCTCTATTTGTTCTTCTTGTGGGACTTTTGATCACATATTTGACTTGCAGTTAAGGGTGGTGGTATTGATGGGCAAGGCAATCCCATCACCCTCTTCCCCTACAACTCACAAGTGCAAGTCACAAATGCCCTCGTACTTCCATGGAAACACAGGAGATCTGGGAAGGTGCCATTCACGCCAAGCTCCCGGCAGCCACGGCCAACCAGGCCTGGTCTCTCCTGACTTGAAGGACTTCGGTAACATCCACCAGCTCCTCCCCGGCCTCGAGACCTGCCACCTGATCGACGGGGTCCCCGGCTACGCGAGGCACTGCAAGCAGAAAGAGGTCTTGTCCTTCCTCTCCCTCTCTCTCCCTCTCTCTCTCACTGTGATTTGGCTCGACTCGGTCGATCCTAAGAGTGATCTGCACCATATCAAAATTTTCTAGATACGGTATGACACGTTGGAGTCAGACCGAGTCAGCAAACTATGTTACAAAAGTTACGTATAAAGATTTCAAGGGATATAGAGATGGGAATGCAGTATCGCAGTGGACTTGAGGCAGAGGGTGAAATAAGGAGGGGACAGTGTGTTCCTCGGTGTATGGATGAGACTGCAGTAAAGGGGAGTGTGGGTAATGGGTTAAGCCAATCTGACCCAAGTAAAGGTCAGGTTAGGTATCCCATTGATCCAAGACCAACCCAATTATTAGATTACAGGCGGTTTGGCTACTTGGCTGTTATTACTCCACCCAACCTAATTGCAGCCCTAACTGTATAAAACTTGATGACTAATGAGACTTAATGCTTATATGTACTTCCCGGTCCTAACCTTGGGCATGCACAAAAGGGTCGTCTTATATGTACTTGGCTCCCATCTCAATGTTGTGCGTGTCTCTCATTTCACCGATCTTAGCTGAATCAGTGAGATGAAAATTTGTATCTACGGTATAGGATAAGTATTTTTCAAACATCTCTACTCGATACGATGCAAGCCTTGATTGGGCAGGAGGTTGGGGTTTTAGTTCGGTCTGAATACAGAGTTGGAGGAGGAAACGAAATATCGCAGTCTAACTGTTCAAATGAAATATCTCTAGACAAACCAAGTGTCGGTTGGTATTCTGCATTGAGAATGGACTCGGTGATCGAACTAATTAAAAGTGATCAGTCAGTCCCAAGTTTTAAGGTTGACCACAACGAGGGCTCTAAATCCATCTAAGCTAACCTCTCACAATGTCACCAAAGTCACAATAAATGACAGGGTTGACGATCCAAGCAATTCATCTGACATGATCTTCTTTGAATTGATTTTGCACTCTCCTTTAATTCTCCTTCCGCCTCTTATTAGTATTCTAATTTTAATGTAGGTTGAAACACTCCTTAAAGTCTCGACAGCATCTAATATCTACCTCTAGCTCGTTATCTAATCAAGTTAGAAATAACATTCTATATCATGGCATATTATGTCTAACTCATAATGATGTACAAGAGTTTAATTTAATATGAGATTGTATTAAATGACTAAGATAGATCATTTTTCATGTTTTTATTACTAAAAGAATTTATTTATTCCAACGTTTTTAACAAATATTTTTCGACCTATATATCCGTGATATATAATTCAAGATTAAAGTCCATTAAACTAGACTTAATAAATTTCTTGGTGATCTAAATTACTTAACCCTATCTATCTCACTGCAATCATGAAGAGATTATGTCATCCAAGCATCCAATCATGGCGTGGCAAATCTCATATCATGAAGACAAGGTTTATGTGACT
Organism: Amorphophallus konjac; assembly: GCA_022559845.1. NCBI lineage: Eukaryota > Viridiplantae > Streptophyta > Magnoliopsida > Alismatales > Araceae > Amorphophallus > Amorphophallus konjac. The sequence goes on from CM040123.1 coordinate 369,420,248, forward strand.
GACAGTCTTGAGTGGGTCAAGTGGTAAAGGATCTCTCTTGTGGTAATAAGGTTTTAAGTTTACCTACCTCACATTTAATTTTTATACAATGTTAGTTTAAAATTTACTAGTCTTGAGAAGAAGAGATGGGTGTTGAGTTGTAATATATATTGGGTTCAAATCTAGCACTTCTTATAAACTCAAATATCACTGTGCTAAATTCTCAATCATAAAAAAGAAAGTTGCTTATGTGAACACCACGAACATGATCAAAGTAAGCTGCCTCTGAGAAACAAGATGGGTTTCGACTTTTATTTTTAGTGTCAGAGAGAGAAAAAAACTCCTCAAAAAGAGTTTCTTAAGTTTTTGAATACGTTGACTTTGTCTCTTTATCTATCTTTGTAAGTAAAAGGTTAACTTTGAAAATTTTGATACGATCGTTGTCATTATCATCATCAGAATTTTATCTCAATGATTTGGGGTCGACTACATAAATCCTGTTGCGCCAAAGATTTATATCAAGTGTTATATTCATATTTAAATCTAAGAAACTAATGTACTTCCTAATAACATCGCACCATTTTATTTTAGGTCTTCCTCGAACTCTTTTACTAACATCCACTAAGATTAGATCACATTTTTTAACCGGCGTTGAGTTAGGGCGACGAAACACATGACCAAATCATTGAATCTATTTTCTCTCATTTTACTATCAATTGAGACTATCCCTAAATCCTTACGAATGCGCTCGTTCCTAATCTATGATACGATCAAGATTCATTTATTTTAACTTTTAAATTTAAAATTTCCGTGATCAAGAGTCACTCTCCCGAGTCACCAAGTGAGGCCAATTCTAACCTATAACTCATCTATGCATGCCAACCCTTGTGTGCCATGTCCCCGTGCTCCCTTCTACTTTCTTCTAAGATCTAACGAGTATATATAGACTCACTTGATGTAAGGTTTAGAATTGACAGGACTATTGTGCGGGATGATCTTTCTTTTCGTTCTTCTTTTGTCTTCGACTGCTCCGGCCGTGCCTGAAATCAGAGCCAAGCCAAGATTCCAAATCCAAGAAAAGACAGGTCGATGTTGAAACCCAGCAGTTTGCCCCCTCAAGAAAATAAAGAACTAAAGAAGAAGGTGTCTCGGCAACTCGTCGTCAATCAGTGGATTACAGTATTTACACCTTCTTTATTATGAGGTCAAGTGCGTAGACACGTTTGCATATATACATACCAGATCACGGCCAAAAGTTTGGTAGACTTTCTTACCGTCTTAGGTGTATTAAAATCAATGAATATTCGCTTTGAGATACAATTTCACCCAAGCGAAGAGAACGATCCTTAAAAAAAAAATGTCTTCTTCATGCTGAATTTAAGTGTGGTAAGTTTTCTTCACAAAAGTTTTGAAATTGTACCGGAGCTGTGATTTGGTCCGCGGTGGGAACTAACTATGTTAGATCTATCTAATATTTTTAGCACCACTTTGATCGACGGATAAGTAAGAGTTAGCCTGAGTTTTATCACCAGGTTAAAACTTTTTTTACTTTTACGGGTGGAACAAGATAATTAGATTAAAAATATAGTTAACTTAGATTTAATTCAGAATTTAAAACTCATCTCAAAAAATTGATTAACGTTAACCTAATGTATATCAAAATAAAAGTGGGTTAACTCCGAAATAATTTAATCTAATTGAGTTAACTTACTTCTAATCTATCTCCCGATCAAAATAGAGCTTATGCTGCGCTTTGACACCGAGTCATTTCAGAGTCAACTCCAATCTAACTCAGAGTTAATTACCCAGTACACAGTTTGACAGGTTGAATTTGCTAATAGAGTTAAAGAGTGAGTGAGGTTGGGGTCAACTCTGAGTTACGAAATTCAGCCCCCAGAGCTTGGTTAACTTATCCCACCGCATTTAATGCACCTCGACTCCCACATCCACGGCGTCGTTCCTCACCTTCTCCTCCTCTTTCTTTGCCTTCTATGAATCCCCTTCCCCAATAGACGACGGCCACACCCTCTGTCATCAAACGCAGCTTCCCCCGTCGACGAAGCCCTACTGTTGATAACGATGCGCCCCCTACCAGGCCGCCGCAGATGACTTCGCCTACTGTTGATAACGACCCCTGCCAGGCCGCCGCAGATGACCTCGCCCCCTGTCGACGCAGCTTCCCCCGTCGACGAAGCCCTACTGTTGATAACGATGCGCCCCCTACCAGGCCGCCGCAGATGCCCGTCCGCCCTGCTACATCCCACCCTGGCCCGCCCCGCCCGTCCGTGGGTACGAGTATTATTCGGATTCAACTTAAAAACTAAATTAAATAAGTAGATTTGATTTGAGTTAAAATTTTAAAAAAATTAATTCGAATTCAGATAGAATCACATTAAGAATTTTAATTTAATTTTAAATTTAAGAAATCAAATCAAATTGAATAATCTGAATATAAAGATATTTTTATCAAATTAATATAAGTGTATATAAAATTATAATTTTTAATTTCAAAAGTTTAACCCCCGCCGTCCTAACGAGGTTTCCAAATCTATAAAATTTTAAATCACATTCTATTTTACTTTAATTGAAGTTCTTAATTTTTTGATTTAAAAATATCATGAAACTTGTTCTTGCCGGTTGTAAATGTTGATATTATTTTTAATATTTATTTTATTTGATAAAAAATTTATCTTAATTTTCTCTACTCTTTTTTTAATTCAATCTAATTTTTAAAAGATAACAAAAATATGATTCAAATCGAATAAAATTGAATTAATTTTATTTAGTTTTAAAGTAGTACGATTCGATTCGATTCAAATTGAATCATTAATTCGATTCGATTTGATTTGAGAAAAATTATCTTCGGATCAAATCAAATCAAATTATATATACCCCTGCGTACCCATATGCCCTATCCCCCGCTCTCTCTCTGGTAACACTGTAGCAACACACTGTTCACGTAAAATAAATACCGTGTGTTTCAAAAAAAATATTACTCATATTCCAAAAGACTATATATTGAACAGTAACCAGCAATATTTATATAATTTTGCACGAAGAAAGAAATGAGTTTATCCGGGTGAGTTAACCGCATCCGCCAAAGTAAAAATGAGTTAACACAGGAAATTATACCACTTGAGTTAACTTGACTTTAACATATTCCACTATCAAAGTGGTGCTTAGAGTTGATTTTCGTTACGTATAATATCCACTTGATATTATACGCTTCTCGATACTGTAAGGCCCAGCTAGGTCACGAATAAGAGTTCTGGCCCACGCCAAGGAAGAATAGGCTAGTTCCAGTGAAGAAGCACGGTTTGGACATGTTAATAATTTGAGTTGGATGATTAAATGACTCTAACATGCCACTGTCGAGTCCATACATAGTTATGATATTAGTCACGTACCTTATATTTGTCATAGTCCACCTGATATAATTTAAATCCATCTACACGTGAAGAGGTATGTTAAAACAGCCTTATATTATAAAAGAACAAAATATACTTAAAAACCCACTTTAACGCCAGGTTGATAACTCTTAGGACTCGATTTGATAAATGAATTGTTGACTGGGTTAATAAATTGAGAGAGAAAAAGTGCGGGGTCCATCCGCTCCCCTCACACACAAAAAATTTACCCGAGGTCGAGTATCATGTTCGACTCTTTGTGATCGAACACGATAACCGTGTTCGAATAACAAACATGACCTAACCGAGTAGAGATTAAAATGAATCGGGGTGACTATATATATATAGTTAGTTAGTTAGTTGAAACTATCACTTTTTCCGACCGCATCATCTTTATCACTGTATGATAATTTTTAAAATTTTTCTATGACAAAAAGAAAAGGGACTTTTTGTAAAATTTTGGACATGGTCAAAAAGAGATTTTTCTCGCTACATGGCAATAGAGTTTGAACACAATCATACATACTCTCTTAACATATTTATATCAGAATCTTAACAGAATTTTATAAGAAAAAAGAGAACGGTAGCATCTCAACATCAGCGTCACCCAAGCTAGGCAGCTCACTGGAAGTTACTCGGTGGAAAAGGTCCTCCTCCTCCCCCTCCAGCAAAAGTAATTCATAATACACATGATCCAAAACAGATTTTTTTTTAAAGTGAGGATAAGAAAAAAGAAAACTCACCTACTCTTTATTCATATACACATATAATATTGCTAGTAAATAAATTAGCCTTTTAAATACCTATCTGGCTATCTCCTCTAAAAATCTATATAATGCAATAAGAGAAAGTGCCCATCAATGGGGGGCACATCCAATTTAACACCCGCCATCACTTCTTCGACCATTTGACGCTTCTCCAACGCTAACGCATAACGTCAGGCGTTACCCCACTCGTCTTCCCACGGCCACACCTCTCTCTCTCTCTCTCTCTCTCTCTCTCTCTCATACCTCTCTCCATCTTCTCTGTCTCTCGTCTCCATCTCCTTCTTTCCATCTCTCTCTCTCATACCTCTCTCCATCTTCTCTGTCTCTCGTCTCCATCTCCTTCTTTCCATCTCTCCCCCCTCTTCCTCTCTCTCTCTCTCTCTTTCTCTCTCACTCTCTCTCTCTCACACACACACACGTTTCTTTCCATCTTCTCGTTCCCTCTTTCTCCCTCTCTCTCTCTCTCTCTCTCTCTCTCTCTCTCTCTTTCTACCATGGCAGCCGCCTGCCCGCCGACGCTGCTCGTCGCCGCCCTCCTCATCCTCGCCGTGTCGTCCGAGCTCTTCGACAGGCTCGCCGCCGACAACGCCCCGGAGTGCCCCTACCCATGCCTGCCGCCGCCCACGTCAGGCATCACCAACCTCCCCCCGCCGCCGCCCTCGGAGACGGCGCTGCCCTACCCACCCCCGCCGCCGCAGGCGTACACGCCGGGCTGGCTCCCGCCGCCGTCGGTGTACCAGCCGCCGGGGCTCGGCTTCCCAGCGCCGCCGCCGCCGAACGCGATCATGCCCTACTTCCCCTTCTACTTCCGCACGCCCAACGCCGCCCACGTGTTCGACGGTGGCCACCTCTGGCTGGCCATGGCCCTGTCGAGCTCCATGCTTTCACACTTCTTGCTCCACTGAAGCAAGCACTGTTGTTGGGTTCTTCCATCGTCATCACGTAATCTTGATGCCAACAGAAAAAAGAAGGTGTCTTCTTCTTCTTCTTCTTCTTCTTCTTCTTTTTTCTCTTTTGGTTTGGCTTTTGGTTCCCAGAGAATCCATAGCTGCCGTTCTTGATTTCTAGCTGCAGGAACGCAGACAAAAAGGTGCCTCCTTTTCTTTGTGGTGTTTTTTTCCCCCCTTCCGTTTCCTTCACGTCTTCTTTCTCGGCGATGATTGGGGGGTGGTGGGGGGGGGGGGGGGGGAGACAGAGCATTGTTTTCAAGTGCTGTCTACGTTACCATGCTGTGTGATACAACATCTCACCAAGATTAATAATATTCTAAAATAGACCATCTTGTACTGCCCAAGATGTGGAAAATAGCTTAATCCTTTATTAGTTGTCCTCTTATTATTGGTTTTTGGTCTTGGCTTTTGTTTTGGGTTAAGTAACCTTCAGTTGTTCTTAGCAGTGGGACCTCACTAGTTATTTGATTTTAATGTTTGGCATTTGGTGTGTGGGGAGTATGGATTTGAGTAGGGGATTAGGTGAATCATGAGAGGGTTTGGTGGGTTGGTTTCATGAGGGCTTGTTGGCCGTATGACGGCCATTATTTTGAATACACTCAGTAGAAAAGTCTCATCGTGCGTGTTCTTATTTAGAGTGGTGGCTCACCTAAAGCACTTGTGCCCTTGGCATCTACTTATTACTATTATTATTGTTATTGTTGTTATTATTTGAGCATGTCAGGCGAGGGGTGGGGATGCACATGTTTACCAAACTCTTCCTTTTCACACAATTTGATAATTATAACTTTTTTCAAAAAAATTACGTATGGTCTTATGTTAAAATGTCACTTTATTTTTTGTTGTCACACTGAAAAGTGAAAAATAAAGGAGTACTTTTTACAGGTTTTCTAACCTTTTTAGATAAGATTTCAAGATGGGTACTTTGAAGTTTTTTTTTCTTTTTTTTTTTGGTAGATGAAAAATATTGCATGTTCAAGTTGATGACTATGAGGACATGAGAGTGTCGGCTAATATCTGTCACTGTCCATCTTATTAGACTTTCGAGTTTAGACCAATATCTGTCGCACATCATATGTACACACTCTTTTCTATTGGGCCATTTTCTTGTCCCCACATCTATTAGAAGTGCCTTCCTCGTAACTCATAATAACTCCTCTCCCGGCAACAAGAAGGAGGTGTAATGTAATTGCACGCCAAGAGTGTGCGTGCTGCTAGGATTACTCTCCATTGCAAGAGTTGGCGATGTACTAAGTACAGTGCTAGCTTTTATGTTTTCATACTTGTGTTCCAATTGGGCTCAGCCCGATAGGTCTCATGGACCCTGTTGGTAGTGACAGTAATGGATCGATCGGATCATAAGTAGAATCTAACAAATATGCTTGGACCTGAATTTAATTTAATTTAATTTAAGGTTTGAGCACTATCAGATTTAAGTCAAGATAGGTTACGATTAGAAGAAAAGTAAAAATATATATATATATTAAACTAGATTGAGATTGAATTATAATTTACCGCGTCTTAATTTGCCCCCGACATGATCAAAAATAGATGAGGCCTCAAAGGCTTCCTTCCCCGATGCAGAGAATGGAGCCGACCTGCAATAACAACGGCAAAAGAGGAGCCTCATATCACGAATACAAACCTGATTCAATTAGTAGTGTAAAGTTGAAGGTAGCACCTTGTTCCTCTTCCACGGGGATCCATCCGGGGTTGTTATGTTGGATTCTAGCTGCATTTCCAACCCAAGGTTCAATGACTCATGTTGTATCAATAAGTGTCAACCGTATCATATTGTACCGGGAGAAAATCGGTATGCCGAGTCACCGATACGGTACATGATTCGATTCTCTTGTGAGACATGAGGGAGAAAAAAGGTCACAGAAAGAGGCACAGGTCGATATAGATTGGTACGATAGCATATCGGAACTCATCGACCACAAATGGGTTGGGGCCATTAGACTAAACATATTGTGCGACTGACCCAATAACAGTGATAAGTGGATCATTAATATTGGGTAAAACCTAACATTCTCTCACTTGGTCCATCTTCTCACAATCACATCAAAAATTTTCTTTAAAATCATATATACATATAATATAATCTTGAAAAGTCATTTGAAAGTTTTGACTTTATTGGGCTGCACTTGAAGTGAAAGCTCGGTATGCACGCGCGCGACATAAAACAAAAATCACATGCCGCACTAGTTAAAAAGATCTACAAGTCTAACTTATGAAAAATCAAATGACACGAGTCATGACGATAAATGCATTCAGTCACACACTACCTTCTATGTACCATGATATCACCAACTCATCACAACAGAACACTGAATCTAGCACTGCAAACAAACCTAATCTTATGTTCATTTGCTGGCCATCACATAACCCATCTTCATAGAATAGGCAGAACTGAAGAATCATTATCACTGAATGTGATCACACATACGCACAACTGAATGTTGTTGATGTTTCTTTCTTCTTTGATGATGATGTGGTGAATATGAATATGGTGGTATGAAAGAGATATGTGAGATATGTGAGTGTGTGAGCAAGTGATGTCCTAACTCAAACAATCATCAAACTAGAAGCATGGGCATGTCATCACTGTTCATAAAGGAAAATAAGAAAAACACACGTCGGGACGTGGAGCAAAGGAATAAAAGAAAAACACACACCGTAGGTGTGGAGCAAATGAAGTGAAGTGAAGAGCAATCAAGATAACAATGATGAGCAAAACCCAACTAAAGAAATGTGATCGCCACCAAGGTAAATAAAATAGCAATGCTAAGCTAAATACCTTGGAAAGAGGAGGATGCAACACCCGCCCATGGGAGATGAAAACTAAAATTCTGCAACTTCAGTCGGTCTAATATCAAGCCGCCAGAGAGAACAAAACGGCCTTACGATAAGCCGCCACAGATCCTCAAACGATCCAACATATAGCCGCCAGAGCGCACAGAACAGCAGATTGGGACTTGGATCTCCACCTCCTCGGCCGGCCAGAAGAGTTGGGCCTCGTGTTAGGAACCCTGTAGACCTGCGAAAGAATGTAGAAGCAAAGAAAGACAACCCAAATTAGCCCTTGGACACGTGTAGTAACTATAATGCAATTAAACTAAGTTGCATGCAAAAGGAAGGGTGAATACCTAGGAGGTTGGTTTTTTTTAACCCCTATGGGGCGTGAAAAAGATGGGAGGATGTTTAAAAACATGATTGAGATGCAGAGAATGTGGAAGAAGAAGAGGGGAATATGCTATGAATGCTATGAAGAGGGGAGAAACTAGAGAGATGAAAACAACACAATGAAACACTTGGAACTCAATACTCCCTAGACCGGAAGGCTTATGGACGTAGAAAGCACTTCTCCTTGATGGGTACTCGCTCCAGAACGCAGCAGCACCTCGACGTAAACTCCAGAAATCTCCTCCTCAACCCATGAACTCAAGGGTTCTATTTATAGGCCCTCAAAGTCTAGGTTCGAGTTGGAGAGATTCCAGCGAAAAAGTAGCATGAAACTTAGCAAACTCTTGGAGATAATACTGCCAAGAGTCCACAGAATCAAACGGAAGCATCTAAGGATCACTATCGAGAGAGAAATCAAAACTCTACTTCGACCACGGCGTAGCAGAGAAAAGATAGTTGATCAGGACTCTCTGTCTCTTGAAACGGTCTTACGATAAACCGTCACAATGAATTAACGGCCCAAGAATAGACCGCCAACCTCAGAAGATAAGGCCAACGGGTGAGAACTTCATAATCAGGACTCTGAAGCCAAGAAACGGTCTAAGGTAAAACCGCCATAGCGCCTCTAAGGGCCTTACGATAAATCGCCAGAGCTCAACGGATAACAAATGGATAAGACCGAAAAGAAAGACGTGGGCTCTGGACTCTGGCGTCAGCAAACGGTCTTAGTATAGGCCGCCAAACGTCATCAAACGCATATAGGAAAGACCACCATAGACAATGTAGTGGTAAAATGAATGAAAGGCCTACTAAGCTTCAACCCACGGAAAACAAATAAGGAGCGAGACCCAATCAAGGAGAATGACCCATAAAATAAGCCTCAAAAACTAACCAAAATGACTCAGTAAACGGTGTATAACTCGGAGCATCATAAAGATAAATAAGGAGATGACCCAACTTATAGGTCATAAAATGGGTGTCAACATATGCCCCTCCTTAACATCCTCTTTGCAGGGGAACGAGCGGAGGTGAAGCGAAAACGACATAGAACATGGAGGCGAAGCAGAAATGGAGCGGAGTGGACTGAAAAGCGAGCGTTAAGGCAAACCGACACCCGTCCTCAACCAACGAGCGATAGGAATCTTCCGGAAAACTTCGAACCAATCACAAGGAACGGCCAAACCGAACGACGCATGCCTGGAGGAACTAACAACTAAAGGAAATAAAACACGACCAACCTTCTCACTGGAACACACAGCTGATAGGTGGTCAATAAGCAGAAAAGTAAAGAGATGATCAACTAAACTCCAGACAGGAATCCTCAGCTAACCAAACCGAGCAAATAGACCGAAGGAAACCTTCCAACTCAGAGTGGAATAACTCTCCTTACTCAAGACCATGGACACAGTTATCCACCATTACTGAGACATTCAGACAGATGAGGGCACATGAATGCTCAAAGATGTGCATGATGCATGCTGGGCTAAAATAAAAGAAATCATCAAAACAAATGCGAAGAAAGGATAAAAATAGCAAGATACTCGAGAATAGTATTACTAGATCGGACAAATCAGGGTCAAGACACTATCTGCAACCACGGCGTGCAAGATAGAACCATCGTCTCCTAATTCTGTCATCCTAACGGCCTATCCAACGATTAAAACATGTGAACCTAGATCATCATCATTTTTGTTAGAGGGGAACATCGGATCCAGAACACATGAATAACCAGCCGGTTCTTGAGTGAATATATCATAAATACCATATAGTAATGCATTAAGGGACTAGGGATCGAAATACTTACTTGACTTACCTATCTGGCGAGCATTGAAAGTGTGATGGCGTTCATGATTTTGCTATAAGAGGGTTAGCCATCAACGAATAAATCCATAGAATACGCATGAAGCATGACAGATATACCTTTGAAGCATGAAGCATAATGGACATATTCATTACATCATTCAGCCTAAACACGGTCTAAGATAGAGCCGCTAAAAGGTCTCTAACGGTCTAAACATGGACCGCCATAGTACGTCGTTTCACATCCTTCGAGGAAGGAGCTCTGATGACAAACGGTCGAAGGTAGGACCGCCAGAAGGACTGTGACGGTCTAACGATAGACCGCCAATTTTCTGAGTGTTCAAAAAAACAACCGATCGTTCTCCCTCCCCCATTCAAATGTTTAATCACTCAAACACCTCAACCGAGCAAAACCCCAACCGAGCCACCCCTTCCACCGGCGACCACCGTCGATCCCTCCTCCGGCCACCGCAATGATGCATAAGAAGAAGAAGGAGATAAAACGCCTTCAACGGCGGTTAGAGAGAGAGAGGACATTGTCGGCGGCGGCGGAGGTGCCGGCGAGCGATGAAGGGCCATCGGCCCAAACGGAGGGATACGTCGTCCCCACGACCGAGGAAGATTCTAGGGATGCTCTGGAGGAGGAGGAAGAGGCCTAGACGGCCGGAGAAGCACCAACGGCGGCCACCGGACGCCGGTCATCGGAGATACGCCGACGGCCCCAAAAACCCATTTTTTCATTTTTTTATTCTTGAATGTGTATGCATGGGTGTGAATGGACAAGGGAATGGGTTTGGGGACCCATTGGAACAAATTGTAGGCCGTTTCGGCCATTTCCACGAACTGGGGAAACGGGGAAGATGATGCCCATTCATGGGTATCGTAGTGGTCGTTCCAATGACCGCTACAGCCTCAGATGGCCCACCTTATGGCTGCTAGAGATCTCAGACGGCCCAACATATGGCCGCCAGAAAACCAGAGATAGAATGTTGATATTTTTTGTGTTTTGTCTTATTTAATTTTTTGTTGTTTTTTTGTTTATTTGAAATGCAATGATAAATGCAATGTAATGACTGACCTATGTTCTAAATGTGTGTAGGGGAAAAGACGAACCCGGATTTCATGGCTACAAGTCCAAGCCGTATACCAAGCTTTGCCAGATTACCAGAGGGAGAGACTAGCCGCCATGGGCTTTGGGGAGCTTCTGAGCATAGAGGTGACCCGAATTGACACAGCACTGATTTATGCTCTGCACGAAAGATGGGATCTAGTTAGCCGAGCATTCATCTTCCCCTGGGGCCACATGATCCCCACATTGGAAGATATAGTGAGGATCACCGGACTGCGGGTCCATGGAGCACCGGTGACTGGATGGACACACGGGGATTATAGAGATATGGCCCAGGAGCTGCTGGGATTGGATTTGATGAGCCCGGGGCATCAGTCATCCACGCTAGGACGATCGACACTCCAGGAGAGCCTGGGGCTTAGAGGAGTTTCTATCTCAGTAGGGGTGCTGCCCGAGGAGCACATAGGCAGAGTGATAGACCAGGTCCGAGACAGAGTGGCAGCAGAGCCGGGACCTGAGGGAGATATCATCTTGCGGCACTTCCTGATCTTACTGTTCGGGAAGCTCCTTTTCGCGACTAGAGCTGACGGAGTGAGCGTCAGGCTCCTCCCTTTGCTGAGAGACTTAGATGGAGCTGGGGGATACGCCTGGGGAGCAGCAGTCCTGGCGTTCCTGTTCGACTCGTTGAGCACTACCGACTGGCAGACCATGCTGGGCGGCTTCTCGCCTTTCTTACAGGTAAATGCCCTAAACTTTAAACTTCAAATGCTTTTCTATATGCTTGCTATTATTATATGATGACGCTGACTAATGCAGGTTTCCTATCTATACCTCCCTGGCATTAGGCGAGGGAAGGAGCTGCACCCTAAGCGGATCCCCATCGCGAGACGGTGGGTCGTAGCACGAGACATAGGATCGATCCTATGCCTAGCTCGGGCGATCCAGGATGACATCGACACATTCCCATATGCATCGGTAAATTCTAAAGTCAAACTCTTCTATATGCTTCTAAATGCTGACAAATGCCTATCTAAATGCTGACATTGACTCGATTTCTTTTTCAGGTGCGCTGGACACCTTACCGTGACGAGGGTCACGAGGGGCAGCCTTGGGTGGCGGCAGCCCGGGCGTACGCCGGATGAGAGATCTGGCTACACTGCATCAATATTGTTGAGCCTCTCCATTATCGACTGATTATGAGGATGGGGGGAGTACATCAGCCAGAGGTGGAGTTCCCCGAGCGAGACGATGAGCGCGTTGGGAGATCGGCGAAGGGACTCAGCGGCGACATCAACTGGGTCACTCGGGTGATTGACCAGGTGCGGGACTGGATGGGAGAGGTCAGAAGGTGAGAGCCCGAGCTGACAGCGATGAGGCCTGTAATATCCCGGACCTTTCGGATCCTTCTTCGTGGGTCCCGGATTTAGTTCTCGGAGTGTCCGGCTCCGTTGTGTCCGAAATTTCGTTTCGGACATCTTTCGTGTTCGGATCGGCACGATCTGGAGTCGTTTCGGAGGCCCGGAGGCGTTCCGCGGCTTTTTCCGTGTGTGTTTTTTGATTTCCGGTGTGTGTTTCGACTTTTACTTCGGAAGCTCGCTGCGGGTGAACCGGGCCGTTCACCTGGGCACGAGTGGTACCGTTGCGATCGGTGCGTTCCGAGGATCGCGGGAGTATAATTTTCTATTTTTCAGAATTTTTCGGATTTTCCAGATTTTCTATAAAACCCCCCCTATTTTCTCTCTCTCCCCACTCTCTTCTTCTTCTTCTTCTTCCTCCTTTCTCCCCCACCGTGAGCACCGCCCCCTCTTCCTCTCTTCTTCGTCCGGCGAGACCGCGGCGGCGTCCCCTCCGGCTGCAGACGGCACGGGGCGACAGCGTGGTGACGACGGCGGCGACGAGGTGATCGTGGAGGCGTTCGTGGGTCGTAGGAGCTCAAGGAAGAGCGAGGGTTTTCAAAGCGTTTTCTTGCGATCAGGGACGACCCGGCGGAGCATTCGCTCCATTGAGGTAGGGTGACGTTCCTTAGCCTCTTGCCGTTCATTTCCGTGGTTTATAGGCCGAGGGGAGGCCGAGAGGGGCGTGATTGAGCATGTTGGGGTTTTTCCATGATTTGGGGAGAGCTCGCCCGATCTATGGTTTTAGCCCGCGATTTCACGTTTTGATGGCTTAGATGCATGCTAGGGGTCCCCAGGGGTCTTCCCCTTTGATTTCCCCCTCTCCGGTGGAGGCACGGGGGCGTGGTCGAAGTTTTTGGGGTTTTCCCGCCGTAGCGTGCTCGGGAGTGTGTAACGGTCACTCCAGTGACCGTCACATGCTTGTGACGCCCCTAGAGGGGTGCGTTACATTCCTGAGTAGTGTTTTTGGGGGTCGGGGGCTGTAACGGCCTCACGATAGACCGCCATTTGCCTATGACGCGCTTGGGTAGGGCCGTCAGGGGCTTTCGACCGTTAGTTTGTGACCGTTGGGGGGTCAGGCCATGTAACGCACCGGGCTAGGCGCGTTACATGTGTGTAACGCGCTGGGGCAGGCGCGTTACTTCCTGTTTTCACCCCAAGCGTGAGGGCCATGTAACGCGCTGGGCCAAGCGCGTTACATGCGTGTGACGCGCCGGGGCTGGGCCGTTACATCCCTTTTGGCTTTGGGAGCGTGGGGGTGTGTAACGCATGGGCCCGAGCACGTTACATGCGTGTGACGCGCCTGGACCAGGCCGTTACATCCCTTTCCCCTCTGACCGTGTGACGGTCTGTTTTGAACCGTTAGGCGCATGTAACGGTCTCGCCTAGACCGTTACTTGCTTGTGACGGCCCTAGGGTGGACCGTCACATGCCTGGTTGCCCCATGAGGGTGGCAACCCCATTTTTACTCCGACTGTGGCCACCGTGCGACGGGGCTGGTGCGTGGGGTGATTCCCACACGTTGTCAGATTTGGACGTTATTTTCTGTTGACTCGAGAGTCTACTCCTTTGTGACCCTCCACTAGTCGTAGCCTATCAGTACGCGTGTGCTGGTCGCACCAGGGAGTGGTGTACGGGCTTACCCTAAGGACGGTTTTAGACTGGTTACCGTCGGGCCCCTCGTCATATCAGAGTCCAGTGCCAGGGGAAAACCGGTCAGAGGGCCAGACCTAGGACGCGTGGTCTGTGTGTGCACACGTGGTTGGGGACGGTGGACGCACGTCGACGGGCGTGACCCCAGCTAGTCACTTATTTGTGGTTACTTGTTCGGTGTTCGTGCCTTTGGTAGGCGCTACCACGTCAGGCAGTTCACCTACGGCGTGGCGTAAGACATCAGGGGACGCTACCGGCTGTGCTTCTAGTGGGAGGTACTCCTGTCGAGTACGGAGTGACAGACTGTCAGTCGTGTGTTCCTGACCTTCAGGTTTTGCCGGGTCGATCGTTGAGTTTCGGTCTTCTCACCGTGGCACGTGTGTCGGTTTGCGTGCCGTAGGGCTTGGTTCTGTAGAGTACAGGGCTTTCCTTCCCGAGGTACTTTCCTACCGCTAGTGTGGTGACTTCTCATTTTACGAGGTAGGGTTCGAGTGATCCCTACTGAGTCTTGTTCCGAGACTCATTCCTTGCGTGTTTTCACCGTGTTTCAAGTGAGGCGCCGCCCCGGGGGAGTGCGTCTGGGGTGCAGCGTGGTGCGGGTGCCCAGAGGTAGTGCCAGAGGTCAGAGCCGGGGTATGCCCCGTGTAGCTGTACTTTCTTTTCTTGTCTCTGTACTAGTCGTGGACTATTGTTATTGTTGTTAATTTCTATTGTGGACCATGTAAAATACTAATTTATTTCCTGCTTAATATTATAACTGTTTAATTTCTGCAATTATTTGTGATACTTGTGTAGTCTCCACACCATCCTTCTAACCCTTCCGAGTCTTCGGGCTCGTGGGTGGCGGTGCGAGTCTCGGGTTATCGGGCCTTCCTGGTAATCGGATTCTCGGGTCGTTACAGCTGGTATCAGAGCGCGGTTGTGGAATTACACGAGAATCATAGGTAATTATAGTGGTCCACTAGTCCACAGCAATGATGTACAGTTGACACTGGCACCGGGCATCGTGTGCTTTTCTTGACCATGCCGTTTTCGTGTTTTCTGTCTTTTTGCTTCAGGAGCGAGTATGGCGCCGAGGCGAAGCTCTCGCTCTCAGCAGGGGCAGTCGAATGGAGGCCAAGAGATCCAGCAGGGGGTCCAGAGGGACCAGGAGGAGCATAGTAGAGCGCCACCGGGAGCTACCGAGGCCGCGGATACTGCGAGAGTTCCGGGGGCCGAGGATTTCTTCCGTGGCATGTACCAGCTTATGTCTCAGCAGTTCGGTGGAGAGGCTGGTGAGGGCTCGTCAGCCAGGGGTGGGCCAGGCCGAGCAGTGAGGGACTTCATGCAGTTCCATCCGCCTTACTTTAGCGGCCAGGCAGACCCTGATGCGGCTCGCGATTGGCTTGATGAGATGGAGCGGGTGTTCAGTTCTGCGAAGAGTGCTGCCGAGGACAGAGTGGTGTTGGCCTATAACCAGTTGCAGGGTACGGCTCGGAAGTGGTGGTCTTCTGAGTGGAAGACGTCTTTTCAGCTTCGTCCACTTGTGCAGGTCGAGTGGGATGACTTCGTCAGTGCTTTCGAGCGTACGTACTGTCCGGATTTTATTGCTACGCAGCGGATGCGGGAGTTTCTGGAGCTGGTGCAGGGCGACATGTCCGTGTTGCAGTACAGGGCCCGATTTGTCGAGCTGGGTCGGTATGCACCTCACATCATGGAGCATGAGAGGGTGAAGACCGCGCAGTTTGTTCAGGGTTTGAAGCTGGAGCTGAGGCACCATTTGATCGCGAACGGGGCCACTGATCTAGAGACGACATCTCATGTTGCGGCTTCTTTGGAGATGGATATGCAGAGGACTCGAGGACCGATCATCCAGGGGCAGTCCTTGTCAGGTCGCAGCCAGCAGTCGGCTACCCAACATCAGGGTTCCTTCCAGCATGCGTCAGGTGGTTCAGGAGTTCCGGCATCGGCAGGTTCGGTGACAGGATCCGCATCTTTTGGCACGAAGGTCAGGAAGTTCTTCTCAAAGAATTTCCGGAAGAAGAAGTCCAAGGATCAGGGACAAGCTTCATCGGGCAGTGTGCAGCAGCCGATTCCTTTGCAGCGTCAGGGATCAGTGGGTGGATCGCGAGGACCGTGTCCACGGTGTAGTGGGTTCCACCCAGGCAGGCAGTGCACGGTGCCGATTATCTATTTTCGGTGTGACCAGCCAGGGCACATGGCGCGTGACTGTCCTCAGAGGCCGCCGCAGCAGCAGGTTCCCCAGCAGCAGAGGCAGCAGCAGCAGCAGCAGGGACAGTATCCGCCGCTACCCAGGTCAGCTAGTGTGGGAGGCAGGCAGAGAGCTCGGGGCCAGATCACGCACATGACTAGGGCAGAGGCAGTGGCGTCGCAGCTCGTGGAAGGTACCGTTCAGATTTTGGGTTGTGCGGCTCGGGTTTTGTTTGATTCTGGCGCGTCTCATTAGTTTATTTCGGAGGATTTCACGCTAAGCATTGAGGAGCCGGTGACCCAGTTGTCCTGTGATTTGGCAGTAGAGTTGCCTTCGGGTGATTTTATGATTACTCGTACTGCTTTGACCAGGTTCCGGTGTGGATCGATGGGCGGAGTATGCCAGGCAGGTTGTATGCGTTGCAGCTTCGGGATTATGATGTGATTCTAGGCATGGATTGGCTCGAGACTCATGGAGCGGTGGTAGATTGTGGGATAAAGAGGGTTTACTTCCAGCATCCGAGCAAGCGGACCTTCTATTTCCAAGGTATCCGTTCCACCTCTTCTCGATTCCTCATCTCTGCTATTCGAGCCCGTCGATTGCTTGATTCTGGTTGTCTGGGTTTTCTCGCGTCCGTGGTTGTGTCTGAACGGATGGAGCCGAATGTCGAGGACATTGCGGTGGTGTGCGAGTTTCCCGACGTTTTTCCCGAAGAGTTGCCTGGATTACCTCCCCAGCGGGAGATCGATTTCGTGATCGAGGTTGTGTCTGGTACGGGACCTTTGGCGAAGGCTCCCTACCGTATGGCCCCCGCTGAGTTGAGGGAGTTGAGGGCGCAGTTGCAGGAGCTGTTGGCCAAGGGGTATGTTCGTCCTAGCTTGTTTCCTTGGGGTGCGCCCGTGTTGTTTGTGAAGAAGAAGGACGGTAGTCTGCGGCTATGCATTGACTACCGGCAGCTGAATGAAGTGACCATTAAGAACAAGTATCCGTTGCCGCGGATTGATGATTTGTTCGACCAGCTTCAGTCTGCGCGAGTGTTCTCGCGGATTGATTTGTGGTCCGGTTACTATCAGCTGAGAATTCGCGAGTCCGATGTGGAGAAGACTGCATTCAGTACGAGGTACGGGCATTATGAGTTTCTGGTGATGCCGTTTGGGCTCACCAATGCCCCTGCAGCCTTCATAGACTTGATGCAGAGGGTGTTTCATCCGTATTTGGACCAGTTCGTGGTCATCTTTGTGGATGACATCCTTATTTATTCGCGGTCTGCCGAGGAGCACGCGTATCATTTGGGTGTGGTGCTGCAGATGTTACGAGATCACCAGTTGTATGCGAAGCTCAGCAAGTGCGAGTTTTGGCTCGGCGAGGTGCACTTTCTGGGGTACGTGATTTCTGGTGATGGCATTTCCGTGGACCCCGCCAAGGTCGAGGTAGTAATGCAGTGGCCGAGGCCAAGGTCTGTGACGGAGATCCGGAGTTTCTTGGGGCTTGCGGGTTATTATCGCCGGTTTATCCAGGATTTTTCTCGCATTGCGACCCCGATGACTAGGCTCACGCAGAAGGATGTGCCTTTCGTTTGGTCCGAGGAGTGTGAGCAGAGCTTCAGGGAACTGAAGAGGTTGCTCACCTCGGCTCCGGTGTTGGTTTTGCCTTCTGGATCGGGAGGTTTCGTGGTGTGTACAGATGCTTCCGGCATTGGGTTGGGTGCTGTGTTGATGCAGCATGGTAGAGTGGTGGCTTATGCATCGTGGCATCTAAAGTCCCACGAGGAGAACTACCCTACCCATGACCTTGAGTTGGCGGCGGTGATCTTCGCGCTGAAGATCTGGAGGCATTATCTGTACGGCGAGAAGTTCGAGGTGTTCACTGACCATCAGAGTTTGAGGTATGTGTTCTCGCAGAGAGACCTGAACCTCAGATAAAGGCGTTGGATGGAGTTCATGAAGGATTATGACTTCACCTTGTCTTATCAGCCGGGCAGGATGAATGTCGTGGCTGATGCCTTGAGTCGGAAGGTTGCGGTCAGTACCTTGATGTTGAGGAAGTGGAGGCTCTGGGAACAAGTGCCCGAAGTATCCTTCAGGCTCAAGATCCCCCAGGAGCCAGGGTTGGCAGTGCTTGCGAGTCTGACTGTCACTCATGCTATCCGTCGTCAGGTGACAGAGGCTCAGCATGCGGACCCTGAGTTGCCCCGGATTCTGGCGATAGCTGATGTGGAACTCGGCGAGGACGGTGCTGCGAGGTTTCACGGCAGGCTGTACGTCCCAGCGAAGGAGCAGGTTCGTCGTGTGGTGTTGCGCGAGGCTCATGGGAGAAGGTACACCGTACACCCGGGTGCGACGAAGATGTATCGGAACTTGCGGAGCCAGTTCTGGTGGCCTGGCATGAAGAGAGATGTCGCAGAATTTGTGGCCAGGTGCCTGATCTGTCAGCAGGTGAAGGCGGAGCATCAGCGACCAGGAGGTACTCTCCAGCCCTTAGATGTTCCTGCTTGGAAGTGGGACCATGTGACCATAGATTTTGTGGTGGGGTTGCCGAGGACCCCGAGTGGGCAGGACAGCATTTGGTTGCTGGTGGATAGGCTGACGAAGGTGACTCGGTTATTACCGGTCAAAGTCAGCTAGAGCGTGTCCAAGTGGGCTCGTTTGTATGTTGAGCGAATCGTGCCGTTGCATGGGATTCCCATTTCGATCGTGTCAGATCGGGATCCGCGCTTCACTTCTGGATTCTGGAGGAGTTTCCAGCGAGCTCTTGGCACGGAGTTGGCTTTTAGCTCGGCGTATCATCCTCAATCCGATGGTCAGTCTGAGAGGACCATCCAGACTTTGGAGGACATGCTGAGATCCTGCTGCCTGGAGTGGCAGGGGAGTTGGATTCATCACCTACCGTTGGTGGAGTTTGCCTATAACAACAGCTATCATTCGAGCATCGGCATGGCTCCTTATGAGGCATTGTATGGGCGTCCTTGTAGGACTCCACTCGATTGGTTTGAGGTGGGTGAGCGTGTTTTGACGGGACCGGAGTTGGTACAATAATGTGTGGATGTTGTGCACCTGGTTCGTCAGAACATGTTGGCGGCCCAGAGTCGGCAGAAGAGCTACGCTGACCGTAGGAGGCAGCCCCTCGAGTTCACCGTGGGCGATCATGTGTTCTTGAGAGTTTCTCCAATGAAGGGGGTGATGCGTTTTGGACGGCATGGGAAGCTGAGTCCCCGCTATATTGGTCCTTTCGCGATTGTGGAGCGCATCGGTGAGGTCGCTTACCGGTTGCTGTTACCCTCTGAGTTGGCGTCGGTGCATGACGTGTTCCACGTCTCGATGTTGCGGAAGTATATGCCCGATGACTCTCATGTGCTCGAGATTTATGTTTGGTCTGAGGTGACTCTAGATCTTTCTCTCCCAGAGTTTGCGATCCACGTGGAGGATAGGCGAGAGCAGCGCCTGCGGAACAAGGTCATTCCCTTGGTAAAGGTCGTGTGGCAGCGACACTCTGGTAGTGAGGCTTCTTGGGAGCGTGAGGATGAGATGCGCCAGCAGTTCCCGTACCTGTTTGAGTGAGTCTTCCTCTTCTTTCCCCTTGGGTTGTTCTCAATTTCGAGGACGAAATTCCTTAAGGGGGGAGGGCTGTAATATCCCGGACCTTTCGGATCCTTCTTCATGGGTCCCGAATTTAATTCTCGGAGTGTCCGGCTCCGTTGTGTCCGAAATTTCGTTTCGGGCATCTTTCGTGTTCGGATCGGCGCGATCCGGAGTCGTTTCGGAGGCCCGGAGGCGTTCCGCGGCTTTTTCCGTGTGTGTTTTCCGATTTTCGGTGTGTGTTTCGGCTTTTACTTCGGAAGCTCGCTGCGGGTGAACCGGGCCGTTCACCTGGGCACGAGTGGTACCGTTGCGATCGGTGCGTTCTGAGGATCGCGGGAGTATAATTTTCTATTTTTCAGAATTTTTTGGATTTTCCGGATTTTCTATAAAACCCCCCTCTATTTTCTCTCTCTCCCCACTCTCTTCTTCTTCTTCTTCTTCCTCCTTTCTCCCCCACCGTGAGCACCGCCCCCTCTTCCTCTCTTCTTCGTCCTGCGAGACCGCGGCAGCATCCCCTCCGGCTGCAGACGGCACGGGGCGACGGCGTGGTGACGACGGTGGCGACGAGGTGATCGTGGAGGCGTTCGTGGGAGCTCAAGGAAGAACGAGGGTTTTCAAAGCGTTTTCTTGCGATCAGGGACGACCCGGCGGAGCATTCGCTCCATTGAGGTAGGGTGACGTTCCTTAGCCTCTTGCCGTTCATTTCCGTGATTTATAGGCCGAGGGGAGGCCGAGAGGGGCGTGATTGAGCATGTTGGGGTTTTTCCATGATTTGGGGAGAGCTCGCCCGATCTATGGTTTTAGCCCGCGATTTCACGTTTTGATGGCTTAGATGCATGCTAGGGGTCCCCAGGGGTCTTCCCCTTTGATTTCCCCCTCTCCGGTGGAGGCACGGGGGCGTGGTAGAAGTTTTTGGGGTTTTCCCGCCGTAGCGTGCTCGGGAGTGTGTAACGGTCACTCCAGTGACCGTCACATGCTTGTGACGCCCCTAGAGGGGTGCGTTACATTCCTGAGTAGTGTTTTTGGGGGTCGGGGGCTGTAACGGCCTCACGATAGACTGCCATTTGCCTATGATGCGCTTGGGTAGGGCCGTCAGGGGCTTTCGACCGTTGGTTTGTGACCGTTGGGGGTCAGGCCATGTAACGCACCGGGCTAGGCGCGTTACATGTGTGTAATGCACTGGGGCAGGCACGTTACTACCTGTTTTCACCCCAAGCATGAGGGCCATGTAACGCATTGGGCCAAGCGCGTTACATGCGTGTGACGCGCCGGGGCTGGGCCGTTACATCCCTTTTGGCTTTGGGAGCGTGGGGGTGTGTAACGCATGGGGCCAAGCGCGTTACATGCGTGTGACGCGCCTGGACCATGCCGTTACATCCCTTTCCCCTCTGACCGTGTGACGGTCTGTTTTGAACCGTTAGGCGCATGTAACGGTCTCGCCTAGACCGTTACTTGCTTGTGACGGCCCTAGGGTGGACCGTCACATGCCTGGTTGCCCCATGAGGGTGGCAACCCCATTTTTACTCCGACTGTGGCCACCGTGCGACGGGGCTGGTGCATGGGGTGATTCCCACACGTTGTCGGATTCGGACGTTGTTTTCCGTTGACTCGAGAGTCTACTCCTTTGTGACCCTCTACTTATCGTAGCCTATCAGTACGCGTGTGCTGGTCGCACCAGGGAGTGGTGTACGGGCTTACCCTGAGGACGATTTTAGACTGGTTACCGTCGGGCCCCTCGTCATATCAGAGTCCAGTGCCAGGGGAAAACCGGTCAGAGGGCCAGACCTAGGACGCGTGGTCTGTGTGTGCACACGTGGTTGGGGACGGTGGACGCACGTCGACGGGCGTAACCCCAGCTAGTCACTTGTTTGTGGTTACTTATTCGGTGTTCGTGCCTTTGGTAGGCGCTACCACGTCAGGCAGTTCACCTACGGCGCGGCGTAAGACGTCAGGGGACGCTACCGGCTGTGCTTCTAGTGGGAGGTACTCCTGTCGAGTACGGAGTGACAGACTGTCTGTCGTGTGTTCCCGACCTTCGGGTTTTGCCGGGTCGACCGTTGAGTTTCGGTCTTCTCACCGTGGCACGTGTGTCGGTTTGCGTGCCGTAGGGCTTGGTTCTGTAGAGTACAGGGCTTTCCTTCCCGAGGTACTTTCCTACCGCTAGTGTAGTGGCTTCTCGTTTTACGAGGTAGGGTTCGAATGATCTCTACTGAGTCTTGTTCCGAGACTCATTCCCTGCGTGTTTTCACCGTGTTTCAGGTGAGGCGCAGCCCCGGGGGAGTGCGTCTGGGGTGCAGCGTGGTGCGGGTGCCCAGAGGTAGTGCCAGAGGTCAGAGCCGGGGTATGCCCCGTGTAGCTGTACTTTCTTTTCTTGTCTCTGTACTAGTCGTGAACTATTGTTATTGTTGTTAATTTCTATTGTGGACCATGTAAAATGCTAATTTATTTTCTGCTTAATATTATAACTGTTTAATTTCTGCAATTATTTGTGATACTTGTGTAGTCTCCACACAATCCTTCTAACCCTTCCGAGTCTTCGGGCTCGTGGGTGGCGGTGCGAGTCTCGGGTTTTCGGGCCTTCCCGGTAATCGGATTCTCGGGTCGTTACAAGGCCTACCTGAAGGCCTACGCTCGGAGGTACGGCGACCGGGTGTTTCGCGGCGTCCGACGACCGGTATGACTTCTAAACTCATGTTCTCAAATTAAATGATCTTATTCTTATATGCACTGTCACCATGATTTGCTATATGCAGCTAGACCCGCAGGGACGCATAACAGAGCTCCAGAGCCTCCTCCACGTCACTGTACAGCAGAGGGACGAGCTCCCGCGCGCGCTGGACCTTCTGGTGAGTTTCCTAAACCTTGGACTTAATTATGCTTATGCTGAATGATGAAATGTGACTGACCTTGACTTCTAAAATGCAGCGAGCTGAGGGAGCGCAGAGGCAGGGACCAGATGCACCGTCCTCATCGTCACACCCTGCGGGAGGCAGGGCTGAGTGAGATGCAGACTTTGCTCGGGCGGTAGCTCGGGCCGAGGAGGCCTAGGCTTCACTCGCGGAGAGGGTAAGCAAAACGAACCCGAGTTCCTTAGACTTTAAATGCTTATGATGCTTATGCCTTACTCTGATGAATGCTAATGCAGGCGAGAGAGCTGAGCACAGCGCTGGCCGAGGCGGAGCGAGCCCGAGCGAAGACCGAGAGTTTGAGAGCAGAGGCAGCAGAGGCGACCCGTCTCCGTGAGGAGGTGGCGCGATTGAGCACAGGGCTAGTAGACTTAGAGCGCTACCGGGCTGAGGTGCGAGAGGCTCGGCGTCAGGCCTATGACATGAAGATTGAGTTGCCGATGATGGAGAGGACCGTGCGGATGATAGGCCGCGGACCAGAGTGGAGCGTGTCCCAGAGCAGTGCTCGGAGTGGCTCGTTCCCCGACTTCTTGACTGGCTCCTCCGGCCATCGGAGGAATGAGGAGGGGGATAGGAGACGATGACAGCGAGAGGAGGGGAGTATCTCCATGGCCCCACCGACAAAGAAACACGAGGGTACCAGCGACAGCGGGGGTCCAGGAGAGGGACCCGCCGGAGCGTGACTTGTACTTTTCTTTTTTCTTTTGATGCACACATGTACATGACTTTTGGTTAGTGGAATGAAAATCTTTTTGGTGTTTTTATTTTTATTTTTAAGATGTGAATGTGGATGAATGTGAATGCTTGAAATGACAGACAAAGGGTACGAGTGAGAGGGACAGAGAGAGAACAGGACTGACGATTGAGGGGGAACGAGTTTAACCAAAATCTGGAAAAACCTGACAAACTGTCTAATTTAAGACCGCCACAGTCTGGAAAATGGCCAAACCAATGACCGTCAGAGAAACAGAGACAAGCGGTGGATAAAGGGCACAAAATGGTCCAATGATGAACCGCCTGAGGACTATAGCGGTCTTACGATAGACCGCTAGTGCAGAAAAATTGTGTAATCCGAGCAGGACTCTCCGTGAGAGTCCGAACTCGGGGGAAAGAAGCCTTAATCTGTACTAGAACCTAATCTAACTTAAGATAAGGCTACCCAACTGTAGACACGCCAAAATTGACGCTTTGTTGATCAAATCTCATGTCACTATGTTAACACCCCAAAGTGAACTTCAATATTTCTATAATATAAAGTTTTTCTATTTTTGTGTGTTTGTGTGATTTATTCTTGGGTTTTGGTGATTAACGACTTGAAGAGGGGCGTGTTTTAAATAGCGACCTAATCTGGGGCGTGTTCTTAAGAAAGGACGACCACTTGGAAGGGCGTCAATTCCTGGTATTTTACGAGTATCGCTCAAATTGGAAATCAATGATTAACGTCCTTCCATAGGGCGTGTTTTTGTTTAACGCCTTTGCTTCAGGCGTCGTTTCACAATTTTCAAATGAAGAAGGCTTTTATTACCAAAATTGAATCTAGGAAGTGACGCCTTTATCCTGGTCGTGTTTTGAATTAACGCCCTGGAGCAGGTCGTCAATTATGAAGTGACGCCCTTCGGTAGGTCGTGTCTCACCCTTTCGTGTCCTGCTTAAACTCGCCTTTCCTGAAGAGTTCCCTGCCTTTCTTGATCACCGTGCTCGATCTGGGAACTAGAGTCCTTGCCATTAACAACCACTACATATTCTTATCTTCCCAAATATGTGTTTATCTTGATCGAAACCCTATAAAAGAGTCCCCTGGTTGATCTCGCGCGGGGTTAGATAGAGAGATATACATAGAGAGAGAGAGAGAGAGACAGACAGACATATACGCATAGACGCACACACATACAGAGGTTCACGGGTGCTGGTGATTGAGATTAAGAGCTATTGATCTCTTCTACTTCCTCCCGCTGCTGCAAGCAAAGTTTTTTCCCTTTACTGTTTACAGGAACAGCAGGGATCTTTTTCTTATCTTCGTTTGTTGTCTTCATTCATCTCTGTTCATCATCGTATAGCCTTTTCCTTGCATTAGTTTTCATTGCATCTCTCCTCTCCCTAATTCTCTAGGGGTTTTAAAATAAACAAAAGGTGCACACTTTATGCTCTTCTTTCATCACCATCTTTCATCTTGGGATTGATACTACACTCACGTTTGGCTGATCTCTTTTCTCTTACTTGTTTGTTCTTTGTTTAAGGGTAATCAAAGAGGAAAACCCCCTTCATCGGCCGGCCGATAGAAGGTGGAGGAAGGAACCCACATCCATCCCGCATCCTATTATCACCAGGTATTCGCGATCATCTTTTCTTCTTATTGAGGTAACCCCTCTGGCGATCACTCTCCTTGGTAGCACCACGTGCTCTTTTACTCCCCTTTTCATTGTTCTTCTTATGCATATGCTTATATTTATTTTTATCTTAAAAGTGGATTATTTTCCATGATCTACAAATTGGCGATCACGGTGGGACCACCACTATTTTTCTGTTGATTACCGCTTTCCTATTGGCACCCACGCGTGCCCTTTCCCGTTGGCACCCACGTGTGCCCTTTCCCCTTTGGCACCCACGCGTGCCCTTTCCCTTTGGTACCCACGGTACCCCTGCTTTGTGCCCCACGGGCACCCTCCACTATGCACACTGTACACCCCCCGGGATCAGCCAGCTTGTGATTAATCTATTGTTGTTTTTGAATTAACGCCTTTCACAAAAGTGCCGTTTTATTTAACGCCTTCATCCAAGGCGTCTGTTTTATGTTTAACGTCTTCCACGAAGGCGTCTTTCATCATATCTGCTGCTTCTGTGAATTTGCGCCCTCCCCTCGGGCGTCTTTTTATTTGGCAGCGCCTCTCACCAAGGCGCGTTTTTCGTCGATCGTGCGCACCACTCACATTTGACGCCCTCTGTCAGAGGCGTCTTTATCATATTTAGCGCCCCACATCAAGGCGCGTTTTTGCATTGTCTGTGAGCCTCTCCAAGTGATTCACGACAGCTACGCTATCGTCTCTTTTATTGGTAGCGACTGCCTCCAGGTCGCCTCTTTCCTGTGTGTTTACAGAGCCTTACTGTTTCTGTCTATCCATGCTGGATTCATACTTACATTGATTATTTGATTATATTGCTGTGATTGGCTTATCTTACACTGCACTTTGTGACATTTGGTTGAGAGACCTCCTCTCTCTACACTAGGATTCCACACACCTTTCTTGGAATCGGGACAACCCTCCATTGAGCATTCCGTCTCTTTGGACCGGAAATCCCTTTTCCAAGACCTCCGTAAGTCCCCGCACCCGTGGATTCCCTCACGGACGCTGGGCTGGTTGTACCTTTGAAGTACCCAGAGTTTAGAGAACCTATCGTTGGTAAGAAGAGAGAGAACCTAGTTAACCCGGAGACTACACTTGGATCCAAACTAGGTTTCACTTTGCAAAGAGGAGTGAATTATTCTGCAATTTAACTCACTCTAATCTCAAACATAACACTAAAATCTTGCGTTCATCTCAACTTGATTGCATAAACTTGGTTGGGTTGATTTGCTTAAGCTTGTTTCGATTGGGTGATTGATTGTGTGATAATTCCTTCATAAAGCTTTCTCTCTTTTAAGCATGCAACTCCGTTCAGGTAAGATTATCAACATGGCAAGCTACGGATATTCCTATGATGATGTGGAAGAGAACGTTTTTGGTCAATCCTATGAGGTTCCCCAAGATTCTATCTATCATGAGGGGAATTACCCTCCTCCTCATTCTCATTATCCTCAAGTTCATGTGGTTGATACCACTACTCAAGAGGTTGTGCCCTCTTCCCAGGCTTTACCCTCCAACACTTCGGGGAACCCCTCCCCATCTTTCAATGTTACTGATATGATTAATGCTCTATCTCAATTAGATGACTCCCAGCGGCAGGCAGTTCAGGCCGCTTTGAAAGGGAAGTCCGTTCCCTCTTCATCCTCCAATCCCCCTCCGGTCGAGAGTGGCCATCACCTCACTAATGACCAGGCGGTCTTGCACAAACCCCCCTCTTGTCCACCAACGCCTGGTGCGGCCATGCCGGCCCAACAGGCAAGCTACTCAGCGGTTAGGCCTCAGTTTCTCCAACCTCCCCGAATTCTACGGACGCCTATACCAAATTCTTTCATTCAAAATCCGGCCCCGGTCGAGTCCGACACCAATGTTCTACTGCTCCAAAAGTTGGCCAGCATGGAAGAGCAACTTAAGAAAGTTACTGCATCCAAGAATGCCCCGGAGATCTCTCTCCCCACACTGCCAGTTTTCCATCTGCCGCCTTCTGAGATGCCGAATTTTCGGCGATACAATGGAACTGGCAATCCTTTTGTTCATTTGAAGGATTTCATGTACGAGACCTCCTTTTGGCAAGACAATAAGGCCTCTTTGGCTTATTTGTTTAGAAGATCTTTAGAGGGGCCAGCCCTCGAGTGGTTTTATTCCTTGGAACCCGCAGATGCCAGCAACTTTGATGTGGTTCAACGGAAATTCTTGCAGAAGTACAGGGACCGGGTTGGACCCTCCCTTTCAGTTACAGATTTGGTTGCAGAGAAAATGAAGCCCGAGCAGGACTTCATCATATTTGCTGATAGATGGCGATCAATGGCCGAAAAGTTGAAAGATACGTTGTCTGAACCGGAACAGGTTAAGATGATTATATCCAATGCAACCCCTCAGTTCCGGCACATATTAGCCATGAATAGACTGACAACCATGGAGGAGCTTTATGAAAGAGCTCGTTATATTCAAACCCAAATGAAGGATTCGCCCATCATGGGCATGTTTGAACCAAAGCCAAAGTTGTTCAAGAAAAATACAAATGTCAACAATAGCGGGCCCACGACTGAGGGCACCGTCATCAATGAGCAGGTTGGCGCGGTCGGCAACCCCACACCTTTTCGCCAATCTAACCCACGACCCCCGCCACCTCCGTCACAAGGCACCCTCTTCAATTCACCCCCACGACACCAATTTACTCCTCAACCTTCCCTTGCTCCTCCACAAAACCAAGCGCCCCACGCAGATCCCTCAGCTCCGCAACAGTACCACCAAGTTCCGCCACCCACTAACTATGGCCCGCAACAACAACAGCAAAGGAGACCACTCGGCCCCAAAAGGGCCCATTATCCGCCATTGCCAGAAAGTCTCCCAGACATATTCAATGCCTTGATGGCTGCCAATTTGCTCTTGCTACCAAAGGAAAGGGCCACGTGGCCCGCTAATGCTGACACGTCCCGCTATTGTGTTTTCCACCGCTCTCCTGGCCATAATGTCGACCATTGCTTCCATTTCAAGGACTATATTTATGATTTGAATGACCAGGGCGGTATTAATTGGGACGAGATGAGACAGTTTATCGCCACTATGAAAGAAAGAAGGCCTCCTCGGTAACAACAGGCTCCACAACCACAGCAACCAGCTCCACAGCCACAGCAGCAAGCTCCAGCACCTCAGCAGGATATGGGGATTGTCCACAACCCACTGCCAGAGCACCCGCCAAATCAGCACGTGAACCCTGTCACGTCTCTCCGTGAGGTGGAGAGAGAATAGGGATGGCATGAAGAAAACGCCTCTGTCGGGGCATTTAATCATAATCCAAATCAACCTCCGCGCCTTTTGCGCACGCTTCCTTCTTCTTCTACTCCCCAATTGAGCCGAGCTCTTCTACGCCCCGTTAATCCACCTGCTCCCGCCAATTCTCCATCCTCGCCAACCCGATCTCTCCTTACCCGCTTACCGCCTCCGCAGCCTACCACGCAGCAAACCCCGCCATCCACCACCAACCCTTCACCTTCGCCGTCTAGACCACTCCTTATCCGCCCGTCACCAACACCTGTCACATCCACCACCATTACTCCCCCACAGGCAAGGATCCCTCCACCATCAGTCTCGCCATCTTTTATACCCAGATCTCTCCTCATTCCGCCCACTAACTCTTCTCACACTCGGGCACCCTTTCCTACTCCTACGCCTCCTGCGGGGGCTTCTTCATTGAACTCCTTACCAACACCCCCTACGGGGTCGCCTTCTTTAAACACCTCTCCACCACTCCTTAACGCTAATACACCCTCCTCTTCTTCCAATCCCCCCTTACTTGCCCCGACAGAGGCACGGCAAAACGTGGCACCGCTCCGCAGTGGACGGATGTTCCAGCGCATCTTTCCCCAAAGAGAGCAAGAGCCCGTGCAGGGGCTTAATGAACAAGAACAGGAGCAAGAGTCCGTGCCCGGCACTCAGTATGATTTGTTAAAGCATCTTGACCGGACTCCAACAAGGATTTCAATTTTAGAACTGATCAAAAGGTCAACCACTCATCAGATGGCCCTGAAAGAATATCTGCAGAAAGTTATGGTCAACGAGACATTCGGTCGAGCAGATAACCACAGTATTAACGCCCGCTAGCAGTCAGCCGGCGATTACTTTTCATGAGCATGAACTGGCACCACTCTCAGCAAGGAAATATGCTCTGTGCATCACGGTTGATATTAATAAGGTGGCGGTGAAACAATGTCTAGTGGACACTGGGGCATCTATCAATGTATTGCCGCCGAGCACTTTGAAGATGTGCGGCATTCCTGAAAACCTGATTCGGCCATCTACCATAACAGTCACAGCATATGACAATACCAAGAAGCCTCCTCTAGGCATGATCACATTAAAAGTCAGTTTGGGTCCGGCTACAATCACAGCAGACTTTCATATCTTGGACATGGATCCAACATTCAATGGCATTCTGGGCCGCCCCTACATTCAACAGCTCGATGCAGTGCCCTCACAAATCATCAGTGCCTAAGTTTCCACACAAGGGCCGCATTATCAAAGTTACCAGTATGCCAATTCTGCCAGAGGAAGATATACACTTGGCTTCATCAGTTCCTTCTATTTGGCCTGCCAACAAGCCGTTGCTATCAATGCTAGACCTCCCCCACCCACGGCCAATGTCGCCCGAGACAGTCACGACAATTGCTATGACACCCCTGCCTTCCAAGGGGAAGAAGAAGAAAAGCATGATAAACACCCCTGGCTGGAAAATTCTAATGAAAATGGGGTATCAAAACAGCAAAGGTCTGGGTGCCAGTTGTCAAGGCAGGACTAGGCCTATTAGGCCTCAGAAATTGATTACACGAGGCGGCCTGGGCTACAAAGGGCCGGGCAAAAATGAAGATGAACCATGGGCAGTTATGACATCCACCTTGAAGACAGATCGCCAGCCGCTTACTTGGACATTGAAGACACATTTTGTCACAGGTGGCGTTCAGAATCATGAGCAGACTACAATAATCACCTCCATTCTAGACTGTCAAGATGTTCATGCGAGACAGTTTGCTCGCCATATTGCACCATTGGCCACTTATAAAGCCCTGGAGTCCTTAAGGCCTGATAAAAGAAGGAAGATGGAT
This sequence comes from Amorphophallus konjac, assembly GCA_022559845.1. Lineage (NCBI taxonomy): Eukaryota > Viridiplantae > Streptophyta > Magnoliopsida > Alismatales > Araceae > Amorphophallus > Amorphophallus konjac. The sequence goes on from CM040123.1 coordinate 369,450,569, forward strand.
GATCCAGAGTGTGATTGGTACAGATGGTTCGATATGCATGATATTACTATTGCCTTGAGCCGTCTCTTTATGCCGACTGATTCGGAATGGCCGCCACTAATACGTGAATTGATTGAAAAGCCGGCTGTGATTACAGATAAGAGGCAGTTGCTGAGTGACTACACTGACACTGGAGAGCCAGATGTTCCATATGAAGAGGTTTTACAATAGATAGGCTGTGGGCCGGCCTCTTTTCTCTCACTTCCATGCATCCGTCTCTTCTTGTTTCTTTATATTCTCATTGGTTTGATCAAGTGCCGAGACCGCCTCCGATTATGGTCAGCTGTCATCCATATTCATTACAAGTTTCTCTCCCGATTCCTCCCTTGCTCCTTGAGCAATTCTCCAAACTCTCCATCACACCCCCGCGCGGGTCATCTCTGATTCAATCTTTCTCCAAACTTTCAATCTCCACTCCTCCTGTTATTCTCCCTTCACATTGCTTTCTTCTAGAAAAGGAAAATAAAAATGAAGATAAAGATAAAAATGAAAAAAAAAATGCCAAAATTCCAACTCTTCAATCCTCCATCTCCGTTGAGGAGACTTCTTATCTCTTTTCCGAGTGTGTCCCAAGCCAGGGGCCACTCTTCCATGATTCATTGATAAATCCTTTCTCCCCCTCTGGTGAGGGGTCCTCGTCTGTATCACCTCCTGTATCCACGTTTTCACCCCTTTCTTTTTCTCCTAATGATCAAGCTAGTTGCTCTTCCTCCTCCAATAATAAAATTCATGGGGTAGATTTTCATAAGAAATCCAAGGGTAAGTAGAATCCCCGTAGGTTTCTGTTGGAGTTAGCCAGAAGATGCCAGGCTTGTTTAGCTCTTCCTGAATTTGTAGAGAATCCGATCATCCTGTCAGAGTTGGAATATGAGGGTACTAATGTTTCTTATGAGAGTTTTTGTGTCTATGAGATCATGAATGATGAAGACCCTATTGAAGAGGGGGATGAAAGTTATGAAGAATATGAGGACGAGGCTGATGCCTTTGCCAGTGGCATGAGAAGATTTGATGAACCATCAGCCTCAGTAGAAGAGCCTACCAAAGAAATAAATTTGGGTACGGAAGAAGACCCTAGGATTATCCTCATCAGCAAGAATTTGCCGCCCTCCGAAGAGGAGGCGCTTATTTTGGTACTTCAAGAATACAAGGACACGTTTGCGTGGAGTTATGAAGATATGCCTGGATTAGACCCTGCGCTCGTTGAACATCGGCTTACACTTAAGCCAGGGTCTGTCCCGATCAAACAACGGTTGAGACGTTTCCACCCTAACATGGATTTAAAGATGAAAGAAGAGGTCGACAAGCTTCATAAGGCTAGATTTGTTAGAGTTGTCCTCTATCCTAACTGGGTGGCTAACATCGTCCCGGTCATGAAGAAAGATGGAAAGGTTCGGATTTGTATAGACTTTCGGGACCTCAACCGTGCGTGTCCTAAAGATGACTTCCCCCTCCCTCATATTGATGTTTTGATTGATAATACGGCAGGATTTGAGAATCTCTCTTTCATGGACAGTTTTTCAGGTTATAATCAAATTTGCCTGGCTGAAGAAGACCAGGAGAAAACATCGTTCACTACACCATGGGATACTTACTGCTATGTGGTCACGCCTTTTGGACTCAAGAATGCTGGAGCCACCTATCAGAGGGCAATGATGGCAATTTTTCATGATATGATCCATATTTATATTGAGGTGTATGTGGATGACCTGGTAGTAAAATCAAGGACAAGGATTGAGCATCCTGGGGTTCTAGCGATCACGAGAGTATCAATTGAAAATGAACCCAAGAAGTGTGTATTTGGCGTTTCATCAGGGAAATTGCTTGGATTTATTATTAGCAAAAGGGGAATTGAAGTTGATCCCAATAAGGCGAAGGCCATCAGAGACATGCCTCCTCCCAAGAATTTGAAGGAAGTTCGAGGATTAATCGGGAGGTTACAATTTATTCGCCGCTTCGTCTCCCAGCACTCACAAAGATGCAGGCCGTTTTACGAGCTTACTAAGCCGGGAGTCAAGTTTAATTGGGATGACAAGTGTCAGGCAACTTTTGACGGATTGAAGGATTATCTGGCCAATCCTCCTGTCCTGAGGCCGCCAATTCCAGGCAAACCGCTTATCTCTATGTTTCTGTCTGGATGACTCTGTAGGTGCTGTCTTAGCTCAAGTGGATGAAGAAGGTAAGGAGAGGGCAGCATACTATTTGTCTAAACTTCTCAACCCTTGTGAGCAGAGGTACTCAGCCATGGAGAAGACTTGCGCTGCTTTAGTCTGGGTAGTTCAGAAGTAAAAACACTATTTCTTAGCTCACGAGGTTCACCTCATTGCTCGCATGAATCCGATTAAATTCCTTCTTGAAAAATATGTCCTCACTGATCGATTAGCACGCTGGCAAAGCTTCCTTTCACAGTTCGATATCACTTACATTCAACAGAAAGTAATCAAAGGTTACGCCATTGCCGAACATCTTGCTCACCACTCTCTACCCCGATTTGATCCTGTCAATTCAGAGTTCCCAGATGAGGAACTGATGTCCATCAATCAACCCCATGATCTATGTGGACATTACATTTTGATGGAGCTAACTCCCAAGGAAGAGGGATCGGCATGGTTCTTTTAACACCAGAAGGGGTCACCATCCCATTTGCTGCTCAGCTCACTTTCCCTGTCACAAACAACATAGCTGAGTATGAGGCTCTTTTGGCCGGCCTTCAAACCGCTCATAGATATGGTGTTACCCAATTACGAATTGTTAGTGATAGTCAGCTCATTCTGCCCCAGGTGCTTGTCAAATGCCGCACTATCAATCCTAAGCTCAAGCCCTACCAGGAACTTGCTTCAGCTTATGCCAAACTCTTTACCAAGTTAATCTTCATTCATGTTCCTCGAAGCCAGAACATCCTAGCCGACGCTCTTGCCTCTTTGGCCTCTGCTCTAGTCTTCCCTCCTGAGCGTGATTTTCATGTTCCTCTCATTCATCAGCGTGACACTCCAGCTATTAAGGATCATGCATTCCTCGATATTAGGGATAAGGTGCTCGAGAAGGTCAGGCGGAGTGAATCTCTTAAAGGCAAAGAGGTCATGCTATTGGATTGGCAAGAAGAGTTGGCTGACGAAGAGAAACCTTGGTATTATGAGATTGCCAGGTATTGCAATGATCAGTCCTATCCCGAGGAGGCCACAGCAGAAGAGAAGAAAGCATTAGAAGAGTGGCTCAACGTTATGTTTTGGTTGGAGGTGTGCTCTATAGGAGAGGGCTCACGGGTGTTTTATTAAGATGCCTCGGCGATGATGAATCTTGGAAAGTTGTGGAAGAGGCGCATTCTGGAGTGTGTGGTGGTCATGTGAACAACCAGATGCTAGCTAAGAAGATCCTTTGGCTAGGTTTCTAATGGCCAACTCTAGAAGAGGATTGCTCCATCTATGTTCGAAGGTGTGTTAAGTGCCAACTGCACGCCGACAAAATTCATTCTCCTGCTTCTTCACTCCATCCTATGTCCTCCCCATGGCCTTTCTCCATGTGGGCTTTTGATATCATTGGACCTCTTGGTGATTCGAACCTCCTGACCAAGCAAAAGTCGTTCATCCTGACGGCAACAGAATACTTCACCAAGCGGGCGGAAGCAGAAGCATTCGTGGAGATCAAAACATCAACTGTCTGCAAGTTCATAATGAAGAACATCATCGCAAGGTTCGGCATCCCGAGTACCATCGTCACCGACAATGGACCTCAATTCATCTCTCAAGAGCTCAAGGATCTCTGCAACAGGTATAACATTACATTGCATCATTCTTCTCCCTATTATCCGCAGGGCAATGGCCAAGCAGAGGCAACTAATAAAACCTTGATCAAAATTGTTAAAAAGACGTGTGAGGCTAATAAATTTTTAGATTGGCGAGACAAGCTAGTTGAAGCTCTCTGGGCCTATCGCATTTCCATTCGTACCCCTACTGGGCAAACCCCTTTCGCCCTTACTTATGGAATGGAGGCGGTAGTCCCTTATGAGATTCTCATTCCATCCTTGCGAGTACAATTGGACAAGGAACTCTCTATTGATGAGCGTCGTGATTCACTCCTTGCCCAGTTGGAACTCCTAGATGAGAAGCGTCTGGTCGCCGCTGAGCATGCGCGCGTTTATCAAAACAGGCTGTCACGTTTTTATCAAAAGAAAGTAATTGAGAGAAAATTCAAAGTCGGTGAGATGGTAATCAAGAGAATCTTTGTAAAACCTGGTGGGCCCCGTTCAAAACTCCAACCAAACTGGGAAGGACCATTCGTCATAAAAGATGTTTATCCTGGCAATGCTTATAAACTGATTAATGCTGAAGGACAAGAGCTAACTCATCCTTGGAATGGTCTGTACCTTAAGAAATACTATCCCTGATTCAAAATCTAAATAAATAAAAATATATATATATATATATATATATCTCCAGAATCCAAAAAAAATATAATAAAATCTCCAAATCAAAAAAAATATATATCAAAAATTTTTCAAGATGGTTGCCATGGTTGTAAGGACGCAAGGTCTGAAAGGTTAAAATTCAGTATTCATTCATCAGTCTTGTTAACTCAAAATGGGGTCGACACCCACACACAGTACACGCTTACCCTTGAACTCAAGCGGTGCAAAATCCGATGGAAAGTCAAAACCTGACTAAAGGTGAAGATAATACCCATTCTTTTCCTCTTCGGCCCATAAGGGAGGAAGGAAGATCTCGGGGTAGACCCGCCAAGCCTATCCGCCGCCCTAGTAGGTGGAAGTCAGGGCCCAAAAGGGAACAAATGCCACAAAAGCCCAAGTACAATTAGGTTTATTTTTCATCAATGCAAATCAGTCTCGAAGTGAAAGTCAAATCGTGAAAGAAAAATATAACAAGAGGGCAAAGTCCCCGCAAGGAAAACCTTGGGCGTATGCATGCAATATAAAAGAGGCAAAAGGCAATAAAATTTCCCTATGCCAAAGACCGAACCCCAACAGGCATAGGGTAGGGGAGGTAGTTTTACCTTAAGCTTTTCAGAATCCCTTATGGGCTTCCTTATATTTTCTTCCATCTCTTTCTTGGTGGTAAGTCATAAACCAGCAGAATGGTCGAGACTGACCTAGGAAATTGCACCAGGCGAGATCTTGCGTATAAGTTTAACCACTGGCACGTCGACTCCCTTTTTGATTAATCAAGAAAGGTCAATGAATCCTCAATGATGACCGTGTAGGACCCAGTGCCCTAGTAGCTTTGTCAACCTAATGCTGAAAGCAGGAAAATTAACGCCTTTGAATGAGGCGCCTTTTCTGAAATTAACGCCTGTGGAGAAGGTCGTCCTTTTTTAAATAACGCCCTTGTGTGGGCCGTCTTTTCAACAAAATTCAAAAACGTTTTTCAAATTCACGCCGTCACCTAGGGCGTCTTTTGTTTGAATAACGACCTAATCTAAGGCGCGTCTTTTGAAAAATAAAAGAAAAAAAATAAATATAAAAGGAAAAGAAAAGAAAAAAGGAAATGGGGTTTATTCTTCATGAGCGTGCTTGCATTATTGCATAGGGCATCTTGATTATTGTTTGCATACGTGTGCTTGCGTGTTGCATCTCCCTTTATTGGTTATTTCATTTGCCTTATTTGATTAAAGGCTTGGCCCCTTGACCCGTTATCAAGGTCAAAGTAAAGGCACCCTTGCTTATTGAGCAAGGGGCCAAGTCGAACAGATGAATTAACATGTTTATTCAAGTGTGAACCACAGCTGCAGGTACAGGGCAAAGTAAGGTAAAACAAAGAACGTGGAAAAGAAGCAAAGTACACAACCACAAGTACACAACTACACAAGTGCTCAGGTAACAAAAAAATCTCAATCTCATATATATATACATCATGAATATCTGAGTACAGGTGTGAGGGTGGGGGAGTACAAGTAAGTCTCTCAGCTCTCGCCTCCACCCTCCTCTCTCCTACTCTCTACCTCGTCCTCGCCGTCTCGAGGAGGCGCTGGTGGAGGGGGCATGGGCCCCCGTGAAGAAGATGGAACTCGAACTTGGCCCCCTGCCTCACTCCTCCCTCGAAGAGAAGAACCCGCCACAAAGGTGGAGCTGGTGAAGGAGTACCCCGCAGCACACGCTCGCTCACGCCCTCGCTGGAGATGCTCCTCAGACACTCGTAGCCGCTCCTGAGAAAGGGCCAGCTGCGTCCTCAGGTCTGTCAGCTCACGATCACGCGCCGCCACCTGCTCCTGGTACCGGGCACGGTCCGTCTGCTGCTGCTCGTGGTGCCGGTCACGGTCCGCCAGGTGCTCCTCTCGCTCTCGAGCGCGCTCTCGTCGCTCCAGCTCAAGGGCAACCCGCAGCTCCACCACGTCCTGAGGCAGCTCCTCCCGTCGCCTCAGGGACCGCTCCAGCTCTGTAATCCGCTGATCGCGGATCGCCAACTCTGTCCCGGCCAGGGCGGCCTGGGTACGTGCCGCCTGTAACTGTCTGGTCTGCAAATAGGTAAATAAATCATCAGTTCCCTTGTGCAATAATTCATGAAATAAGCAATACATGACAGAAAGTAAATCACTCACCTGGGCAGTCATCACCTGCTGTCCCTCGCAGACGCAAGTAAGCACGGCTCGAAGCTCCTCAGTTTGAAAAAATGAATTTCGTCAGTGCACAATGAAATATATAATCAATAATTGAATGAGGTTTGAGTTTTGGAATTTACCCGTGAGGCGAGGTCGCGCTCTGCAGCCTCGGCCCGTGTGACCGCTCCCACTAGCTGCTCTGCTAGTGCGGTCACCTCTGCACTGGGTCCCCTCGAGCTGGAGGCTTTCCCTACATCTCTCCCTACGGCTCCCTGCTGGGCACGCTGCATTCATTGAAATCGTCAGTGGCTAATCATCAATAATTCAACAAAAATTCATTTGCATATAGAAATAATTTAAACACTCACCAGGGTCTCGAGGTCGGCCCGTGTGGCAGCTAGCTGGTCCTCCAGGTTATGTAGATGGGCCTGTGCATCCATCGCCGCTATGTCCCGTGCATCCTGCATCCATTTCACATTAGTCACATACTTAGAAATACATAAGCATTTGCATTTAGTTTAGAAGCAATTGCATTCATACATACCCCCAGGACCCTCATCTGGGGTCGGCCGGCATAAACCTCCCAGTAGCGCCGGAGGTACTCGGAGCTGTCAGTCGCCTGGGATGTGACTCGGGTCCCGCCTCACCGCCAGTCGGCGTACTGGTCCTCGAACCGCACCCTCCAGTCGATCGCCTTCGTGCGACCCCGCGTCTTCTTCCCGATCCCTCGCGGCTCCCCTACCTCTATCCACTCCTGGTGTAGGCCCAGGGTCCTCATCACCAGTCTAAGCCGTAACGGATCGATCTCGCTCAAGCAGTGAACCCAAATCTCATGCTCAAAGCGAGGTCGCCCTGCTCTGACCCATGGCTGGCCCTCGTCGGTCATCCCCTCGTAAGGCCTCCATCGCACCTGCATCCATGAACATGCATGTCATCTCATCATAATCATAATAAATTCAAATAAACAAAAAAAAGCATAACATTCATACCAGCGAGGGAGGGAAGTCTCGGAACTCTCTCCGTAGCATCCACAACTCGTAGCCAAGTGGGGCACCGAAAACGACTGGCAGCCAGCGCCGTGCTAGAGGGAAAGCACCCTCACCTCCTGGCCGTGGGTCGGCACGCCCCATGGGCATGTACAGATGGCTCCAAACTTGCATCCATGCATTGCATTAGTGAGGCATTCACATGCATAAAGTAAAAGAAAAGAAAGAGCAAAAATGCATACCTGAAGAAAAGGTGAGAAGCCACTGACGGTCGTCTCTCGTCCTGTCACTGTGGATAGGTCAGCTAGTAAGTGCGCCAACAGCGCCGCTCCCCAGGCGTATCTGCCGACTCCCTCTAAGTCCTCGAGGATCCCTAGGAATCAGCAGTTGATGACGTTGCCCTTCGTGCCGAGCAATAGCCTCCTGAGCAGCAGCAGTAGAAACCTCCTCAAGTCCCGGTCTGCTCTCTCCCTGTCGGCTGGGTCCTGGCAATAGACTGCCCTAGCCCCATCGATCAATCTCTGTGAGAACTGCTCTAAGGACTCCCCTGACCTATGCCTAGCATCCCCTAAGCCCATCACTGTAGTCAGGTCGGTGCGGAAGATAGTCCTACACTCGCTAGATGTCTCGTAGACCACCTCTAGCCCTAGCAGCCTCTGGGCAAGCTCGGTATAGTCTGGTAAGGTGATCCCGCTCACTGCCTCCCCGTCTAGCCTGAGTCCCGTGATCCTAGCTACATCCTCCAGGGTAGGAACCATATGCCCCCAAGGCATCAGGAATGCCCGGCTAGTCCTATCCCATCTCTCCCTCAGGACCTGGATAAGCGGTAGGTCTGGTCTGACTGGCTCTATGCTAAGGAAGGCCCCAAACCCCATAGCATCTACCCTGGCTCTCTGGAACTCGGGGAGGCCGTAGTATGCTGCTCGGACCATGACCCAGGAGATCCGTGTCCTCATCAACCCCTGCACGCATAAAGAAAGAAATTTTGGTTTAATTATTCAATTATTCTTGTTGAAATTCACTTAATTGCCTTGGTTTGAGATGTTGATGTTTGATTTAATTAACGACCATCCCCAGGTCGTGGTTTGTTTAATTAGCGCCCCTGAGGAGGGCGTGGCTTCTAAGTGAGCTTTGAATTAACGACCTACCCAAGGTCGTTGTTTATCTAAGAGACGCCCAGGTGGGAGGCGTGGTTTTGAGGTTAATTTCTAAATTCCTAAAAGGTTTTCCAATTGACGCCCGTCCCAGGGTCGTCATTTGTTTATGTAACGCCTCTGAATAGGACGTTTTTCTTAAATGGGTTTTGGGTTTTAATAATTTATTCTGGAATTAATAAATGGACGACCATCCCTATGGTCGTTATCTGTTGAATTGACGCCCCGATGGGGGGCGTTGTTTTCCAGGGTTTTGAAAATTAACTAAAAACAGCATGCGATATAAATCATGGGAAAAATATATAATTGAACAAATGCACGGAATTAACAGCATGATTGATATAAAAAAATGATAATTCAAATGGACGACATGCTGAAGGGCGTGTTCTCATGAAATTAATTTGTTTCAAAATAAAGAAAATGAATTAACGACCCAGGGTTGGGCGTCTTCCTCTTAAATCACGACGCCTCTGCGGGCGTCTTCTTTCTGAGTCTCAGGTTCTTCAACCCGAGGGCTATGGAAAATAAAAAAAATGGAAATAAAAATAAAAAAAATGGAAAAGAGGGGGTCGGGGGGCTTACCTTCTGTCGTTTGGGTCCGGCCATTTCTCCCCAGAGTTCGGGCCGTGGCTACCGTGGCCGTCGGAGTTGGCCACGGCGAGGCACGGCCACCGTCGTTGGTTCTCCTTCTTCATCTCCTTCCTCTTCGTCTTCTCCTTCTTCATCCTCACCACCTTCATCGCATTCTTCTTCTTCCTCATTTCCTCTTCCTTCACCTTCGTCTTCTTCATTTCCCACGGCCTCGTCGCCGTGTTCTCCCTCGTCGCCGGCCATCGCCACCGGATCCTCCTCAGCCGCCGCCGGCGGAGCATCCACGGCGTGATCTTCCTCGCCCAAGTCCACCACTTCCGGGGCCGAGACCCTCTGTCGCTTGAGTCCACCGGCCATGGCTAGGGCTAGGGTGTAGAGAGGGGAATGAGAGAATGAAGAGAATGAGAAGGATGGGGGTTGGGTTCGGTTAGGGTTTGCAATAGGAGAGAAGAGAGAAAGAGGGAAAGAGGACGAAGGAAGAAGAAGAAAGGAGGGAAAGTTAAGTCGAATGGTCAAAAAGAAGTCACGACCTGAGGAAGGGCGTTTCTTATGGTATTGACGACTGAAACCAGGGCGTTTCTTGATAATTGACGACATTGCTTAAGGCGTTATTTTTATTTGCATGGGGAATGATAACCGTCGTCAGACGCATTTAATGGGAATTGATTGATGCGGTGGGAATAATCATTACTGTTTTTGATTAACGACTACGCTTGAGGCGTTATTTATATAAAACGTGGCTTTGTTGAAGGCGTTACTTTTGGGTTTTCAACGAATATCTTTTGGGAATTTGAATCAATTAACGCCTTGTCTTAAGACGTTATTCAGTTAACGCCCACAGGTAAAGGCGTCAATTATGAGAGATCAATCATTGAAGACGACGTATGCTGAGGCGTCATTTATGGAATTAACGACATTGACTGGGTCGTTATTTGCAACAGAATCGTGGGTTATTGGAAGATTTGATCAGAATCATTGTGTTACGGCTCAATCAGAAGATGATCGTTGTTATTAAAAGGAAAGGATTACACTGCTTCAATGAGCCATTTTGGGCCTCAGGATTCTTAAAGCAATTACATAAGACTTCCACTGTTCTCTGTCTTCTTCTAAGTTCTCCACGGGATGATGAGCCTTGTTGATTTTCCAGAGAGCTTGGATGGTGGTGCATTCTTCTCCATCTTCATTGCTGCCGATATCCCTTGCCTTGATAGGAGGGAGATGAGATGGGTTCTCAAAGATTTGCCGTGGAAGCCCAAGTTGAGGAAGGCACCGATGTGAGTTATACAGAACGAATTCTGAAGCGCCTATGAGTCGAAGGTCCGTCCCAGGGGAGAATCGTGCGCGGAGTTCTTGAGTCTTGAGTATTCCCGGGGCGCAAGTAAAAATGTTCTTTGGCATTACCTTGAGATGTTCTCTCCATTCCACTCTCTTTTTGATTTGAGGTATCAGGTTCATCACCCTATTACTTATTCCTAATGAACCGGTCATGTAAGAGAGTGGGCTTTTTGAGAAGATTCTAGAAGGTTGTTGGGTCTCATCGCATGGATCGAACTCAAAGTGGAGATCTATCCAACTTGAGAGTGCTAGCATGCATCCATAGATGGGTCTTCCCATTGCCGCCGAGGTAAGCCCGCTATAGAGATAGGCTAGAATTGCCGCTCCCGCTCTCTCTCCTTCCCATAGGCTCACTATTGCGCTTAATTGGGTTTCCTCTAGGAAGTCTTCCGTGGAGGGGAATAGGATTGCTCCTGCCAAGCACACCACGAAAGCCTTTGCCACCCGCTCTATCTCTTCGTCTTCTTTTGCTTGATCGGATCTCTTGTACACCCAAGAAGTAAGCTTTAGGAGATTGATTCCCTTGGAAGCTTTGATTTGGTTCACTAAGTTTGGGCTGGGAATTAAACTTGTTAGTAGCTCATGTGAGGAGATTCGTCTTGGCATGATGGCCATCTTTTCCTCTTCTCCTTGCTTCATTCTCTTTAAACCTAAGATCATCTCTAGTTCTTCTAACAGGATTGAGGCCTCAAAAGTTGAGAACATGAAGGTATGAGTGGAAGGGTGCCATATTTCAATTAGAGCTCCTATGACAGCCCAATCAGGGTGAATCTGGTCATAATGTTTGGCATGAGTGACTAGGCTTAAGAGGTGCCATCTTGCTAAGTAGACCCTCATGTCTGAAGAGAACTTGGAAAGCAGAAGAGGCAACCACTTGACTTTTGTGAATCTTCTTGCACCCGGAATATTTGGATAATTCTGCGGAAGGCAGAAAAAGAAAGGAACAGAGAGAAGGATGAGAATACAGAACAAAAGGACTATGAAGATATGAAAGAAAGAACAGAAAGAAACAATTCCACTTTACCTGGTTCATGGCAATTCGACTGCTGATATGCCCATTGATTTCGGTTTGTCCGAGAGTGGAACTCTTGGATCTCTTAATAGCTCTCTCCATCTTCGGTCTGCAAGTAGAGCTTGAGCGGTCGCAGCACCTGTGAACAGACAGAAGAAGCAGAAGAAGCAGGAATTCGATGAATGTGCTTTTGATCATAAGGAAGTTCCTTCCTTTTTATAGAAGTTTGGAGAGTTTAATGCCCGTTCGGAGTTGCAGGTTGATTACAATTAGGATTGGGCTTAGCTTTCGAATCGGAGACGGAAGCGCGCTGTTAATTAATGTCCTCTCTTGGGGCGTCAATTTTTGAATTGATGACCTTACTGGGGTCGTGTTTTATTTCGCGTCTCCAGGAGGGTCGTCTTCTTCTTGAACTCACGGTGCATTTAACGCCTTGATGAAGGGCGTGTTTTATCTTTAGACGCCATGCACCGCAGTCGTTATTTTATTAGCTTGAAAGTTTGGTTCCTCTATGCTTTGATGAACTTAAGTGCTATTTTTTTAATTGGAGTTATTTTTGGTTAAACACTTATGATCATATTTTGCTTTGCTTTGAGAGAACTAATGAGTTTTTCAAGTGCAGAAGATTGCAGGGTTCGAGGAGCGTGGGTTATGTGTCGGAGTAACATCATCCTATTTTTTTGTATTTCTTTCCTGTAAGCATTGTTACTATATGGTATTCTACGCTATTATAGCATATCAAGGACCTTGTGGTTCTGATGAACCTGGAATTTGAGTTCCCCTTCATCAAAAATGGTGATAATTCCAGGAGAGTCTTGATCACACGGATAGGCCGTTGAGTCATTAAAGGTTTGGGACGATGGTTCCACTTTCTGGGTTGATGCGCGGACAAACGGACTTCGGCTTAGTGTCAGCTCAGAGATCTGGATTCTTGACCAAATTTAGATGGCTTAGCAATATTATCCTTGATTATTTTCTATTTTTAGTTTGTTTTAATCTTTCTTTTAGCCCAGCATGCATCATGTAGGACTTTGAGCTTCATGATGAAAATCTTCATATTATGGCAATAATGAAGATCACTCGCTCTTGATTGAGTTGACATGAGAAATTCCACTCCAAATTGAGTACTTTATTCTCTCTGAAGCCGCTCAGGCTAGTTCCTTGAAACTGTTCCTTTGCTGGATCTTCATCTCGATTCCCTTTATTTTTCTACAAATCCACCTTGGTTGTAGTACGTCCACATTGGCTGGTAACCGCTCTCCAATGGTGTCTCCTTGTCGTGCCCACGTGCACATTTTATTTACTTAGTTTAGTCTCCTATATCCAGCAAATCGATGCTTCCTTGGAATCACCTAGAGTTGTTTCACCTTGAATCTTGGAAAGATTTCCAATGCTTAGTGTCTGAGACGTGTCACATCACACCTTGGCATCTACTTATCAGTTCGTTCCACTTCATTCCGTCTCACTCCTTTCCAAAGCAGACGCCAAGGCAGGGCAGCTGTAGACACGCCAAAATTGACGCTTTGTTGATCAAATCTCATGTCACTATGTTAACGCCCCAAAGTGAACTTCAATATTTCTATAATATAAAGTTTTTCTATTTTTGTGTGTTTGTGTGATTTATTCTTGGGTTTTGGTGATTAACGACTTGAAGAGGGGCGTGTTTTAAATAGCGACCGAATCTGGGGCGTGTTCTTAAGAAAGGACGACCACTTGGAAGGGCGTCAATTCCTGGTATTTTACGAGTATCGCTCAAATTGGAAATCAATGATTAACGTCCTTCCATAGGGCGTGTTTTTGTTTAACGCCTTTGCTTCAGGCGTCGTTTCGCAATTTTCAAATGAAGAAGACTTTTATTACCAAAATTGAATCTAGGAAGTGACGCCTTTATCCTGGTCGTGTTTTGAATTAACGCCCTGGAGCAGGTCGTCAATTATGAAGTGACGCCCTTCGGTAGGTCGTGTCTCACCCTTTCGTGTCCTGCCTAAACTCGCCTTTCTTGAAGAGTTCCCTGCCTTTCTTGATCACCTTGCTCGATCTGGGAACTAGAGCCCTTGCCGTTAACGACCACTACCTATTCTTATCTTCCCAAATCTGTGTTTATCTTGATCGAAACCCTATAAAAGAGTCCCCTGGTTGATCTCGCGCGGGGTTAGATAGAGAGATATACATAGAGAGAGAGAGAGAGACATATACGCATAGACGCACACACATACAGAGGTTCACGGGTGCTGGTGATTGAGATTAAGAGCTATTGATCTCTTCTACTTCCTCCTGCTGCCGCAAGCAAAGTTTTTTCTCTTTACTGTTTACAAGAACAGCAGGGATCTTTTTCTTATCTTCGTTTATTGTCTTCATTCATCTCTGTTCATCATCGTATAGCCTTTTCATTGCATTAGTTTTCATTGCATCTCTCCTCTCCCTAATTCTCTAGGGGTTTTAAAATAAACAAAAGGTGCACACTTTATGCTCTTCTTTCATCACCATCTTTCATCTTGGGATTGATACTACACTCACGTTTGGCTGATCTCTTTTCTCTTACTTGTTTGTTCTTTGTTTAAGGGTAATCAAAGAGGAAAACCCCCTTCATCGGCCGGCCGATAGAAGGTGGAGGAAGGAACCCACATCCATCCAGCATCCTATTATCACCAGGTATTCGCGATCATCTTTTCTTCTTATTGAGGTAACCCCTCTGACGATCACTCTCCTTGGTAGCACCACGTGCTCTTTTACTCCCTTTTTCATTGTTCTTCTTATGCATATGCTTATATTTATTTTTGTCTTAAAAGTGGATTATTTTCCATGATCTACACCAACCTCTATCCTAATGCACCAACATCAAAAATAAAGTTCTCTAAGTAGGAACAAGGCCCAAAATCGTAGCTCACACCAATTCTCTGCTATAAGCCCCAAAATTCGGTCAAAAACTCCCAAAACACCATGAAGAGGACCTTTGAAGCTAGTGTCATGGGAGAGATGGTCTACACCGGACCTAAGGCAGCTAAGAAGGAGTATGGGGAGCTACAGCGGTTGACTTCAATCCCCAAGCACCTGAGCTCAAATTCTTCAAGAGAGGTAAGTTGCAACTTGATGGAGGCATCACCCACGACTCCATCTGGCTCGGGTCATCTTCACACCCCGGAGTTGTTTGAGCTCGGGCGTCACTCCATGTGGGCCCAATTATCCATTTTGAGCTTTCTATTTGAGTCATTTGATGTATTTTCCCTTTTATTTGAGTCATTTCCCTAGGTCTTTGATTTATTTCCCTAAGTTTGAGTGTCATTAGGTTGATTAGATTAGCTATTGGGCCCAATCCAATGGGCTAAGCCCAGGGGTGCCCCCTACCCCCTTGGTTATTTGTCATTGTACCAAAAGTCAGGGGCTTATTGTAAAATGTGGGTTGCCTATATATAGGACCCCATTGTTGACATGTTTTTCCTACTCTTCCCCTTTTGATGACCCTTCCAACCCATTCTTTACTACTGTAATGTGAAGAACTAAGCAATAAGTAAATAACAAGGGGAAGGGGTCGGGAAGGAGTGTGTGTGATCGCCACCAAGATGCCGAACGTGATGAACACGCCGTATCTTGGAAAAGGGAAGAGGTACTCGCCTTAAGAGCAGCGCTGAGAGGATGTACGGCTCAGGATGAACTGCCTGTAAAGATGAGCGGCCGCACGACAGGCCGTCTAAAGGCACTGCAGAGGATGCGGGATAAAGAACTTCTAGCAGATGAACGGCTCCGACCCAACCACAGTGAGAAGAAGAACGGTCCAGATATCACCACACGTCTCCTTGAACGGACAGCTGGGAGCCGCGTAAGGCCACCACGCCAGAAGTTGTAAGAGTCCAACCTCCACCCTTTCCGACTGGCCAGAAAGGATGGGCCTCGCGTTAGTGTGTTGCTGACCTGCAAAGTAACATGTAGAACACAAAAGGAAAATAAAATTAGAACTAAAGAGTGTAGCAAATGCTAAAATGGAAAGAAATGAATATGACTAAATGAAATGGGGGATACCTGGGGAGTTTTAAACCCCTGGGGGGCGTCAAAAACATAGGAGGATGTGTGATGTATGAAAATGAGAAAATCACGGAAGAAACGTGGAGAAGAGGATGCATGCAAACAAGACAGAACGACGGATTAATGAACTAAAGACACAAATAATGAGATACTCCCTTAAACCGGAGGCCTGTGTGGATGTAGAAGGCCTCCCTCCCTGGTCGTAGGTCGCTCAAAGATTCGGCAGGGCTTCGCCGTCGACCAAAAATCTCCCCCCATTTTAAAACTTGGCTTTAGGGTCTATTTATAGAGCACCTAAAGTCCTAGCTCAAAATTAGAGTTTCTAAGCATTTTTAGGTCGAGATTATCAAATAAAAGATGAAGATAATTCAATTATCTTCCATCTGGAAGAAACGGCACTCAAAATGGTTAAGGATTCGCGGAGAAATCATCGGAGAAAGTTCGGGAGAAAAGCCACGAATGATAGGAAAAAGTCTTAACCACTTTCTGGTCCGAGAGGATAAATGGTCTCACGATAGACCGCACCAATGATGAGCAGCCAGACATGGGCCGTCCATCCCTGTCGGTGGAAATTCAAATAAATCATGAGATAATTAATTTATCCACTGAACTGACCGATAAATTCGCCGCTGGACTCTCTCATGGTTGAACGGCTCTTGGGAAACCGCTCAAGCATGTCGGTGATAAATCACAAATAAGAAGATAAATAGGTAATTATCTGAATGGCCAACCGACGCTAGGACTCTTGAGAGATAAATGGCTCATAATATACCGCACAATGGACTTATGCGGCTAATACTAGGCCGTATATATGCTTGTCGGTGATAATTCAGATAATTAACCAATATACCCACTAAATGTTGGTGACGGCCCACTATCAACCGCACAAATGGTTGAACGGCTGGAGGTTGACCGCACATGTATATGGGCATTTGAAATTCATAGAAAAGCTCAATCAACCAAAACCAAGGCCCATTAAGCCCTGAATCAACTCGGACCTAGCCAGGGAGGGAGGCTACCCATAAAATTGGCCCAGAACGTGCCAGAAAATAGCCCAGCGAGTGATGGACAACTCGAGACATCAATAAATGGGAGTAAGAGAAATGACTCAACTTATCGGCAAAAAAATGGGTGTCAACAGATGCCCCTCCTTAACGTCCTCTTTGTAGGGGAGTGAGCAGAGGTGAAGCGGAAGCGAAATGGAACATGGAGATGAAGCGGAAATGAAGCGGAGCGGACTAAAAAGTGGGTATTAAGGCAAAATGACACCCGTTTTTACGAAAAAGGGATAGGAATCTTCCGAAAAACTCCGAACCAAACACAAGGAACGATTACACTAAAAGCGACGCCAATCTGGAGGAACTAAACTAAAATAAAAGGAAACACACGATCAACCTCATGGGGGACACAATCCCTTGGACGAATGAGGAGACCGAAATAAGCAGTGAAAAAGTGAAGAAACAGATTAAAACTCCAGACGGGGACCTCTTAACCAACCAAACCAAGCGAATTGACCAAAGTAAACCTTCCAACTCAGAGTGGACTTGTTCCTCTTACTCAGACATTGAACGCACAATCATCCATCACTGGTGGGATATTTCGCGGGTAAACCATGGGTCATGAATGCTCAAAAGATGCTCATGATGCATGCTGGGCTAAAATAAAAGAAATCATTAAAACGAATGCAAAGAAAGGATAAAATATAAAATACTCGAGAATAATATTGCTAAACTGGGAGATCCCAGAGTCAAGACATTATCCGCAACCACAGCATGCAGGATAGAACCATCCTCCCCAGGTTTTCCAAACCCAACGGCCTATCCGGAGATTAAACACGTGAACCTGGATCATCATCGTTTTTGTTAAAGGGGAACATCAGATCCTGGAACACGTAGATAACCAACTGGTTCTCGAGATAATATAGCATAATGCAATAAGAGATGTAAGGATAGAAGGCCATACCTGACTTACCTGTGCAGGCGAAACGACATATTTCTTTGATTTTCATTTTCAGATTTTTATGGCTTTTCCTGTATAAGACAAACATGATAAACAAGCAAGGATAAACATAGCGAAAATGAGATGGGAGACAATGCAACATAACATAATAAAGGCAAACGAGCACATATGCAAGGGCATGAACAGAAACAACATGCATGTATGAACACGGTGTGGCAAGACAACAACGCGGTGGGACATCACACGGTTGGGACAAGAACATGACGGATGGGCCACACGGTTGGGACAAGAACATGAGACACAAAGGGACGACTAGATGACTAACAACATGCAGTGAGGGACAAACCAACATGTGTGGGACAACACGGTGGGATATGAACACGTGACAAGGACACGGCGGGACAAAAGACAAGACAAATATCCACTTCAATCGAAACCCAAGATCAGAATGAAGCAGAACCGCCAGGTTTATAATCGTGAGGCAAAGCCCTCTCATATAGATATAATTATTGCAAACAAAAGCTGAGAAGGACACAAGCTTCAGAATAGATCGAGAGATTAGATCGAAGAAGGAAAGAACATATCAAAAATGTGGACAGGAGACAGAGCGCAAAGATATAGCAAGGAATGCCTGAGTACTTGCAACATGCACACTTAGCAAACGAATTACGTATGTCCTTAAAATAAAAAAATGTATAATGATAAAAGACATATTTTTGGGTTTTTTTATTTTTTTGATTTTTTTTAGATTTTCATCAGTATTTCATTTTTTCTGGATTTTTTTGAAGTATTTGATTTTTTAGGTTTTTTGAAATATTTGATTTTTTTTGAAGTATTGAAGTATTTGATTTTTTTAGATTTTTTGACAATGTTTGATTTTTTTAGACTTTCGGCATAACAATCCGCAACACCTAAAGACGGGCTCAAAATACTGGCCAGGGACCGTCGTTCCTACCCCTTTCATTAAAGGCTTCCCTTAAGCAGGGTGCGCACGTGAGGGTGGCTTACCACAACCAACCGCCTCTAAAAAAGGGTGCCCCTACTAAGGCCATACCCGGGATACAACCCAGCCTAAGAGGGAGAAGCAGAAGAAGAATTGGGAGATAAGCTTCGTGCAGGATGGGAGATTTCAAGGCTCGAATTCCTTCCAAGGCACTACCCCTTAAAGAGATAGTCTGTTGCGCCGGGGCTTTGTGTCTTTAGACCCATATTTATCAGGTACGCATGCGACCGAGCTCATGACATCCCGCGGGGAACTGTACTGCCACTCTCGCCATGCCTTTGATTCATAATTTTGCATTGATTCATTTCCTCATTTTGGTAGCCCTTATTAGCTAGATATAGCATGAAAGCTCACTTTGAGGGTCAAGACTACCCCTATTATTTGAGACCTCTCTCATATTAAGGAGTGCCCAGGTTAGTCATCTTATCCATCAATCTCTTGCCCCTGCACTTGGTCGAGCAGAGAAGAGAAAAAGCCTTCGTGCAAACCCAAAGTATGGCCAAAGCAGCAACGGTGTTGCACTAGAGAGATCGGCTATGGCTTGCCGTGTAGTGTGTGAAAAACCCATACTCAAAGGTCACCCTCAACAATCAGGGAAAGAAACTAGACTCCTAACATGGAGTTATCACCAGCCTAAGGGATGCTGCATAAGCGAACTCATTTTTTGTTTTTTGGACTAAGCTAACTAAGCAAATTTCTAAAAGCCACTTAACCATGTTGAGGAATAGCATTATAAACATGTGCAGGAATAAATAGAAATATTAGCAATGACAGCATATTTCTTGTTCAAAATAACGATACCT
This sequence comes from Amorphophallus konjac, assembly GCA_022559845.1. Classification (NCBI taxonomy): domain Eukaryota; kingdom Viridiplantae; phylum Streptophyta; class Magnoliopsida; order Alismatales; family Araceae; genus Amorphophallus; species Amorphophallus konjac. Next base: position 369,470,017 of record CM040123.1, read on the forward strand.
TGCATATCCACAGTGTGGTAACAGCATCCTGACGCGATCTTGATCATCGAGCTTCGTACAGCACGACCTTTGTATTCCTTGCTTGACAGGACGAAAGGGAGAGGATAGCAAGGCTTAAAAATTCCTCTACATGAATGAGCGGCAGACACCAAACTAGATGAAATAAGGATAAAAAGGAAGAGGGACGAGGGCTAGAACTCTCTCGTTAAGGCACAGAGACCCTGATAACAAAGAACCAGATACAGAATAAGCAAAGATTAGCTGGGATCAAGGCGGACTAAAGCCTCGAAAATAGCAAGAAAAAGGGTAATGACTCCGAAAGGGTGAGACAGAAAGAATAGACGAACCGTAAAAAGATTGTGGCAAAGATAAGGGGGAAGAGGAGTGATCATCCGACGTGGTCAGAGAAAAGGAATTAGACTCACCCGACAGGGTCGGGGAAGGAGAATGATAGACACCCGACAAGGTCGAGGAAAAAAAATGACAGACACCCGACAGGGTCGGGGAAGAAGAACAATGGTCACTCGACAAGGTCGGGGAAGAAGAGTGAGAACCACCCGACAGGGTCGGGGAAAGAAAAGGGTGATCACTCGACATAGTCAGGGAACGAGCATGAGGAATCCCCAACAGGGTCGGAGGAAAAGGATGAGAAGCGGAATCCGGGCGTATCCAGGGAGAAAAACTATAAGAGGCCCCCGGATCAGGGGAAGAGGAGGACATAGACTGGAACCTAGAATGGTGAGGACAGGAGAAGATGGTAAAAATATAGTCAGGTGGTGGAAGGTACACCACCCAAGGATAAGAACTGAGCAACAGAAAAGACGACTGAAAGAAAGATGAAGAGATAGAAGAAGAAGGTGGAGTGAGCCCCCTAATGCATAACTGTTGGCCCTTGAACTTATGTCGCCGCCTCTTCTTGGCAGAAATCTGCTTGCAACAATTCCTCCTGGCGCGGACTTGGGCCTTCGGGCTTTTTGTCTTGCAATGTTTTCTTAAATAACGGGCCCACCTGGCAGACGGCCTAGCCCGGTCATGAATATGCAGCTTCATCGGGACGGTTACCCCTAACTGCATGGTGCTAACCATAGAAGGACATTCCAGAACAGTCAACTCCTTGGGATGAACATTAGGAAGCAATGGAGTTCTGTCATTCTGCACTAGAACATGGAGCTTTGGCATCTTCACTCGGCAGTTGGGCATGAAGCATAACTCCCTTGCTAGAAGCGCAGGATGAAATTGAGGGAGGATGACGCGCGGCGTTGACGTGGCCGCCTCACCAATAAGCCGAGGGAGATGAGATAGAAAATGTAGAATGCCCCTGGCCAATCTCGAAGGCACGGCCAATTGCCCCTTGAATGTTGAATTCATTAAACCTTTGGCGGCCGTGTGGGTTAGCACCACCCGGGTGGAAAACTCTTCTAGGCCAGTGAACTGAATAGCAATCAAGCGAGAGGTGATAACAACATCAATAGTGAATTCTCCGGCGAGCAAAGAGATCGTCACCGGCCTCGCTTTTGAAGGAACTGGCACCAGTGCTTAGGAACTCTTCTCAGCAACCGTCTTCATAGCAAGTGCGGGCTCATTATCCCTAGCATAGTCAGGGACCAGGACTCGGACCGGCATGCGACAAATGAAATCTTGAAGCTTGTAATGCATAATCCAAGCCTGGCTCGGCTCTTTATCTCCCTGGGGACTAGACCCGAGGGGCACCAAAGGTAGCAAGCACCCACTCCGTGGGGTAGAGATAGGTGGAGAGAGGGGTGGAGAAGGCTTGGAAGGTGTGGGCGAAGGCAATGCAAGCGGCGGAGAGATAACGGCGATGATAGGCTCTGGTGGGGGTAAAGGTTTGGAGGGTGGAGGTGTAGGAGAGGGCAAAGGTGAAGGTGGTGGCATGGGTGGAGATGAAGGCAATGGCGGGGGTGTGGGCGTAGAGGTAGCTTGCTCAGGCTCGGACGATGATGGTGAAGGGAGCGGCATCGGTAGCGGGGATGGTTGTGAAGGTGACGGAATAGGGATTATTACGAGGGGAGGTGATGGTGACGGCAATGGTGACGGCAATGGGGATAATGGAGAAGGCGATGATGGAGATGTGGTTAATGGAGGCAACGAAGATGGGGGTGGAGAAGGTGGTGGCGAGGTGGAAGAGGTGGCAGGTCGTGGCGCCCATCTCCGACGTGTCGGTACAACATGTCGAGCGGCATTGGCAGTAGAAGCGATGGTGGAAATGGAGGGGGAAGGAGAAGAGTTTGTACTGGCCTGAGCAGAGGCTTGGGTTTGTGGAGGCCGTGGAGGTTGAGTAGGAGACGGTGAAGGTGAGGGGGTAGGTGAGGGGATAAATAACGGAGCGGGTGCTTTATCAACTGAAGAATCACAGGGATGCCCCTGGTCTTGAGACGGAGAAGGCTGCCTGGGCGGCGCTTGCTGCTGCTGTTGCTGCTGTTTGTGAAGATCCACAATAACTTGGCGCATGACATCCCAATCAATCATCTTCTTATCTTCCAAGCTGTAAACAAGTTCTCGGAACTCGGGGTAGTCCTCAACCAAATGCCCCTGTTGACGATGAAACTCATAGAAATGGAGCAAATTCCCGACCGCGGGTTGGCAAGGCATAACCGAAGGGAGTTGCAACGCATGGGTGACCATCAAGGCCCTGAAAACGTCTGTAAAAGATTCCGGCAACGAAGAGTGAGGAGCCCGCTTCGGGCAAGGTAGGTGCCGAGGGGTATGAGAAGGTAGTGGGGATGGTAGCGGAGGTTGTGTAGGCAAGGGGAATTGCGTAGGTGAAGGTGGAGGGCTAGAATGATGTGGAGGCGTGGAGGGAGTTGGAATATAATGGACGGCATCCACTCGCTCAGGGTGCGATGTTTCCTTGACCGGGAGTGGAGAGGTGTGGGGAAATAAAACAGTAGAGGGCTGACACGTGGAGGAAGATGTAGTGGGGTGACATGGGAAGGCATATGGATAAGTGGGAGCTGACGGTCGACTCATGGAGGGATATGAGGTGGAGGGCTGACTTGTGGGGGATGGTGAAGAGAAGAGGTATGTGGAAGGCGAAGGTGGAGGAGACTCGTGGTCAAGGGAAACTAGGAGTTGTTAGCTAATGAAGCGGGCTCGGCTGTAGAGTTGCTGCCATGAAGTGATATCATTCAAGGCTAAGATGCATCTAAATTCAAGCGTTACATTAGAAATAACCATCTTGATTTGTTCGCCCTCCGGAATATGCCCTGGAACTTGCGCGGCTAGGCGACGCCAGCGGTCGGCGAACACGGAGAATTCCTCGTCGGGCTTCATCTTCTCATGGGCCAAATCAACCATAGAGTACTTGGGCCCCACCTGGTCTCGGTACTGCTGAACGAATTTTTCTTGTATAACTTGAAAATTCATCATCTACTCTTGCGGTAACGTGAAGAACCAATCTTTGGCCGAGCCCTCTAAAGATAGGCCAAACAAATAGGCCATCATGTGTAGATCATGCCGGAACTGGGCCGACTCATATAAGAAATCCTTCAAATGGACGTAGGGGTCGCCAATTCCACCATAGCGACGATAAGTCAGAATTTGTGAACGTGGTGGGAGCTGAAGACCTTGAAAGGCAAACGGGACATCCAAAGAAGTTTGGGGATTAATTCGACGTTGCAATTCATCAAGCTGATGTTGGGCTTGACGATCATCTTCTCGGTAGGAAGAGTCCGAGAAGGATATGGGCTAGCCTGAGCAAGAGAGGATGAATTTAAATCAGGATAACGTTGATGGGCCAAATAAGGGGATCCAGCCTGAGGTGAAGATAAGCCCATTCCGAGAATGTAGGAATGCATGGGCCTGGAAGGATTATGTATGTGGGGATGAGAATTGATTGGGCTAGTAGCAGTATGGGCGGGACAAGAAGGCCCGTTAAATGGATAGGGTCCAGTGGAGGAATAAGGAGATGGGCCCGCATGGGAAGAGGAATCCACGCGGGGATAAGAAGGTAGAGATGAATAGGAATAGGATACAGGGGAAAAATGCTCCATGGAGAGAGTGGAGACTTTATACAGTCAAGAATTTCAAATGAATACAAGGATAGAAACGAGCCTAGGACAAATGCAACTAAATGGAGTCACACAAAGATGAACTAGACCAAATAAGCCTAATCTGACAAAATGAGGTGGATGGTGATAGTGCAACACACAATGGAGGGGAGAGATGAGGGAAGAATCAACCATTAAACAACCAGGTTATAAATGATGCACGAAGATTTTATAAGTTCCTCTTTAGGACATCAGTGGATTAATTAAAATGTGAATTCACTCAACCACAAGGTACCTAACCAGGGTAAGAATGGAAAACTAGGTGACTCTAAGGGACTCTCTCTCTCGTGGATGCAGAACCCTAGACCGAGGGATGGTGTGGTACAACCTGCCCGGCGTCCGTGTGGGAATCCACGGCTCACGGAGACTTACGGAGGTCCTCAGCAAGGTCCCCTAGTCGGCTCCAAGGAGTATGGAGACGAGAGGAAACCCTACCTCGGTAGGAATGCAACTAAATATGGTAAAGATGCATGAATCCTATGTGCACCGGAGTGCATGTAAAATCTAACCTAAATCGAACAATCAATGGTCAACAAATATGATAAGCATGAAAACAAGCATGCAAACATGTAATGACAGTAAGGGGAGATCACTAATCAGCACCAAAATAACATGAAATGATATGTCATGGCAATCAAAGTGAGGCGCGGGTGCACCGTAGCAAAGACAGACGGTCTGTTGAAGACCGCTCAGGGAGGCCGACGGTCCTGGGTGGACCGCTCAACGGCAGGGAGTAACGACCTTCAACGACGCTAAAATAAACCTAAAAAAATTGAAATAAATCACAAAATCACTGAACTGGAAAATGACTGGAAACGTACCTGGATGGACGGCCTGCAATAGACCGCAAGAACTATGGAACGGTCCTGCACAAACCGTAGGTTGTCAGCAAAACTGACGGCGCAGATAGGTAGGCTTACCTGTGCCAGGAAGATGGGCGGTCAATATATGACCGCGGGAGAGAAGCGCGGTCGATAGTTGACCGCATAAGGCAGCAGGCTCGCAGAACGAACAGGGCTAGAAGCAACGAAATGCAGATGATCCTCGGCCGCACTAAGTCCCAAACGGCTCTCATAGAACCGCACAACCACCAGAAACACTAAAACTCATATCCAGCAAACAACCTGTGACAACTCAAGACAAAGGAGACTAACAAACACCAAACAGGGGGTCAGCAAACACTAACACAATGGGCATTAGGTGTCCCACCGTGATCGCCAAAAAATGGAGTGTTGACATGTTTTTCCTACTCTTCCCCTTTTGATGACCCTTCCAACCCCTTCTTTACTAGTGTAATGTGAAAAACTAAGCAATAAGTAAATAACAAGGGGAAGGGGTCGGGAAGGAGTGTGTGTGATCGCCACCAAGATGCCGAACGTGATGAACACGACGTATCTTGGAAAGGGGAAGAGGTACTCGCCTTAAGAGCAGCGCTGAGAGGATGTACGGCACAGGATGAACCGCCTGTAAAGATGAGCGGCCACACGACAGGCCGTCTAAAGGCGCTGTAGAGGACGCAGGATAAAGAACTTATGGCAGATGAACGGCTCCGACCCAACCGCAGTAAGAAGAAGAACAGTCCAGATATCACTGCACGTCTCCTTGAACGGACAGCTGGGAGCCGCGCAAGGCCACCACGCCAGAAGTTGTAAGAGTCCAACCTCCACCCTTTCCGGCCGGCCAAAAAGGATGGGCCTCGCGTTAGTGTGTTGCTGACCTGCAAAGTAACGTGTAGAACACAAAAGGAAAATGAAGTTAGAACTAGAGAGTGTAGCAAATGCTAAAATGGAAAGAAATGAACATGACTAAATGAAATGGGGGATACCTGGGGAGTTTTAAACCCCTGGGGGGCGTCAAAAACATAGGAGGATGTGTGAATGATGTATGAAAATGAGAAAATCATGGAAGGAACGTGGAGAAGATGATGCATGCAAACAAGAGAGAACGACGGATTAATGAACTAAAGACACAAATAATGTGATACTCCCTTAAACCGGAGGCCTGTGTGGATGTAGAAGGCCTCCCTCCCTGGTCGTAGGTCGCTCAAAGATTCGGCAGGGCTTCACCGTCGACCAAAAATCCCCCCCCCCTTTCGAAACTTGGATTTAGGGTCTATTTATAGAGCACCTAAAGTCCTAGCTCGAAATTAGAGTTTCTAAGCATTTTTAGGTCGAGATTATCAAATAAAAGATGAAGATAATTCAATTATCTTCCATCTGGAAGAAACGGCACTCAAAATGGTTAAGGATTCGCGGAGAAATCATCGGAGAAAGTTCGGGAGAAAAGCCACGAATGATAGGAAAAAGTCTTAACCACTTACTGGTCCGAGAGGATAAACGGTCTCATGATAGACCGCACCAATGATGAGCGGCCAGACATGGGCCATCCATCCCTGTCGGTGGAAATTCAAATAAATCCTGAGATAATTAATTTATCCACTGAACTGACCGATAAATTTGCCGCTGGACTCTCTCATGGTTGAACGGCTCTTGGGAAACCGCTCAAGCCTGTCGATGATAAATCACAAATAAGAAGATAAATAGGTAATTATCTGAATGGCGAACCGCCTCTAGGACTCTTGAGAGATAAACGGCTCATAATATACCGCACAATGGACTTATGCGGCTAATACTAGGCCGTATATATGCTTATCGGTGATAATTCAGATAATTAACCAATATACCCACTAAATGTTTGGGATGGCCCACTATCAACCGCACAAATGGTTGAACGGCTGGAGGTTGACCGCACATGTATATGGGCGTTTGAAATTCATAGAAAAGCTCAATCAACCAAAACCAAGGCCCATTAAGCCCTGAATCAACTCGGACCTAGCCAGGGAGGGAGGCTACCCATAAAATTGGCCCAGAACGTGCCAGAAAATAGCCCAGCGGGTGATGGACAACTCGAGACATCAATAAATGGGAGTAAGAGAAATGACTCAACTTATCGGCAAAAAAATGGGTGTCAACACCCATTCCCCCCATTTTATGTCAATGAAATTGCCATTTCTTTGAGTTCGAAATTCAAGTTTCTTAGTGGGGAGAATCCATTAGTGGGTGTGAAGCCCTAGGGTGAGAATCCCTCTCTTTTTCCCCCACCTAAGCTGCCACCTCCACCACCTCCCACTTCCCTAGGTGCACTCATTACCCCTCCACCAACTTCCATCAAATCTCTTCTCTCTCTAGGAGAATCTTGGTCTTCCCAACACAATCATCCCTCTTCCCCATGCAGTCTTCCAACACCCAGGAGAAGTTTGAATATTTTCCCCTCCACTCTCTCCTCCCACAAGCCCTAGACCACCCCAAATAGGGAAACCATCATCCCTCTTCCCCTCCCTCCTAGTCCCAAATTCGTAGCTCACTCTCTCACCCCCTGCTAGACCACCTTCCTACCCCCATTCTCCCCCTCCCTCACCTTGGTTTGCCCCCTTCCAGACCCGCTAACAGCCAAGGGTTGCCTCCACACCCGTCCACCCCATTTCCCCTCCCATTTACCTTATTTCCCACTTCCCATCTTCAACCTGCACTTCCCAGTTCGCAGGCAGCATAGCATCAACGACTTGTAGAGCCGGCCACGACTTCATCCCGGCGATTCAAGAAGCACAAGTGGTACCATCGGAAGCGTCTCCCAGTCCTCTTCGCAACGGTGGTGCTCTCATCCCCGTCTGAGCTCGTGGCCGCCTGGATGAGCCGCCGTTGTCGGACTGCGCAACCTCCTCCTGACAGTCAACCAGAGGCGAGTTGCAGAGGCTCCCACGACCACCCTCCTGAAGTTCTGTAGGCGGGCCTTGGCTGTGTGTTTCTACGATGAGTCTACTTCCAGGAACTGGAAGCGGAACCCCGTTCGGCATCCGGAGTTGTGAGTTCTCAATTTTCTCCCCCGGGTGCGCTGTTCTGTCTACTCTGGGACTGAACAGACACCTGATCACTGTTCGAGCTGTCCCTGTCTACTCCAACCTTCTCCGACGTCCCCGTGGGTCTCCGTTCGAAGAGGACTCGACAATGAATCCAGTGACTTCAGCTCCGCCTGAATCAGAGCTCAGGAGCGTCCGTGGCAACCTCGTCTTCCTGCTATAGTGGTACGATGGCAGCCAGATTCAGTGAACAGAGGTCCTGCTCACGACCCTGCCCCGTCCAACGCCGGCAACAAGAAATCCCCCAAAAAATCAGACAACCTCCTGGGCCAACCCAGGAGATTTTTCCGCTGGTTTCATTGCTAACGGAGTCCGGGGCAATCCGCAGTGACGTCTACACCGACTGCCTATCTGCTATTCCAGAGGGCGGATAGAACCGGCATCATCCTTTCAATTAGTTCTTAGATCCCCTTTCCCCTCCCCGCCAGGATGGCTTACAGCCCCTCCCTGTGGGAGGTAGTGTTTGGATGTATGTGTGACTTCCCCTTGTTCCACCCCCTTGCATGGGGAGTAGTGCTGTAATCCTTTAAACAGGTTCAAGCTACACCGGCGCGGCGTGTGGGGAACCCACGCTTCCCCGCTCACCCACGTCTCCGAACGGGACCGGTTTCTTCAAACCGGTCGAGTAAGTGCTCCAACCCTTGCTTTCCCTAGTACTTGTTCTTGCAATATTAGTTCATAGCTCCGCTGGCCCGTGAGAGTGAGTGCTCGATCCGCAAGCTCCTTTGCTTCAAGTGATCGCCGTGGGATAGAGTGTGTAACTCGTGCCCTTGGCACAACGTCGGCTCCATTGAATTGGGTCTCCATACCCTTGGGATATCCCTTGGCCTTGCTGACCCTCTACCAGCAAGGGCCCAGCCCTCACAACCTCTACTTGGCATCACCGAGTTAACCCGGACCTTGGGTGAGTGTCGGGTGAGTGGCTGCCGATGTCGGTCAGTGTCTATTGCGAATTGTGCTTGCTTGTTGGAGTCCAAGGTGCATCGATCATGTGATTATCACCCCCAAGGTGGTGTCACATCACAACTTGATCCAAAAATTCATAAATTTTTGAACTTTCGTTCTCATGATCTTCCTCTCTTCTTCCTCTTCTATTTCCTTTTCTTAGCTTCTTCCTGTCCCAAGATGCTACTCCAACCTAAAGTGGGTGGCTCCCATGATCAAGGAACTTCCTCTAGTCCTCTCAATCCTAAGGGAATGGCACCTTCAACCTTTGTTAGTTTTAGCTAAGAATTTTCAGAAATTATTCTTGGATTGGTCAAGCATTTTGGCCCTTGTAGAGTTATGGCATCCACAAACACACACTTTCCTTTTCCCAAGCTTTGAAGGCACAATCCTATTAGAGGAGGTAGAGACCTACCTAGCCCTCCCTAAGACCAAAGTGGGGGATGAAGACCTAGTGTGTCACACGGTTGAGCCTATAGACGCTTCACTCATTCTAAGGGATTGCATACACAACCCGAAGGATGCTAGGACCATGATCAGCCCATGCCATATCCATTTGATACCCATGGCTTAATGGATAACTGCTTATTGTAAGAACAAGAGCGGAAGATTTGAAGCCATAGCCAAAACTACCTCGATTTGCTTGTGCGGGGTCTTCCTTTTCACCACCACCGACCACCTCTTGGACATCCAAAACCTAAGCGTTATTAGTGGGTTGTGGCGGGGTTTATCTATCTCTCAAGCGGTCCTTTCATACCTTTACGAAGGCCTTAGCTCATCTTGCCTAGGAGGGCCACTTTTCGGATCAATGATCATCCTAGAATGTTGGATGGGAGTGAGACTTAAATTCCTACCCAAGGAGGATGTGCCTTCAGCTAGCCGGGTATTCGGGAGCCACCCTCTATTCTTCATAGGAGGCGCATTTGGGTTTCCTTCACAGGTTGAGTGCCGGGTGGCGGACAAGAAGACACGAGATGAATGGCGCCTTTACCTCAACACTTTGCCTATGGAAAAGTTCGTGATGCGGCCAAGAATTCTTTGAAGCACTACCCTTAGAGTACCTCGGCGACCGGGCCTGGACCTGCAGCTAGTGGGGAACACTACTTTGGCAATCTACAACCCGCACCGGTGCTATCTTCAAATTGGGCTACCCTGTACCATGGTTCCTGCACTATCACACTTCCCTCCCCTTCTAGCTAAGAAGATGGGGACCAAGGAGGGCGAGCGAGCAGTCCGAAATGCTCTAATCATGTTGGAGATCAGCTGGGTGCGCACTTGGCAAGCAGAAGTGGCAGAAGACTATAGACACGCTATTCCTGACATCACCCTGAGAAAATCTCATATTACTATATGACGCCCCACAGTGGCTTTCGCATTTTGAATCGCTTGAGTGCTTCCCATTCTTGAGTCTTCTTTCACCTTTTGAGTGGGTAACGTAACAGTTCTTCGGCATCCGAAAATCGCCTCGTTGCGGAAATCATGCGGCATACGGACGGCATCGCCACCAATCGGACGTATCAGAAGATTCCGAAACTAGGAAGATGTGTGGCGGATGGCTGCTGACGGCCTTTCGGGGGGATCCGACAGGTTTTCTTGGAGGCGTCCAGGTCCCTGGACGCCTCCATCAGTGAAAAAATAAAAAAATAAAAAAATAATAATTATGAAGGCGTCCAGGGCCGTGGACGCCTCCATTTGAGGCGTCCAGGTGCCTGGACGCCTTCAATTTTCGACACCCGGACGCTCCCAGTCCGACGATCGATTTGACGTTTCGAAAAAATCCAAAAATATAGGGACGTCTTGCCAACTAGACGCGCCCACTCGTAAGTCACAGGTACCCACCAAAACCACGCGCTTTACCCCACCGTCTACGACTTTCGGCGGGGTTCCGGTGGGCGGAAATGGGCGCGTCCGGGGTCCCGGACGCCTCAACATTGAGGCGTCCAGACTCCTGGACGCCTTCATAAAAATATTAAAAATAAAAAAATAAAAAATGTTTAATGTGTTGATGGAGGCGTCCATGGTCCTGGACGCCCCCATCTTGAGGCGTCCAGGTCCCTGGACGCCTCAAGCCACGTCCCCTCTATAAATAGAGGACCCCCTCCCTCGAAGGGAAAATGGGGGCTTCAGATCCGACAGAGGAAGGAGAGACTCTGCCGGATCCCGTTTCTAACCCATGGGTCTTTTGTAGGGGGGGGGGGGGGGTTCTGCCGGCTTCTCGGGTGCCCGCGCTCGCGAGAGGAAGGCTAGCTCCATCTGTTCTGCTTCCACGTCGTCCCCACACTGCCAAAGCTCCGCCGGATTCCGCCATCGGCACCTTCAATAAGCCATTCTCTCCCCTTCTCTTTTGTCATTTCTATCACATGCATCATCCCGTCATCTCCTTTCATAAGGGAGATCCGTTTTTATGCACGTTTGCACGATCCCCCATTCATCATAGCATTTTCCTCCTACTCGTGTCCGAGAGGGGTTTAAAAACCACACCAACCAGGTGTGTGTCTTGCCACGATTTCATTATTCTTCATCAAGGGACTAATACTACACTGCCGTCTTTTCTGATCCACCTGTTATTTATTTGTTTCTTCTTTTGCAAGGGTAACCAAGAAAAGCCCTCTCCATCGGCCGGCTGAAGGGAGAGGAAGAAGCAACCCGCCATCTCCCGCTTTTGAGGTAGACGCAATCACTTTCTTTATTTTGGGGTCTCCGTCCCCTGGCGATCACATCATATTCTCGAGACCATGGAGAGTCATTTCCCGCAATGGCCGTTTAAATTTTTATCACTTATATTCTGTGCTATTCTTATATCTGCCATATTCTCGAGGCCGCGGAGAGTCATTTCCCGTAATGGCCGTTTAAATTTCCGTCACTTATATTCTGTGTTGTTCTTATATCTGCTATATTCTTGAGGCCGCGGAGAGTCATTTCTCGCCATGGCCATTTAAATTTTCGTCACTTATATTCTGTGCTGTTCTTATATCTGCTATATTCTCGAGGCCGCGACGAGTCATTTTCCGCAATGGCCGTTTAAATTTTTGTCACTAATATTCTGTGCTTCTCATATCTGCTCATATTCTCGAGGCCACGGTGAGTCATTTCCCGCAATGGCCGTTTAAATTTCCGTCACTTACATTCTGTGCTTCTCATATCTGCTCATATTCTCGAGGCCGCGGCGAGTCATTTCCCGTAATGGCCATTTAAATTTCTGTCACTTAAATTCTGCACTTTTCCCATCCCCCGAGGTCGCGGAGAGTCATTTCCCACAATACCCGTTTAATCCCCATATCTTATTACATTGCATCTGTCCCGCACACCCCACCGGAGCAATCTCCCGTGGTGGTCTCTCTCCTCTTCTCTCTTCTTTCTGTGTTGCAGCAAAACGAGCCCCGCGCGCGCTCTGCTTCGCCTCCTCCGACATTTCCACGTGACGTCGCTCACAGATTGGCGATCACGGTGGGACTAATTTCGCTTTCCCTCGGTTACCCTTGCAAGTTTGGCATCGCCGTGTGCTCCTCCACCTTAGCGCCCTCGCGCGCTCCAGTTGTGCTCATAGTAGCACTTTCAGTTCTTATCCCTCGTGCACCTCGTGCACTTCGCCCCTAGTCCCTTGTGATTCATTGGGTGTTGATTATATCTTTGTTATCTCTATTATTTTCTTATGTTCTGTATATCTGTTCAGCACTTCATTACATGCATCCACCCCTTTTCTAGTTTTTTTCATTTTTTTCTAAGGATCATCCTCTCTCGGTGAAGGAAGGACTCTTTGTTCGGGAATTCCTCTCGACGGACTAGAATCTCCTCCACCGGGACCTCCGTAAGTCCCCGACAGCGAAGGATTCCCTCTTCGTTCACTGGGCTGGTTGTACCATTGAAGTTCCTCGGAGTTAGTCGACCCATTCGTGGTGAGACGAGAGACCCTAGTTGACACGGTGGTGAAATAAAAACTAACTAGGGTCCCTATTTTTGTGTGAACTTCAGATCTAGTTAAAAACACACACAAAATTTATCAAAATCAAAACAAAAAAAGAGGGCGCAAAGGCATCCACTTGTTTGATAATTTCTGCTATCTGCTTGTTGGTGTATATTTTTACGTTCCGGAAGAACTTTGAGCATGGCTCACGAGTCTTTTGAGGAGAACCACCCTGATCGTGGTCAGTCAGTCGATCCGCGAGTCCATGCTATGGACTCGGGTCCTTCTTATGAGCCCTCACGTGAGGTGCATGTTACCGCAGGGGACACATCCCCACCACAGGACATCTCCTCTTTGCTAGGTGTCCTCGCCAACACGGAGCTTACCTCTGAGCAGCTCCGGGCCTTCCAGGCCATTCTGAAAGGGAAATCCATTTCCCCCGCCCCCCAGGAGTCAACTCCAGCCATCGCACCCCTCCAAGAGTCGGTGTAGGCCATCCCATCTCCTTCACTGGTGCAAGCCATCCAGTCTCCCTCACTTCAAGGGCAGGCGAGCCAACAACCACCCTCATTCCAGTTCCCTTCACAATCTCAAACCCCTGCTGTTCCCCACATACCGCTCCAACCAGGGCCAACTGCCGGCAGCTCCCCCTCATTCGAGGTTTCCTCCTCAAGTCTCCGGGAGACATTTTCCTCCCCAGTGACAGGTGCCACCTTCACCTCCCGAGGAGCTTGCCCAATCGCTCCTCAACAAGTTCAATAGAATGGACGAATAATTTTAAAATTTAAAGAAAATGGTGGATGTGAAATCCACCCCGGAGGTTGCTTTGCCTATCCTTCCGGTGATCCATCTTCCTCCCTCCGAAATGCCTACGTATCGCAGGTACAATGGCACTGGCAACCCCTTTATTCACCTCAAGGACTTCATGTATGAATCCTCCTATTGGCAAAATGACCAGAGATCCCTGGCATACCTCTTTCGGAGATCATTGGATGGTCCTACGCTAGAGTGGTTCTATTCTTTGGAGCCCAGCGAGGCGGAGAACTTTGATACGGTGTAAAGAAGATTCTTGCAAAAGTATCGGGATAGGGTCAGTCCCTCTCTTTCCATTACCGACCTAGTGGCCAAGAAAATGAAGCCCGACGAAGATTTTGTCCGCTATGCCGACAGATGGAGGTCCCTTGTAGAAAGGATAAGAGATACCCTCTTAGAGCCCGAACAAGTGAAAATGGTTGTGTCCAATGCAACCCCACAGTTCAGGCACGTCCTGGCCATGAACAAGCTTACCACAATGGAAGAGCTCTATGAAAGGGCCCGGTATATCCAGACCCAATTAAAAGACTCCCCCATTATGCACATGTTTGAGCCACCGAAGCCCAAGGTGGTCAGAAAGACAGGCACTGGTGGAGCGACAGAAGGGGTTGTGACAAATGAGTAGGGAAGTGCAGTCAACAACGCCAACTATGCACTCAACCCAAGGCCTCCACAAATGCTCTGACTTCCCCTCCAACAAGGTCCTTTCCTCTCTTGTCCTCCACCCCAAAACAATCCACCCCAGAATAATATGCCTCAACCACTTCAACCCCAGCAACAACCCCGACCCCAGCAACAACAACCGCCACTTCAGTACCACCAAGTTCCACCCCCAGGGAATTATGGCCACCCCACAGCAACAAAGGAGGCTGATTGGTCCCAAGAGAGCCTATTACCCACCATTGCCAGAAACTTTCGCAGATATTTTCAGCGCCCTCATGGCCTCAAACACACTCATCCTACCCAGGGAAAGGCTCGTGTGGCCCCCGAATGTTGATACCTCCAGATACTGCGTCTATCACAGACAGTCAGGACACACAGTAGAGAACTGCTTTCAGTTTAAAGATTACATCTACGATACGAATGATGAAGGTGAAATTGACTGGGATGAAATGAGGCGATATGTCGCCACTCTCAAAGCCAGGAGACCTCCTCCTAGGCCACAGTTCTAGCAACTTCAATAGCAGCCATGTGGACGCACTTTTCGATCGCCTGTTATTGTTCTCGCCTATTCGGGAATGGTTGATTCGTCTATTAAGTGCGTGGGCGTGCCAGTCACAAAGTGACAATTTATTCAGGCTCCGAGGAGCCCACGGTGCGCTCGACCTGACTTCATCAGACGATCGTGTGGTTCGTGTCGGGACCAAAACCCGCCGTGCCATAAAGGTCACGACGTCATTTACATCCCCCATACGAGGGAACACCCTTGATTAATCACCGGGATTCAGGGCCTCATGGTCATGAAATTAATTGCAAAAAAGGTCTATTACGAGGTATTGAAATCCTCCCGCGAGGGCGAGAAGAAAACCATTCGCGGTCATGTCGATCGTGTACTGACCATTTAATGTTCGGACGAACGTCCGGCTTGAGAAAAGCTCGATCGTCATGGGAAAACCGGAGCATATGTATGCCGAGGTCCGGCAAATTTATTGTTCGGAAGAGCGAAAAACGTTCGGCTGAGCCTCGGCTGGAGCGGTTAAAAACAAGTAAATCTGTTGGCCCGGTGCGAGAGCAAGCTACGACCTTACTGCGGTGGGCCCCCCATAGTCGAAATAAGACTTGCATGAGTGTCAGTAATATTTCCGGTGCCAAGGGGCAACGAGGGAATATCCCTTGAATCGGCTGAAAAGCCCTGTGTCTAGGGAAGCGGACGTTCGAAACGCGTCGGTCATTCGGGAGACCGTTTAATGTTCGAACGGGTGTTAGGTATGAAAATATCGCAATCGTCGCGGGAAGACCCGGAACACATGAATGCCGTGATGCGGCAAATACATTATTCCGAGACACTAAAAACATTCGGTTAAATCTCGGTTGGTATAGCAGGAAACTAGCGAATTTATTGGCCCAGTGCAAGATCGAGTCGGGACCATTTCGGGGGCGCCTCCCGTGGTCCAAACAAGGTTTGTGTGGGCATCATTAATGTTCTCGGTGCCGGAGGGCAACGGGGAAGAGTCCCGGGACCAGATTCCAAAACCGAAAACGTATTCAAAGGGAGCGGGCTATAGGTCGAGGATATGGGTCAGACAGTGACCATAATCGGGACGGACCCAAGGTCCCAGCATAACCCATGAAGGCCTTATCGATATTCCCATGTGTAGGGTTCGGAGAAGACGAAAGTTGTCTCGCTCCATTCAGATTTTGTTGGTCGTTCATGGACCACTTTATGTTCGGACAAAAGTCCGTATTGAAGGCACGACGTAAACGGAAACAAACCCGTGCAAATGGGTGCCAAATTTACGGCAATCTCAATGAAAGAGCGGGAACGAATCCCAACGTATACGAGTCCGGTTTGACGAGCTATCGGCCCAGAGCAATGTCGGGTTACGGCCACATTGGGATGGTTCCCAAGGTTCGAGCCCGACTTGGAGGGGGCGGCGTTAATGTTCCCTTCATATCGGGCCCCGAGGAGAACGAGGCTGCAGGGCGCATCATCATTTTATTACTATTTAGATTTTGTTTATCATTTCTGTTATTACCTTTTGGCGAGTTTGTTAATACTATTATTCACTTTATTATTATTTATTTATTTGTTATTATTATTATTATTTGTTATGATTCATTTATTCATTATTGTCTTTCTCTTGAGTTTACTGTTATTAGTATTTTTGTTATGGTTTGTTGATTTCTTATTATTTCCTTTTAGTTTGTTATTATTATTATCCCTTGTTATGATTTATTTGGTCATAGTTTGCTTATGGTTGTTATTATGTAGCAGTTTATTCATCCTTTTTTGTTGTTCATGGATTCCTCTTTTTTTTTGCGTGTGCGTTATATCCCCCCTTTTTATTTATTTATTCGTTCCGTTCTTTTTATTATATAGGCCCCTCCCTTTTTATTACATACATATGTGTATTCGTTGGGGAGATGATGGAGGCTAGAGTGTACCGCTGAGAGGTGAACGATGTGTGCTGTTCAAAGGGTAAAGAAGGGTGTACCGCTGGGGAATTTAAGAGTGTGCCGTTGAAGATTGAAGATGGGTGTACCGCTGAAGGGTAAAGGGTGGAGCGTACCGCTGAGGCACTGGGGGAGCATACCGCTGGGAGAATGTGGAGCGTACCGCTGAAAGGGCTGGAGGAGATGATGCGTGAACAGACCACGAGGATATACAGACTTTGCATGTTATGCACAGACAATGTATAGACTTTGCAGGTATAACGTAGGTAAAGATACCAATGTATAGACTTAGCATGGGACACAGTATGAGACGCTGAATGAGACGGATGGATGTAGAGACTTACTGTGTGCAATGCATGCGATGTACAGACTTAGCATGAGATGCTGAATGAGACGGATGGATGTGCAGACTTTGAATGAATGCATGCTGCAATGTATAGACTTAGCATGAGACGGTACATGGGACGCTCCAATGTATAGACTTGCTGTATGCAATGCATGTGATGTACAGACTTAGCATGAGACGCTGAATGAGACGGATTGATGTACAGACTTGCTAAACTATCAACGGATGAATGTCTAGACTTCATCTATTAAGGTTCAGACATGCTGTCAAGGAATGTATAGACTTGGTTCACAAATGCATGAGGCACAGGCTGTACAGACTTAGTGTGACTATGTCAATGTGCAGACTTGCTAATGTATGGACTGGGTGAGCATGCAAGCATTGCTTCTACCAATGAACGATGAGAGAGAGATGGTGAGACGGAGGGAGAGAGCGTACCGGTGAGGGGGAGAGACGGTGAGAGAGATGGAAGGAGAGACGGAGAGTGAGACGGAGGGAAAGACGGGGGGAGATTGAGAGTGAGACGGTGAGGGGAAGAGAGTGAGACGGAGGGAGAGAGCGTACCGGTGAGGGGGAGAGATGGAAGGAGAGACGGAGAGTGAGACGGTGAGAAGGGGTGTGTCGCTGAAGGTTGGGAAGGGTGTACCGCTGGAGGGCTAGCAGGGTGTGCCGCTGGAGGTCTAGCAAGGTGCACCGTTGAAGGGTCATTGGGGTGTGCCGCTGGGAGGTTGATAAAGTGTACCGGTGAAGGCTGGAACGGGCGTACCGGCGAAGGTCCACTCCTCCGTTATTTGTTTTAAGGCTTTTCTTTTCTTCTTTTCTTGATTCTCATGTAATTTTATGTAAATTCTTCCTTCCCTTTATTTTGTTCAGCCTCTTTTCACAGGTCAAACGTCTGATATGTTATGTTGTTAATCGGTTTAGCTCTCCTCATATCACCGGTAGTGGCTTGCTTAGTTGGAAAGTTTTATCATTGATTGTTCTGTTCGTTTGTTGCTTCCTTTTGCCTTTTTTAACGTACTATTATTTTCTGACAAAAATTCGGCAGCATCTCCCCTTGACCCGAGCGTAAGGGAGATAAAGGGAACGCGCCCACATGGAGTGGCGGAACCCGACAACTGGAGGTGGGCACCCGAGGGCGGCAACACCTTGATAAAACCTCGGGAAACACGGGGAAAACAATGAACCGAAGACCTCTAAGGCTAGACAGGGTGGACTGGGGGTTAGCCAAGGAATACCGGCCAAGGATGAGCAGAGGGTGTTTGAGGACTAGGGAGACCAAGGGCGTGCCGCTAAAGGGCCGACAGGAGTACCGCTGAAGGGAGCACGGGTGTGCCGGCGAATTGCCTCAAAGGCGCACCGGGGAAGAGCCTACAGGGTGTGCCGCTGGGGGCTGTTATGGGTGTGCCGGCCAAGGCCGGAAGGGTGTGCCGCTAGGGGCATATGGACGTGCCAGCCAAGGGCCGGAAGAGTGTGCCGCTGGAGGCATTTGGAGGGGTCACGTGAATGCTGGCTAGGAGAACCGAAGGGTGAGCCGGTCAAAGAGGCCTGAGTGCCCCAGGATGGGGGATTGAGTTTGGCAGGCTTTGAAGGAAACTTGGCAGGCCGAAGAGGGCTCAAAGAGGAGGGCTTCGAGGCAGAGGCATGAGTACGTAGAAGAGAAAGGAGGGTGGCTCCCTTTGGGCATGTGAGCCAGTGCGAGGGCTAAAGGCCCTACGGAGGACCCCGGCAGGAGGGGGAGATAGGTGCAAGAAACTCAAGCCACTAGAGGGGAAGAAGGAGACGACCAAACGCACGTAACGATTCAACCCAACGGAGACAAAGACAGAGGCCCAAGGAGGGGGGTTTGTTCATTAATAAAAAAAAAAGTGCCGTAATCGGCTGTATACATTACAAAGCATGCCCGAGCTAAGGCTACAGGAGAGGAGGCAGACCAAAGAGCACAAGAATGGAGAGGGGGAAAACAAGGAACAAAAGAGGAGAAAAAAAAATGAAAATACAAGGTGGGAAGGGGAACGGATCATGGGCTCCGCCCCTCCCAAACCTCACTCCTCTCTTTGTTTCTTCTCTCTTTTCCTTCTCTTCCTTTTTTGCGTGGACGGCGGTGGACGGAGCAGCAGGAGGGCAGGCGCCTCCCTCTTCTTCTTCTCTTCTTCTTCCCCTTCTTCTCTTTTCTCTGCGTGTCTGTGTGTGTGTCCGTCCCCTCTCTCTGTTGTCCTCTTCTTTGGCTTGGAATGGGAGTGGTTTTATACTCCCAGCAACGGGAGCCTTCGAACACGGCCGTCGGAGGCGGGAAGCGGCTTCATCATGGGGTTTGACTTCTTCTATCCCGGCTGTCAGGGGAGTAGCCTGCGTGGTCCAACGGTTGGTTGACACCTCAGACAGCTCACTGCGCGCCAAGGATGCATAGGGCATGGGCGCCACGTCACTCGGCCGTTGAAAAACCTTCACGCTGTGCTACTGGCGGGCTGAAGAAGTGTGTCGCTGTAAGACACTGTAGGCGTGCCGCTGAAGAGGGCAAAAGGCGTGCCACTGAAGGCCCAGAGAAGTGTGCCGTTAAAGGGCACAAAGAGCGTGCCGTGGGGGGGCCCTTCATAGTGTGCCGCTGGGGGCATAAAAAGTGTGCCGTGGAGGGCACTTCATAGTGTGCCGCTGGAGGGCACCAAAGAGTGTGCCGCTGAAGGCCCACTGGGCATGCCGCTGAAGGCAAATGGGCGTGCCGCTAAAGGCCTGGGTGTGCCGCTGGGGCTCCCAGGGGCTGTGCCGTTGAAGGCCACCACAAGGGTGTGTCGCTGAAGGCAACCCTGGGTGTGCCATTGAAGGCCACCAGGGTGTGCCGCTGGGGCTGACTTGGGCCCGTTTTGTGCTCAAAATTATGATTTGTTTGATCCTCTTCGGGGGCCACGGGTTGTGAGCTTCCTGGGGGTTGGTTTCTCTTCGCAGTCGTGACTCCGGGGACGGCTTCACAACAGTGTGCATATTTGGGGAGTCCGGATGACCAGTCTCTACGGGGCTTCTTCACTTGGTGCCGTTGTTAGTGCTGAGCCGAGTAGGACATCTGGGTGTGCAATTTTTGGTGTCCACAAATGCCCCCCACCCACGGGTAGCGCAGGCAAAGGATGAGCCGGGCAGTGCCCGTGGGTGTACTGGTCTCTCTTTTCTCTTCGTTGGTGCCGACGGGGTGCCGGGGACTGACGTAGTTTGCTTGTCTCTTCTTCTCTTCGTCAGTGCCGACGGGGTGTCGGGACTGACATGACATGTTGGTCTCTTCTCTTCTTCATTAGTGTTGATAGGGCGTCAGGAGCTGCCGTAGCATGTTGGTCTCTTCTTCTCGTTTGCATCAGTACCGACAGGGTGCCGGGAGCTGCCTTGGTTCGTTGATCTCTTTGTCTCTTTATCAGTGCCGACGGGGTGTCGGGAGCTGACTTGATATGTTTGTTTCTTCTTCTCTTCATCAGCGCCAACAGGACATCGAGAGCTGACATGATATGTTGATATCTTCTTCTCTTCGTCAGTGCCAATGGGGTGTCGGGAACTGACATGCTTTATTGGTCTTTTCTTCTCTTCGTCAACGTCGACGGGGTGTCGGGAGCTGACCTAGTTTGTTGGTCTCTTTGTCTCTTTGTCAGTGCCGACGGGATGTTGGGAGCTGACCTGGTTTGTTGATCTCTTGGTCTCTTCGTCAGTGCCGACAGGGTGTCAGGAGCTGACCTGGTTTGTTGGTCTCTTGGTCTCTTCGTCAGTGCCGACAGGGCACCGGGAGCTGACCTGATTTGTTGGTCTCTTGGTCTCTTCGTCAGTGCCGACAGGGTGTCAGGAACTGACCTGGCTTGTTAGTCTCTTTGTCTCTTCGTCAATGCCGACAGGGTGTCGGGACTGACATGACATATTGGTCTCTTCGTCTCTTCGTCAGTGCCGATAGGGTGCCGGGAGCTACCTTGGTTCGTTGATCTCTTTGTCTCTTTATCAGTGCCGACGGGGTGTCGGGAGCTGACTTGGTATGTTTGTTTCTTCTTCTCTTCATCAGCGCCAACAGGACATTGGGAGCTGACATGATATGTTGATCTCTTCTTCTCTTCGTCAGTGCCGACGGGGTGTCGGGAACTGACATGCTTTATTGGTCTTTTCTTATCTTCGTCAGCGTCGACGGGGTGCGGGAGCTGACCTGGTTTGTTGGTCTCTTTGTCTCTTCGTTAGTGCCGACGGGATGTTGGGAGCTGACCTGGTTTGTTGATCTCTTGGTCTCTTCGTCAGTGCCGACAGGGTGTCAGGGGTTGACCTGGTTTGTTGGTCTCTTGGTCTCTACGTCAGTGCCGACAGGGCACCGGGAGCTGACCTGATTTGTTGGTCGCTTGGTCTCTTCGTCAGTGCCGACAAGGTGTCAGGAACTGACCTGGCTTGTTAGTCTCTTTGTCTCTTCGTCAGTGCCGACAGGGTGTCGGGACTGACATGACATGTTGGTCTCTTCGTCTCTTCGTCAGTGCCGACAGGGTGTCTGGAGCTGACCTGGTTTGTTGGTCTCTTTGTCTCTTCATCAGCGCCGACGGGATGCCGGGAACTGAAGCTGTATATTAGTCTCTTCATCAGTGCCGACGGGGTGCCGGGGACTAAAGTTGTATATTGGTCTCTTCATCAGTGCCGACGGGGTGCCGGGGACTGAACTGGTTTGTTGATCGCTTGGTCTCTTCGTCAGTGCCGACAGGGTGTCGGGACTGACATGACATGTTTGTTGGTCTCTTTGTCTCTTCATCAGCGCCGACGGGATGCCGAGAACAGAAGCTGTATATTGGTCTCTTCATCAGTGCCGACGGGGTGCCGGGGACTGAAGTTGTATATTGGTCTCTTCATCAGTGCCGACGGGGTGTCGGGGACTGAACTGGTTTGTTGATCTCTTGGTCTCTTCGTCAGTGCCGACAGGGTGTCAGGAACTGACCTGGCTTGTTGGTCTCTTTGTCTCTTCGTCAGTGCCGACAGGGTGTCGGGACTGACATGACATGTTTGTTGGTCTCTTTGTCTCTTCGTCAGTGCCGACAGGGTGCCGGGAGCTGACCTGGTTTGTTGCCTCTTTTTCTCTTTTTTCTTTCTTTTCTTCTCTCTTTTCTCTTCTTCTCTTCTTTTTCTTCTCTTCTCTTTTTTGTCATCTCTTTTTGTTCTTTTTGCTGTTGTTTCTTTTTGTTTCGTCTCTTCTTCCCTTCTTTTCCCTTCTTTTTTTTTTAAGAACTCCAGGTGGTTGTTGGCGTGGATGCCAATGATATAAGAGCTGTAGGCACAGCGGCCGATAATTGAGAGTTGTTGGCATGGGAGCCAATAAGTGAAAAGCTGTCGACCCGAAGGTCGATGATTAGAAAGCTGTCAGCTCAGGGGCCGATAAGTGAGGCCAAAATAGCCAAGGCTGGAAGCGGGTTTCAAGAGCCGAAGTTGCGAAAGGCGAGCCATGCGGGCAGAGAGAAGGGTTTATTGATGCAAAAGGGATGTTCGTCGCCCAAAGGGACGGAGAGAAGAGTTTTTATTTTGTTGATTCAAAATGCGCCGGGGATACCGGTTATGAAACCCAGATTCGGGAAAGTGGGCCGCAAGGGCCGAAGTTGGTGTTTCGGAAGCGGGTCGAATTCTGGGGAGCAGGCCGTAAAGGCCGAATTCTGGGGAGCAGGCAGTAAAGGCCGAATTCTGGGGAGCAGGCCGTAAAGGCCGAATTCTGGGGAGCAGGCCGTAAAGGCCGAATTCTGGGAGCAGGTCATAAAGGGCCAAATTCTGGGAAGCGGGTTGCAAGAGCCGGAGATGTTGGGAAGCGGGCCGCAAGGGCCGAATCGGGGAAGCAGGCTACGGGAGCCAGAATCGGGGAGCAGGTCGCGAAGGCCAAAGGTAAGCAGGCTGCAAGAGCCAAAGATATTGGGAAGCAAGCCACGAGGGCCAGAATTGTGAAGCAGGTTATAAAAGCCGGAGTTGGGAGATTAAGGAGCCGTGAGGGCAAGATGTAGGCCATGGGGGCCAAGATTGGACCCTATGAGCCATAGCTGGGAACATAGGCTTCGATAGCCGAAATTGAGTTTATTGTATGCATACATTTTTATTATTTATTATTTTTTATTATATATATATATATTTTTAAGTATGCAAGCATTCATTAGCAAGCATAACATAAATATAAGTAAGGCAGCTCCCCCTATAGGGGACAGGATAGGGACATCGCCCGTAATTCGTAGATGCGGTGCGGGCCGCGAGACACAACTGAAGGGTGGTGCACCCGTCAAGAGGATATCGCATGTCTTGCATGCATAGCCTAAATTCACGCATTTCACCCGAGGCAATTCTCTGTGGCGTGGCAGTGCAAATGTGTGAACAAATGGTCCTAACCATAGGGATATGCAGGTTTTCCTGTTGACACTCGAGGATCACTCTAGCACCTACACATTAGTTCCGGGCTTTCGACTTTCGGTAGCTTCACACAGCCCCCATCTGTTTATTTTGGTAGCGGATTTCACCGTTCGGCGCGAGTCTCCTCATGTGTCTCAATGGGGATTCCCGGCTACTAGGATTCATCCTTATTATAATTCTATTACGGATTCCACCGTTTGGCGCGAGTCTCCTCATGTGTCTCAATGGGGATTCCCGGCTACTAGGATTCGTCCTTATTATAATTCGCTTCACCATTTCGCGCGAGTCTCCTCATGTGTCTCAATGGGGATTCCCGGCTACTCAGATTCACGTGTCCCTCTCTTTTTTTCTCTTTTTTTTACAGTGGGGGTAGGCAGCTTTTTCCTCACGATTACCTTTCACGCGAGTGCATGAATTCAAGACTCCGTAGAGTGCTAAGAAGAAATTCGGGCAATCCCTATAGTCGAAGGCTATTGAACACATTAAGTGCTAAGTGTGGGAGCGTTACCTCAGGTTTATTTTGTGAGTTGGGCTTAGCGATTCAGCCATGACTCTTCCCCTTGACGTGTGCACCCGCCATAACTGGGTTCCCTTCGAACGCAGGTCATGACGCCCGTGCATCCGGAATTGGGCGATATTATTTAGCAAGGAAACACGGTCCTAGAAAATTCCAAGGAGGTGTATTATTCTATATTAAGCAACCATGCAAACAGGGCAATCAAGTATTCTCTTCTTTCTTCTTTTTTTGTTTTGTTGTTTTGTTGTTATTATTTTTTTATTTTGTTTATTTTCCCTGTGTGTTTTTTTTGTTTGTTTTTTTTTGTGGCATAAGAAAATATTGTTGTTACGTATAAGTGTAGTGGTAGTAGAGGTATTAGGGAAGCAGACAACGGAGGGCCGAAAGGACATCAGGGAAGCGGGCTATAGAAGCCGAGGGACATTGGGGAAGCAGGCCATAAAGGCCAAAAGGAAGCAGGCTGCGAGAGCCCAAGTTGGAAAGCAGGCTGCGAGAGCCAAAGTTGGGAAGCGGGCTATAAAAGCCAGAATTGGGGAGCAGGCCACAGAGGCCAAAGGGGAAGCGGGCTACGGGAGCCAGAACTGGGAAGCAGGCCACAAAGGCTAAAGGGGAAGCAGGCCATGAGAGCTAAAGTTGGGGAGCAGGCTGCAGGAGCCGTAATTATGGGAAGCGGGCCATGAAGGCATAATTCTGGGGAGCAGGCCGTAAAGGCCGAATTCTGAGAAGCAGGCTGCAAGAGCCAAAGATATTGGGGAGCGGGCTGCAAGAGCCGAAAAGATATTGGAAAGCGCGGTGGGACGGGTGGATCAATCCTGATAGTGGGCCTTGGCCGACACGGCTGAGCCGAAGGGCGTCGGGTAGCAGGGTACAAGAGCCGAGGAGAAGGATTCGTGAAGCGGCGGGTTCGAAGACCACGTCTGTCTCATGTCTTTTTTTCCTTCTTCTTTTGTGTGAGGCGGCGGGTTCGAAGACCACGTCTGCCCCGTGTCCCTTTTTCTTCTTCTTCTTCTTTTGTGGAGAGGCAGGCGCAAAGACCATGTTTACCTCGTGTCTCTTTTTTTCTCTTTTCTTCTTCTTTTGTAGAGAGGCAGGTGCAGAGACCATGTTCGCCCCGTGACTGTTCTTTCTCTTCTTCTCTTCTTCTTTTATGGAGAGGCGGGTTCAAGGACCGTGTTCGTCCCGTGACTGTTCTTTCTCTTCTTATCTTCTTCTTTTATGGGGAGGCAGGTACAAAGACCATGTCCGCCTCAGGACTCTCTTTTTTTTTCTCTTCTTCTTTTGTGTGAAGAGGCGGGTTCAAGGACCACGTCTGCCTCGGGACTCTTTCTTTCTTTTATTCTCTTTTTTTTTGTGGAGAGGCAGGCTCGAAGACCACGTCTGCCTCGTGTGTCCTTCTCTTTTTTGTGGAGAGGTAGGTGCAAAGACCATGTTCGCCTCATGACTGTTCTTTCTTTTCTTCTTTTATGGAGAGGCAGGTGCAGAGACCGTGTTCACCCCGTGATTGTTCTTTCTCTTCTTCTCTTCTTCTTTTATGGAGAGGCGGGTGCAAAGACCGCTTCTGCCTCGTGACTCTCTTTTTTTCTTCTCTTCTTATTTTGTAGAGAGGCAGGTGCAGAGACCATGTTCGCCCCGTGATTGTTCTTTCTCTTCTTCTCTTCTTCTTTCATGGAGAGGCAGGTGCAAGGACCATATTCGCCCCATGATTGTTCTTTCTCTTCTTCTCTTCTTCTTTTATGGAGAGGCGGGTGCAGAGACCGTGTTCGCCCCGTGATTGTTCTTTCTCTTCTTCTCTTCTTCATTCATGGAGAGGCGGGTGCACAGACCGCGTCTGCCTCGTGACTCTCTTTTTTTTCTTCTCTTCTTCTTTTGTAGAGAGGCAGGTGCAGAGACCATGTTCGCCTCGTGACTCTTTCTCTTTTTTTTTTGTAGAGAGGCAGGTGCAGAGACCATGTTTACCTCATGTGCATTCTTTCTTTCCTTCTCTTCTTTTGTGTGATGAGGCGGGCTCGAAGACCACGTCTGCCTCATGTGTCTTCTTTTGGTTCTGCTCTTCTTCTTTTATGTGAAGAGGCGGGTTCAGGGACCACGTCTGCCTCATGTGTCTCTTCTTCCTTTTCTTCTCTTCTTTTGCGTGATGAGGCGGACTCGAAGACCATGTCTGCCGCATGTGTCTTCTTTTCCTTTTCTTCTCTTCTTTTGTGTGATGAGGCGGGCTCGAAGATCACGTCTACCTCGTGCGTGTCTTTTTCTTTACTCTGCTCTTTTTTTCTCTTAATGTGCCACAGGTTGGGGCGTAGCTTCATTTGGTGTGCATCCCCCCTGAGGGGGGTGTGTTTTGCCTCTTCGCTTCTGTGCCCCCAGGCGGGGTGTAATTTTTTGGCTTCTATGTCCCCAGACCAGGGTGTGTTATTTTTTAATGCCCCCGAGGCGGGGTGTAGCTCTCTTCAAATGCCCCCATGGTGGGGTGTACTCTTCACGGCTTCTATGCCCTCAGGTGGGGTATGTCTCTTCTTCAAATACCCCTGAGCCAGGGTGGACTTCTCTTCATATGCCCTTGAGCCGGGGCGTGTTCTTTATAGCTTCTAGACCCTCGAGGCGAGGTATGTTTCTTCTTCTTATGCCCCCCAGAGTGGAGTGTGTCTTTTGCTTCTTACGTCCCCCTGAGGCGGGGGTGTATCTCTTTACGGCTTCTGTGCCCCCGACGCAGGGTATGTTGTTTCTTCAAATACCCCTGAGCCAGGGTGGACTTCTCTTCATATGCCCCTGAGCCGGGGCGTGTTCTTTATAGCTTCTAGGCCCTCGAGGCGAGGTATGTTTCTTCTTCATATGCCCCTGGTACGGGGCGTAGCTCTCTTCAAATGCCCCCTGGACGGGGGTGTATCTTTTACTTCTTATGCCCCCCAGACTAGAGTGTGTCTTTTGCTTCTTATGCCCCCAGAGGCGGGGGTGTATCTCTTTACGGCTTCTGTGCCCCCGACGCAGGGTATGTTGTTTCTCCAAATGCCGCTTGGGCGAAGTATATCTTTCTTCTCATGCTCCCGGATCGGGATGTATGTCTCTTTGTTTCTGTGCCCCGGGTTGAGGTAGATGCTTCTGCTTCTTATGCGCCAAGGGCGGAGTGTGTCTCTTTTTGTACCCCTAGGCCGGGGTACATTCTTCATGTTTCTTATACTCTTTTCGCATGGGGTATTCTCTTGCTTCTTATGTCCTTGGATCGGGGCGTATGTTTCTTCTTCTGATGTCCCTAAGTCGGGGTATATTCTTTCTTCATGTGCTCCCAGGTCGGGATGTATGTCTCTTTGCTTCTTTACGCCCCCGGATCGGGGTAAATGCTTCTGCTTCTTATGCGCCAAGGGCGGAGTGTACCCCTTTGTGCCCCCTGAGCGGGGTGGATGCTCTGCATGTGTCCCCGGGTCGGGGTGTAGCTTTGTCTCCCACGGAGGGGGTGTGTTGTTTCCTCAAAAGCCCCCAGACCAGGGTGTATTCTTCCCTTTCTTATACTCCTGAGGCGGGAGGGGTTCTCTTCAGGTGTCCCCATGGCGGGATGTGCTTCTTTCTTCAAGTGTCCCCAGGCCGGGGTGAATTCTCTTCTTCTTCCCAGACACACCGGGGGGAATGTTTGCTTCTTGTGCTCCCAAGGTGGGGTGTATTGCTGCTTTTGATGCCCCCGAGGTGGGGCGTATTGCTGCTTCTGATGCCCCAGAGCGAGGTATCCTTTTTTTTTATATGCCCCCGGCACGGGGTGTATTCCGCTTCTAGTGCCCCCAGAGTGGAGTGTATTGCCGCTTTTGATGCGGGGTGTAGTTCTTACTTTTTATGCACTCGAGGCGGGGTGAATTCTTCTTCTTAGTTTACGTGCCCCCATATCGGGGTGTATTCCTCTCTTCATATGCTTCCCTAAGCCAGGGGATGTTGTTTGTTCTGCTTCAGATGTCCCCCCCGGGGGGGTGCATGTTGCTTCCTGGACTCCGAGCCTGGGGTATGCTCCTTCAAAGGTCCCTAAGCCGGGGTGGATTCTCTTTTCTTCTCATGCTCCCAAGGCGGGATGTAGCTTCTTCAAGTACCCCTAAATCGGAGTGTATTCTCTATGGCTTCTATGTCCCCCGGCGGGGTATGCTTCTTCTTCAAATACCCCTAGGACGGGGTGGACTTCTCTTCATATGCCCCTGAGTCGGGGCGTGTTCTTTATAGCTCCTAGGCCCTCGAGGCAAGGTGGACTTCTCCTTCAAAT
This sequence comes from Amorphophallus konjac, assembly GCA_022559845.1. Taxonomy (NCBI): domain Eukaryota; kingdom Viridiplantae; phylum Streptophyta; class Magnoliopsida; order Alismatales; family Araceae; genus Amorphophallus; species Amorphophallus konjac. Next base: position 369,498,245 of record CM040123.1, read on the forward strand.
ACCCCCAAGACGGGGGTGTGATTCTTGGCTTCATAGGCCCCCAAGACGGGGGGGGGGGGTATTTTTCTTCTTGTGTCCCTCCAGGGATGGGGTGGAATTCTCTTCAGTTACCCCTGAGTCAGGGTTGATTCTTCTGCCTCTTATGCCCCAAGGTGGGGTACACTTCTCTTCATATGCCCCCCTGAGCCGGGGTGCAACTCTGCTTCTTCTCATGACCCCTGGCCGGGGTAGTCTCTTCTTCTTATGCTTATGTGCTCCCGCATCGGGGTGTATTCCTTTCTTCACGTGCTCCCCTAAGCCGGGGAATATTGTCTGTTCTGCTTCAGATACCCCCCCCCCCGGGGGGGGGATATATGTTGCTTCCCGGACCCCGGGGCCGGGATGTATTCCTTCTTCAAATGCCCCTAAGTCGGGGTGTAGCTTTGTTGTCTGTCGTGCCCCCAAAGTGGGATAGAATCTCTTCATATGCCCCTAGATCAGGGTGTATATTTCTTTTTGCCTCTTATGCCCCTATGGCGGGGTATATCTACTCTTCTTATCCCCCATGGCGGGGTATGTGCATGCCCTCTTTGAGAGTGGCGGCCGTGCTTGGCCTCATTGCTATAAAGCATTCCCCACATTGGGCAGCCATTCACCAAGCTACAATTGTGGGTTGTTAGATCTTCTAACAGCCACTCGAGGGGCCGTCTTGTGCCGGATAGAGGCAGCAGGAAGGAGGGATGGGCGGGGTCATTGCACTGCAGACTCGGAGCCTCCTAGAGTCGGGCGGGACGTCGGGTTTCTTTTTGCTCTTCTGGTCGGCGATGTCGGCCGACTTTTCTTCATTCTCTTTTTTTTCTCCCTTTTTTTTCCTTCTTCTCTTCTCTTCTTTTTTTTGTATGATTGACCAGGGTGGGGGTGCAGGAGAGTGCTCACCCCCTCAGGGAGGGGATGAGTGGTTCGCTCCACCGCATCAACCTCACAATGGCAATCTTTATTCAGTACGGGTCTCAACGGACGTGGCCGCACAACCCTCTCTTGCCGACTCTTTCTCTTCCTTTTTTTGCTTCTTTCTTTTCTACTTTTCTTCTTCCTCTTTTTTTTGTTTTTTTTTTTCTTCTTCTCTTCTCTTTCTTCTTGAGGAAGGGGGGTTTGATTTCCCCTCCTTTCTCTTCCCTCTTTTTTTTTATAACAGGCCCCATGATTCCTGGAAGCTGTAGGTGCCTCGGAGTAGCATCGTCGAGGCGACAAAGATAATTTCGCCTAATCCGGCTTTTCTCCCCATAGGGCAGGCGAAGACAGCACCTTGTTGTACTCCTAGTTTTGATGATGACAACAGTAAGATTTTGGATATAGACACTTAACCTCCTAATAACTGTTTAATAGTTCAAAGGGGTTGCAGGGTGCTCATTGCGTCAACGCCATCAAATGGAAGCGTCGACGCAGCAGTTGAAACTCAAGAAAGAAGCCCCTGGGTGAATTTGTGCGTCAACGCAATGTTCAAGTGGAGTGGACGCATCAGAGCATTGATAGCTTGGGCACAAAGTCTATACATCAGCTGGATCCATTTAGTCTGTACATTGGCATATCTTCTTCAAGTCTGTACATCGGGCACCTTCTTAACAAAGTCTATATATTGTTGTTTGCATTGCAAAGTCCATACACTTGAAGCTCTTCATTTGATGAAGTCTATACACTAGACTTCAGTTCTCCAAGTCTATACACTCGACTGCAATTCTCCAAGTCTATACACTCGACTGCAATTCTCCAAGTCTATACACTCGACTCCAGTTCTCCAAGTCTATACACTAGACTTCAGTTCTCCAAGTCTATACACTCGACTGCAATTCTCCAAGTCTATACACTAGACTTCAGTTCTCTAAGTATATACATTGTTGTTTGCATTGCAAAGTCCATACACTGGAAGCTCTTCATTTGATGAAGTCTATACACTAGACTTCAGTTCTCCAAGTCTATACACTCGACTGCAATTCTCCAAGTCTATACACTCGACTCCAGTTCTCCAAGTCTATACACTAGACACAGTTCTCCAAGTCTATACACTCGACTGCAATTCTCCAAGTCTATACACTAGACTTCAGTTCTCTAAGTATATACATTGTTGTTTGCATTGCAAAGTCCATACACTGGAAGCTCTTCATTTGATGAAGTCTGTACACTGGTCTTTCTGGCACGTTAACACTAAGTCTATACACTTCATTTTTTGCAGAAGGGAACAGGGTCGACGCCTGAAGCCTAGAGCGTCCACGCATCAGTAGATGAAGCTTTCACGATTTCTTCTATTGCGTCAACGCCACAAGCAAGCAGCGTCGACGCAGTAGTTAAAGTAGCAGAGACTCTTACAAGCGATGAAGCCTTCACGAAATCTTCCACTGCGTCAACGCCATCAACAAGCAGCGTCGACGCAGTGGCTTAAGAGATGCCAGTATAGAAATGTACACGTTCGTGTGTCAACGCCACCAACTGGCAGCGTCGACGCAGCAGTCCAAGAAAGGGACGACTTATCTCTGGCTGCCTTCAATACGTCAACGTAGCACGCCCATATGTTGAAGGCTTGATCACTGGACTGCCGATACCGTTGCGTCAACGCAACAGGCTGATGGAGTCGACGCAGCGGTTAAAAAGGTTGAAGATCTATGATGGCTGCGTCAACCCTTTGGAGCAAGTGAGTTGACGCCATCTAACTCCAGTTGCTGAGCGTACTGGTGTTGGGCACGTGATCCGAGGATAAGGAGAGTGCCCAGATGAGGACACGTGGTCTGACAGCCTACTGGATGCTGCCACGTGGTCTGAATTCTTAGGGCGGGAACTGTGGAAGCCACACGCGCCCTGCTGCTGATGTTGCTAGTATATAATGAATCCTTCGTCTTCAGATGAAGGTTGATAAAAAGTAGAAGCCTGAAGAGCAGAAAGCCCTTCGATCCAGAAAAAGAGAAAAAGAAGGAAAAGAGAGGAAGAAGAGATAGAAGAGAGAAGCCGTGAATCGAGAGCAGTGAGTGAGAGATTAAGAGAGCAGAAGAGAAAAAAAGAGAGATAGAGAGTGAGAAAGAGAGCTCGTGGAAAAGAAGGAAGAAGCTGCTTGAAGATCTGTCTTCACTGGACCGTGGATCAGATCCAGGCCAGTCAGCTCCGTTGAGAGCCACATTGTGCATTTCATCTTTTACAGCTTTCTGATTGCTGTGTTATTTTCCTTTATTGTTTTCCTTTGTTTTCTGATCATCTTTGTTCTTCCGATTGCCCTGTTGGGGGTCGGGTTCCTCCTGTTGGTTCAGGAGAAGGGAGATCTGATCTCCAGGTAGCAAGTGACAGGTTGTCACTTGTGGGTTGCCCTCTGGTTAGAGGAAGGGAGGCTAGTCCTCCGGTTCTGGGCTTGTGGTTGCAAGTCCAGGTGTCCCTCCTGGTCTGGAGGAAGAGAGGTCTTCGACCTCTAGTTTCCAAGTGGCTGGGAGTCACTTGGGTGTCCCTCCGGTTGGGAGGAAGAGGGGAGTCTGTTTCCCTGGTCAAGCTGTGTGGCAGCAACTGTTTGCAGACTGAGTCTGCTTGGTTCTAGCATTTGCTAGTGAAGCCTCACTCCGGTTGGGAGTGAGGGGTGGATGTAGGTCTGTGGACCGAACCACCTAAAATCTCTTGTGCAGTGGCTTGATTGATTGATTGCTTCCGCTAGATGCTTGGATAAGCACGCCCATGAGTTTGTATTTGAGTTGAAATGAATTAGTTCTATCCTGTGTCTTTCTCTAGTATCATAGTTTTAATTTGGCCATATTCTGTAGAAGGATACATTCACCCCCCTCTGTATCCGGGCCAAGCACACTAACAGTTGGTATCAGAGCGGGTGTCTGCATACAAGGTCCAGCGACCTGCAGATTCGATCTTGCGGTCTTAGGTGCTAATTTGCTTTTAGTGCATCAATATTCCTGTTGCATTGAGTTTATCTGTTATTTGCTTCAATGGCTTGTCCACCCGTCTTCAGTGGTTTTGATTTCAACCAGTGGCACAGTGCCTTACGTGCTTATGTTAGATCTGTTGATCCAGACCTGTGGAAAGTGATTTCACATGGTCCTCATAAATTACCAAAGAAAAAGTTCAAATGGACTGACAGTCACGAAGCAATGTATGAGGAGAATCAGACAGCAATAAATCTGATGAAAGCAGCCACTGACAAAGCCTTTCACTCATGTTTCCTTGATTGCAGATCTGCAAGGGATATGTTGGAAATGATGAAGAGAGCCGGGAAAGGAAATCAAACAAGCTGCATGATGGCTGACAGAAGCAATCAAAGCAGCAGCCAAAATGAAGATGATGATGATGAGGTAAATCTCTTCGAGAACTTTTCTCTTGATGATTGGGAGAATGCATATGCTGAATTGTTAGAGTCACACGAGAGCTTAAGAAAACAGTATAAAAAGTTAAAGAAGGGTACTCGGGTAGATGGTTCTAGCTCTCCATGTGAAAATTGTACGAGTATGAAGCAATTTCATGATGCATGTCTGTCTGATAATCATATGTATAAAAATCAGAATGCAAAACTGAAGAAGGAACTCGAATGTGTTTACTCTGAACTAAATAAGCTAAAATCTGAAGATGAATCTCTCAGAAAAATCTCCAAAGAAGATGAAGAAGAATCAGAGAAACTTAAGCAGGAGAAAAATCTGCTTGCTGAAAAACTTGAAGCCATCAAATCTGTGAATGTGGAATTACAGAAAAATATTGAAAAGAAGGAAAAAGATTTGAAGGAATTCAAGGCTGGAAGAAAACTTGAAACTAACTCAGAAGATCAGACTCTAATAAATGAGTTAATTCAGAATGACAAGCTTAAGGAAGAAAATGAAAAATTAAAAATGTTGAATTCCACTATGTCAGAGAGACTTCTAGCTTTGGAAAGAGGAAAAAGTATTTGTGTTGAAGATTCTAATAAACTGAGCAATCTGGAACAGGAAATTGACAAATATAAAACTGCTAACAAGGTGTTAACTGAATGTGTGAATTGCAGTGAACAAGAGATTGCCAGTTATGAGCTACATATTTCCTCTTTGGAAGATGAAATTCAGGATTTGACAGTCTCCTTGTCTAAATTTGTTGATGGGCAGAAAAACCTAGACAAGCTACTAGGTATAAAAATCAACTCTAGGAAGGAAGGGCTGGGCTACAATAAGATAAACAAGAAGGAACTTCAGAACAAAGTTATGACATCTTTTGTAAGTGGTTCAGACGTAGCCACCACCTCTAAAGACAAACAGCCCATTGTTCAGAAAATACTGGGAACAAAAAATAATTTGAAGAAAGACGGATTGGGCTATAGTCCAGTCATGAGGAAGGTCGATGGAGCCAACCTGAAAACTGTCTTTGTTAAATCCTCTGAACAGGAGAAGCCTTCTATTTCATCTCCAACTCAGTACAAGGCTAAGAAAATAGGAAAACAGGATAAAAACCAGAAAAGGACTGTAAATCAGAAAATAAATGAAAAGGCTTCATCAGTGCATGCTGATCACAGTCCTCACACACACTCACATGCATCTAAAAGGAAGATTATCTGTCATTACTGTCATAAAGTTGGACATCTGATGCATGAGTGTAAGTTGATGGAGAAGGATAATAAGAATGCTAGGAGATATCATGATAAAAATCCTTCATTTTACAAAAGGAGAATTGAGTGCTTTCATTGTGGTAAACTAGGACACAAAATTTCACAGTGCTGGTTTGTTAGTGATAAGAATAAATTTCATGCAAACGATCATGCTCTTAACAAGAACAAGTCTGTTCCAATAAACCAGCATATGACATGCTTTAATTGTGGAAAATTTGGTCATAAGGGATTTGAATGCTGGCTGAATGCTGGTAAGAAAAGTTCTAATTCATGCTTTCACTGTGGCAAGATGGGCCACATTGCAGCCCACTGTAGGCATGCTCAGGGTAGACAATTCAATTCTAAAACTGTTAAACTCCCTGCAAATGAAAATGTGTTTGGAAGTAGTGTTTTTAGAGGCAAGCACAATGAATGCTTCAAATGTGGGAAGTATGGCCATACAGTCAAGGACTGTTGGCATATTCAGGGTAGAAATGTGAATCTCAAACATGCTATATTCCCTGTAAGACAATTTGTAAAACTTTCATGTTATAACTATGGGAAGCCAGGTCACAGGGCTGCAACCTGTTGGCTGGCAGGATATCAAAATCAAACTGGTTTTGGCAAACAGAATTTTTATTCTGTTAACAAGAAATCTCATGCTTATGCACATAGAATTCATGCTAACAAGAATGTGCATAAATTAGATCTGAAAACTTCTCCTAGAAATGTGCTGAGAAAACCTGCTAGGAGTAATACTGTTTTGTCAAGACCCAAGACTTCTTGGGCACCTGTTTGTGCAAAATAAACCTTGTTTTGCAGGTGTGCCTTGGAATGGAATAAAAAGGGGTATTAATCCAAGGCACTCAAGAATGAAAACCCCTTCTGAATTTTTCAGGTAAACTTCCTGCTCTTCTTGTTTTTAGTTTTAATGCATAGCAAGTTAAATCTGTTTTTGCATTTTCATTCATCATTTGCCATGTGCATTACTTTCTGATCATGCATTTGCTGAGAGTTCTGTGCAAATATCAGATTAAGAAGGGTTGTCTGTATCTGATGCATACATAGGTTAATTTTAATTGCTTGATAATTGTGTTATGCATAGACTCTGAAAACAAATTACATTTCGAATTTTCTGAAAAATCTGAACTGCATATGAGTGTGACTTGAAACTTGTGTGTTGCAATAGCTCACTGAAATTCTGAATTGCATATAGGACTGCATGTTGAATAATTATGCATGACCTCAATGGTATATAAATGGTAAGGTACCAAAAGGCAGGGAAGTCTGTCTGGAGGTTCTTACTATGTGTGAGGTGGTCTTTTAGACCAAGTGCTCCGCCTAGTACCATGGGTCACTTTGCTGATAGGACAGTCTGATTGTGCACAAGTCACAATATCATTTGGAATCATATGTTCAGTTTTCAGTGCAAACATTGCATGTTTTCAGGGGGAGTTAGATGCATATCCTTGCATATCATTCAATGTTGAGTCTTTGCATGTCCCTGCATACATATAGTGCATTGCATTTCCTTATATTGAAAATGCCAAAGAGAGAGTTTGAATGCATATTGTGAGGGGGAGTCAATGCATTGCATATAGGTTGTCAAATGCATACATGTGTCAGAACTCATTGCATATCCTTTCTTATTGATTTTGTTGACAAACCTTAATCATATTTTGAAAACTTTGAGCTTAACAATCTCTCTTAACAATTGGTATTTCTCCTATCAATTGGTATCGTTTGGCTTCAGAAATCTATCAGTCCCTCATGAAGATTCCAATGGGCTATCTTGATCATAAATCTGAAAATTTTGAACTAGAAAACTTCTATTATACAGGTTTATGAATGTCTGAAATAACTCATGTGGTTTAAGTTTAATGTTCATGGAGTTTGACTTTAAAATCTCTTAAAAATATTTGAAGCATGTTTAATAAACCTTAACCATTTGTTTCATGCTGTGTCTTGTGAAAAATTTCTGAAATCTGCACTTTTGAATACATGACTTTAATTGGTTAAGTACATGAAACTATTATTGATTTGAAGCAAAAGAATGCCTCTAAAATGTCTAAAGGGTTAATTCTGTCAGAGCAATGACATTGGCCACTGAGAAACACAAGTCCAAAGGACTGTGTCATGAGGTGCCTTCGTTAACTCTGATAAAATTCATTGAAACTCAGGCAGAGCAATAGCATGCACACTGATAAATACAACTCACTCATTAGAAAATGATTTGTAGTGTGTCATGATGTGTAAATGCTAACTCTGTTCACATAAAGCATGACAGTTAGTCACACTAAGGGCTTAGGGATATTGGCCTCTAATCAAGGTATATCCTCTAGTTACAATGTGTGCACTGAACTAGAGTGCTCGTAAATTTTGGAGCAAGAAAATTGTTGAATAAAGTGAAATATCTGAATATTGATACACAAATCAAATTACTTCAACCCTAGATAAAATCATATGACTTCATAATTACTTGACTTCAATACTAGTGCATGTAACTCTGAAAGAAGTCAATAGATTTGATTATGTAAGAGAAAGAGAGATTAATCAAGATAATTATGAGGGCTTGGTTCATCTTTATTAAACCATGGTTTTAGATATCAATACAGAATTTTACTGATGAACTCTACATACATCATAATTAAACCACGCTGTTAATAAAGTTCATTCATAAGCTCTTATAATGGAAGACTTCGAAAACATGTTTTGGATTTATGAGAATAATATCCCTTTGAGAATCCAATTGAATTTCCCTTCTTATTCTTTTCATAGGCTCCATTTAGTAAGGGGGAGTTTCATTATTAGATGCATCATGTTGCATAAGGAGGAGTATCTCATTCCTAACTGCATCACTGCGTAGACGCAATGTTACATTGGCGTCAACGCGTTATGCCTCACTGGCTTTTTATCTTGTGTTTTTCGGTTCACTTGCCTCACTGCGTAGACGCAATGCCCCTCTCTGCGTCCACGCATTACTTCTTATTCATATCTTCTTTACCCGGTTCACCCACTTGAACCGGCTGAACCGTTCACTTAAAGGGTCCTCGGTGTCTCTTTAAAAGCGAAATGAGACCGCTGCTCTTCTTCATTTTTTTCCAAAACCCTTTTTGTCATTCGACCTCTCGTGTCCCCCAAGAATCCTCTCAGCTCTCTCTCCTGCTCGATTCATCTCCATGCCATGGATTCTCCAGCATCCACTCAAAAAGGGAAGCAGAGGGCAGAGGAACAACCAAGAGGCTCAGAACCAGCAAGAGGCACAATGGAGTCCCACTCTCTAGTAGCTCGCGAAAGGGGAAGAAGGAAGGAGACGGGTCCACGGGATCCAAGTCCGCCAACCAAAAGGTTAAAGACATCCGCAGTCAGAAAAGAGAAGCGGAAGGGCTTTTCTTCAGGTTCTGCAACCGGTCAGAAAGATGCTGGTAGCTCGCGTACAGTCACCATGGAAGAACCTCCGAAGGTTCTTATTTCCCGGTACGTTGATGCTACTGATCATCATATGCTCGAAGTTTTTCCTCAGCTGTTTCCTACACTGGACCATCAGGGCTGGTGGTCGTTTGTCTCAACACACAAGACTTACTACCCCACCTTGGTCAGAGAGTTCTACCAGAACTTAAAATATGAACCTTCTGTTCCAAAACTCACATCCAGTGTTAGAGGTGTAAGGTTCGAAATAACAGATAAGCTGCTTGCCAAAGCATGGAAGGTTCCTAAAGTAGGAGTTCAGCTGCATGATTTTGAGTATGATGCGCATGAAGCGTATGAGCTCTTGACTGAGAAACCCAGTAATCTCTCCGATGTCAGGGAGACCTACCTAGGTAGTCTCAAAGCCAATCATTTCCCTTCGCTAAATAGACTGCTCCACCACATTTGCATCTCCATGATCACACCACAGAGCAGTGGAAGAGAAAGGGTGACAGAGATGCAAAGATTTCTTCTCTACTGTATGCTGAAGAGAATACAGATTTCCCTGTCGGATGTAGCTATTCAAACAATGGGGTCATGTCTATCTCAGTCCAGAACCCTTCCTTATGCCGCCCCATTAACTGCTATTTTTTGGAAAGTTGGTGTAGACTTTGGCTCTGAGAAGAAAATTATCATCCCTCGAGGGAATGTGTACACACTTTCTTATATTCAAAAGTTTATGAGTTTTGAGGTCGTTGATGGTAAGGCTGTCAGAACCCTTCCTAGTCAGAAATTAGCTCCATCAGAGATCGGTCAGGCATCAAGAACAGCCACTATAGATGATGGTCAAGTGCACAGAGCAGAAATACCGATTCCATCTGTGGTGAGTGAAGACATGCCAGAGGACAACTCCATGAGAGGAGAGCAAGTTTTTGAGGCTTCTGCGGAACCGAGTGGCTCTGTACCTACAGTAGAACCATCTACGTCTAGAGGCATTAAAGTTTATAGAAGAACCTCTCCAACTTCTGATGCAGCTCCACCCCCAGCAACTATTGAAGAGATGTTAGTGAACATGACTATGATGATGAAGCGTCAGGAGGCCAAGATGGACAAGTTGGTGGAGTTCACAACCCTTCATTTTAACAAGCTGACTACTCGGATTGTGAATTTTGAAACTTTAGTTTTATGTGAGTGGCGAAATTTCTTACTCACCAAGATGGTGTCTGACCAAGCAACAAGGTCAGTCTTGAAACAGATATCATCCCTCCTTGACAAACTTGCCACTCTGGTACAAGAGATGCACAATCAACAAGGTTCAACCCTTTCCTCTTTTGCCAAAATTATTGATCTGTGCTATGATCTGAAGATAGGGCTAGAAACAATCAAAGGTCCTGTCAGTGCAATCCCTCCTTTCCTCAAAGTTGTGCTAGAGAAGATTGACAAAGTAATAGCCAACATCCAGTCACTTGAGAACAAACTCCACGATAAAAATTCTGTCACTGAAATTGGCAATGTTCGCAACACTCTAAGTCATCAGCTAAGCGAACTTTCTCAAGAGATCAGAGACCTTCTAACCAGGGACCATTCTACTTCAGGACAGCCATCTCGCCAGACACCTCCAGGCACTCAAGGACAATCTTCTCGTCAGCAACAACAACCATCTTCTGCCAGGCGTTACAATCGCTTCTTCCCATCTTAACCTATGTTTTCTACATGCACCCCCTTTCATGATGATGACAAAGGGGGAGAGCTTAATGAGCTGCTAAATTTTGTTAATGACTGCTGAATTTTGCTAATGAATGCTGAGTTTTGTTAATGAATGATAGCATATACTTTCATTTTTATGACTCATAATTTTTTGTTCAACTGACAAGTAACCATGCGTTTGGTTGATGATAACCTTGTGTGATCGCAGATGTCATTAAAACAGTTTGGGGGTTGTCATCATCAAAAAGGGGGAGATTGTTGTACTCCTGGTTTTGATGATGACAACAGTAAGATTTTGGATATAGACACTTAACCTCCTAATAACTGTTTAATAGTTCAAAGGGGTTGCAGGGTGCTCATTGCGTCAACGCCATCAAATGGAAGCGTCGACGCAGCAGTGCAAACTCAAGAAAGAAGCCCCTGGGTGAATTTGTGCGTCAACGCAACGTTCAAGTGGAGTGGACGCATCAGAGCATTGATAGCTTGGGCACAAAGTCTATACATCAGCTGGATCCATTTAGTCTGTACATTGGCATATCTTCTTCAAGTCTGTACATCGGGCACCTTCTTAACAAAGTCTATACATTGCTGTTTGCATTGCAAAGTCCATACACTTGAAGCTCTTCATTTGATGAAGTCTATACACTAGACTTTAGTTCTCTAAGTCTATACACTCGACTGTAATTCTCCAAGTCTATACACTCGACTGCAATTCTCCAAGTCTATACACTGGACTCCAGTTCTCCAAGTCTATACACTAGACTTCAGTTCTCCAAGTCTATACACTCGACTGCAATTCTCCAAGTCTATACACTAGACTTTAGTTCTCTAAGTATATACATTGTTGTTTGCATTGCAAAGTCCATACACTGGAAGCTCTTCATTTGATGAAGTCTATACACTAGACTTCAGTTCTCCAAGTCTATACACTCGACTGCAATTCTCCAAGTCTATACACTCGACTGTAATTCTCAAAGTCTATACACTAGACTCCAGTTCCCCAAGTCTATACACTAGACTTCAGTTCTCCAAGTCTATACACTCGACTGCAATTCTCCAAGTCTATACACTAGACTTCAGTTCTCTAAGTATATACATTGTTGTTTGCATTGCAAAGTCCATACACTGGAAGCTCTTCATTTGATGAAGTCTGTACACTGGTCTTTCTGGCACGTTAACACTAAGTCTATACACTTCATTTTTTGCAGAAGGGAACAGGGTCGACGCCTGAAGCCTAGAGCGTCCACGCATCAGTAGACGAAGCTTTCATGATTTCTTCTATTGCGTCAACGCCACAAGCAAGCAGCGTCGACGCAGCAGTTAAAGTAGCAGAGACTCTTACAAGCGATGAAGCCTTCACGAAATCTTCCACTGCGTCACCGCCATCAACAAGCAGCGTCGACGCAGCGGCTTAAGAGATGCCAGTATAGAAATGTACACGTTCGTGCGTCAACGCCACCAACTAGCAGCGTCGACGCAGCAGTCCAAGAAAGGGACGACTTATCTCTGGCTACCTTCAATACGTCAACGCAGCACGCCCATATGTTGAAGGCTTGATCACTGGACTGCCGATACCGTTGCGTCAACGCAGCAGGCTGATGGAGTCGACGCAGCGGTTAAAAAGGTTGAAGATCTATGATGGCTGCGTCAACCCTTTGGAGCAAGTGAGTTGACGCCATCTAACTCCAGTTGCTGAGCGTACTGGTGCTGGGCACGTGATCCGAGGATAAGGAGAGTGCCCAGATGAGGACACGTGGTCTGACAGCCTGCTGGATGCTGCCACGTGGTCCGAATTCTTAGGGCGGGAACTGTGGAAGCCACACGCGCCCTGCTGCTGCTGCTGCTGGTATATAATGAATCCTTCATCTTCAGATGAAGGTTGATAAAAAGTAGAAGCCTGAAGAGCAGAAAGCCCTTCGATCTAGAAAAAGAGAAAAAGAAGGAAAAGAGAGGAAGAAGAGATAGAAGAGAGAAGCCGTGAATCGAGAGCAGTGAGTGAGAGATTAAGAGAGCAGAAGAGAAAAAAAGAGAGATAGAGAGTGAGAAAGAGAGCTCGTGGAAAAGAAGGAAGAAGCTGCTTGAAGATCTGTCTTCACTGGACCGTGGATCAGATCCAGGCCAGTCAGCTCCGTTGAGAGCCACATTGTGCATTTCATCTTTTACAGCTTTCTGATTGCTGTGTTATTTTCCTTTATTGTTTTCCTTTGTTTTCTGATCATCTTTGTTCTTCCGATTGCCCTGTTGGGGGTCGGGTTCCTCCTGTTGGTTCAGGAGAAGGGAGATCTGATCTCCAGGTAGCAAGTGACAGGTTGTCACTTGTGGGTTGCCCTCTGGTTAGAGGAAGGGAGGCTAGTCCTCCGGTTCTGGGCTTGTGGTTGCAAGTCCAGGTGTCCCTCCTGGTCTGGAGGAAGAGAGGTCTTCGACCTCTAGTTTCCAAGTGGCTGGGAGTCACTTGGGTGTCCCTCCGGTTGGGAGGAAGAGGGGAGTCTGTTTCCCTGGTCAAGCTGTGTGGCAGCAACTGTTTGCAGACTGAGTCTGCTTGGTTCTAGCATTTGCTAGTGAAGCCTCACTCCGGTTGGGAGTGAGGGGTGGATGTAGGTCTGTGGACCGAACCACCTAAAATCTCTTGTGCAGTGGCTTGATTGATTGATTGCTTCCGCTAGATGCTTGGATAAGCACGCCCATGAGTTTGTATTTGAGTTGAAATGAATTAGTTCTATCCTGTGTCTTTCTCTAGTATCATAGTTTTAATTTGGCCATATTCTGTAGAAGGATACATTCACCCCCCTCTGTATCCGGGCCAAGCACACTAACAGTTGGTATCAGAGCGGGTGTCTGCATACAAGGTCCAGCGACCTGCAGATTCGATCTTGCGGTCTTAGGTGCTAATTTGCTTTTAGTGCATCAATATTCCTGTTGCATTGAGTTTATCTGTTATTTGCTTCAATGGCTTGTCCACCCGTCTTCAGTGGTTTTGATTTCAACCAGTGGCACAGTGCCTTACGTGCTTATGTTAGATCTGTTGATCCAGACCTGTGGAAAGTGATTTCACATGGTCCTCATAAATTACCAAAGAAAAAGTTCAAATGGACTGACAGTCACGAAGCAATGTATGAGGAGAATCAGACAGCAATAAATCTGATGAAAGCAGCCACTGACAAAGCCTTTCACTCATGTTTCCTTGATTGCAGATCTGCAAGGGATATGTTGGAAATGATGAAGAGAGCCGGGAAAGGAAATCAAACAAGCTGCATGATGGCTGACAGAAGCAATCAAAGCAGCAGCCAAAATGAAGATGATGATGATGAGGTAAATCTCTTCGAGAACTTTTCTCTTGATGATTGGGAGAATGCATATGCTGAATTGTTAGAGTCACACGAGAGCTTAAGAAAACAGTATAAAAAGTTAAAGAAGGGTACTCGGGTAGATGGTTCTAGCTCTCCATGTGAAAATTGTACGAGTATGAAGCAATTTCATGATGCATGTCTATCTGATAATCATATGTATAAAAATCAGAATGCAAAACTGAAGAAGGAACTCGAATGTGTTTACTCTGAACTAAATAAGCTAAAATCTGAAGATGAATCTCTCAGAAAAATCTCCAAAGAAGATGAAGAAGAATCAGAGAAACTTAAGCAGGAGAAAAACCTGCTTGCTGAAAAACTTGAAGCCATCAAATCTGTGAATGTGGAATTACAGAAAAATATTGAAAAGAAGGAAAAAGATTTGAAGGAATTCAAGGCTGGAAGAAAACTTGAAACTAACTCAGAAGATCAGACTCTAATAAATGAGTTAATTCAGAATGACAAGCTTAAGGAAGAAAATGAAAAATTAAAAATGTTGAATTCCACTATGTCAGAGAGACTTCTAGCTTTGGAAAGAGGAAAAAGTATTTGTGTTGAAGATTCTAATAAACTGAGCAATCTGGAACAGGAAATTGACAAATATAAAACTGCTAACAAGGTGTTAACTGAATGTGTGAATTGCAGTGAACAAGAGATTGCCAGTTATGAGCTACATATTTCCTCTTTGGAAGATGAAATTCAGGATTTGACAGTCTCCTTGTCTAAATTTGTTGATGGGCAGAAAAACCTAGACAAGCTACTAGGTATAAAAATCAACTCTAGGAAGGAAGGGCTGGGCTACAATAAGATAAACAAGAAGGAACTTCAGAACAAAGTTATGACATCTTTTGTAAGTGGTTCAGACGTAGCCACCACCTCTAAAGACAAACAGCCCATTGTTCAGAAAATACTGGGAACAAAAAATAATTTGAAGAAAGACGGATTGGGCTATAGTCCAGTCATGAGGAAGGTCGATGGAGGAAGGGAGGCTAGTCCTCCGGTTCTGGGCTTGTGGTTGCAAGTCCAGGTGTCCCTCCTGGTCTGGAGGAAGAGAGGTCTTCGACCTCTAGTTTCCAAGTGGTTGGGAGTCACTTGGGTGTCCCTCCGGTTGGGAGGAAGAGGGGAGTCTGTTTCCCTGGTCAAGCTGTGTGGCAGCAACTATTTGCAGACTGAGTCTGCTTGGTTCTAGCATTTGCTAGTGAAGCCTCACTCCGGTTGGGAGTGAGGGGTGGATGTAGGTCTGTGGACCGAACCACCTAAAATCTCTTGTGCAGTGGCTTGATTGATTGATTGCTTCCGCTAGATGCTTGGATAGGCACGCCCATGAGTTTGTATTTGAGTTGAAATGAATTAGTTCTATCCTATGTCTTTCTCTAGCATCCTAGTTTTAATTTGGCCATATTCTGTAGAAGGAAACATTCACCCCCCTCTGTATCCGGGCCAAGCACACTAACACACCTGCAATTCATCAAAGCAGGTAAACATCGTTTATTAGGGGGCCATGAGGCCCTGAATCCCGGCGAAGAGATGAAGGGTGGTTTGGTCTCACCGGGCGTGCCAGACTTGTGGATGGACTTTTCAATCGCCTGTTATTGTTCTCGCCTATTCGGGAATGGTTGATTCGTCTATTAAGTGTGTGGGCGTGCCAGTCACAAAGTGACAATTTATTCAGGCTCCGAGGAGCCCACGGTGCCCTCGACCTGACTTCGTCAGACGATTGTGTGGTTCGTGTCGGGACCAAAACCCGCCGTGCCATAAAGGTCACGACGTCATTTACATCCCCCATACGAGGGAACACCCTTGATTAATCGCCGGGATTCAGGGCCTCATGGCCATGAAATTAATTGCAAAAAAAGGTCTATTACGAGGTATTGAAATCCTCCCGCGAGGGCGAGAAGAAAACCATTCGCGGTCATGTTGATCGTGTACTGACCATTTAATGTTCGGACGAACATCCGGCTTGAGAAAAGCTCGATCGTCATGGGAAAACCGGAGCATATGTATGCCGAGGTACGGCAAATTTATTGTTCAGAAGAGCGGAAAACGTTCGACTGAGCCTCGGTTGGAGCGGTCAAAAACCAGTAAATTTGTTGGCCCGGTGCGAGAGCAAGCTATGACCATACTGCGGTGGGCCCCCCGCGGTCGAAACAAGACTTGCATGAGTGTCATTAATATTTCCGGTGCCAAGGGGCAACGAGGGAATATCCCTTGAATCGGCTGAAAAGCCCTGTGTCTAGGGAAGCTGACGTTCGAAACGCGTCGGTATCGGGAGACCGTTTAATGTTCGAACGGGTGTTAGGTATGAAAATATCGCAATCGTCGCGGGAAGACCCAGAACACATGCATGCCGTGATGCGGCAAATACATTATTCCGAGACACTGAAAACATTCGGTTAAATCTCGGTTGGTATAGCAGGAAACTAGCGAATTTATTGGCCCGGTGCGAGATCGAGTCGGGACCATTCCGGGGGCGCCTCCCGTGGTCCAAACAAGGTTTGCGTGGGCATCATTAATGTTCTAGGTGCCGGAGGGCAACGGGGAAGAGTCCCGGACAAGATTCCAAAACCGAAAACGTATTCAAAGGGAGCGGGCTATAGGCCGAGGATATGGGTCAGACAGTGACCATAATCGGGACGGACCCGAGGTCCCAGCATAACCCATGAAGGCCTTATCGATATTCCCATGTGTAGGGTTCGGGGAAGATGAAAGTTGTCTCGCTCCATTCAGATTTTGTTGGTCGTTCATGGACCACTTTATGTTCGGACAAAAGTCCGTATTGAAGGCACGACGTAAACGGAAACAAACCCGTGCAAATGTGTGCTGAATTTACGGCAATCTCAATGAAAGAGCGGGAACGAATCCCAACGTATACGAGTCCGGTTTGACGAGCTATCGGCCCAGAGCAATGTCGGGTTACGGCCACATTGGGATGGTTCCCAAGGTTCGAGCCTAACTTGGAGGGGGTGGCGT
The DNA here is from genome assembly GCA_022559845.1 of Amorphophallus konjac. NCBI lineage: Eukaryota > Viridiplantae > Streptophyta > Magnoliopsida > Alismatales > Araceae > Amorphophallus > Amorphophallus konjac. The sequence goes on from CM040123.1 coordinate 369,515,237, forward strand.
TAATGTTCCCTTCATATCGGGCCCCGAGGAGAACGAGGCTGCAGGGCGCATCATCATTTTATTACTATTTAGATTTTGTTTATCATTTCTGTTATTACCTTTTGGTGAGTTTGTTATTACTATTATTCACTTTATTATTATTTATTTATTTGTTATTATTTTTTGTTATTATTATTATTATTTGTTATGATTCATTTATTTATTATTGTCTTTCTCTTGAGTTTACTGTTATTAGTATTTTTGTTATGGTTTGTTGATTTATTATTATTTCCTTTTAGTTTGTTATTATTATTATCCCTTGTTATGATTTATTTGGTCATAGTTTGCTTATGGTTGTTATTATGTAGCAGTTTATTCATCCTTTTTTGTTGTTCATGGATTCCTCTTTTTTTTTGCGTGTGCGTTATATCCCCCCTTTTTATTTATTTATTCGTTCCGTTCTTTTTATTATATAGGCCCCTCCCTTTTTATTACATACATATGTGTATTCGTTGGGGAGATGATGGAGGCTAGAGTGTACCGCTGAGAGGTGAACGATGTGTGCTGTTCAAAGGGTAAAGAAGGGTGTACCGCTGGGGAATTTAAGAGTGTGCCGTTGAAGATTGAAGATGGGTGTACCGCTGAAGGGTAAAGGGTGGAGCGTACCGCTGAGGCACTGGGGGAGCATACCGCTGGGAGAATGTGGAGCGTACCGCTGAAAGGGCTGGAGGAGATGATGCGTGAACAGACCACGAGGATATACAGACTTTGCATGTTATGCACAGACAATGTATAGACTTTGCAGGTATAACATAGGTAAAGATACCAATGTATAGACTTAGCATGGGACACAGCATGAGACGCTGAATGAGACGGATGGATGTAGAGACTTACTGTGTGCAATGCATGCGATGTACAGACTTAGCATGAGATGCTGAATGAGACGGATGGATGTGCAGACTTTGAATGAATGCATGCTGCAATGTATAGACTTAGCATGAGACGGTACATGGGACGCTCCAATGTATAGACTTGCTGTATGCAATGCATATGATGTACAGACTTAGCATGAGACGCTGAATGAGACGGATTGATGTACAGACTTGCTAAACTATCAACGGATGAATGTCTAGACTTCATCTATTAAGGTTCAGACATGCTGTCAAGGAATGTATAGACTTGGTTCACAAATGCATGAGGCACAGGCTGTACAGACTTAGTGTGACTATGTCAATGTGCAGACTTGCTAATGTATGGACTGGGTGAGCATGCAAGCATTGCTTCTACCAATGAACGATGAGAGAGAGATGGTGAGACGGAGGGAGAGAGCGTACCGGTGAGGGGGAGAGACGGTGAGAGAGATGGAAGGAGAGACGGAGAGTGAGACGGAGGGAAAGACGGGGGGAGATTGAGAGTGAGACGGTGAGGGGAAGAGAGTGAGACGGAGGGAGAGAGCGTACCGGTGAGGGGGAGAGATGGAAGGAGAGACGGAGAGTGAGACGGTGAGAAGGGGTGTGTCGCTGAAGGTTGGGAAGGGTGTACCGCTGGAGGGCTGGCAGGGTGTGCCGCTGGAGGTCTAGCAAGGTGCACCGTTGAAGGGTCATTGGGGTGTGCCGCTGGGAGGTTGATAAAGTGTACCGGTGAAGGCTGGAACGGGCGTACCAGCGAAGGTCCACTCCTCCGTTATTTGTTTTAAGGCTTTTCTTTTCTTCTTTTCTTGATTCTCATGTAATTTTATGTAAATTCTTCCTTCCCTTTATTTTGTTCAGCCTCTTTTCACAGGTCAAACGTTTGATATGTTATGTTGTTAATCGGTTTAGCTCTCCTCATATCACCAGTAGTGGCTTGCTTAGTTGGAAAGTTTTATCATTGATTGTTCTGTTCGTTTGTTGCTTCCTTTTGCCTTTTTTAACATACTATTATTTTCTGACAAAAATTCGGCAGCATCTCCCCTTGACCCAAGCGTAAGGGAGATAAAGGGAACACGCCCACATGGAGTGGCGGAACCCGACAACTGGAGGTGGGTGCCCGAGGGCGGCAACACCTTGATAAAACCTCAGGAAACACGGGGAAAACAACGAACCGAAGACCTCTAAGGCTAGACAGGGTGGACTGGGGGTTAGCCAAGGCATACCGGCCAAGGACGAGCAGAGGGTGTTTGAGGACTAGGGAGACCAAGGGCGTGCCGCTGAAGGGCCGACAGGCGTACCGCTGAAGGGAGCACGGGTGTGCCGACGAAAGGCCTCAAAGGCGCACAGGGGAAGAGCCTACAGGGTGTGCCACTGGGGGCTGTTATGGGTGTGCCGGCCAAGGCCGTAAGGGTGTGCCGCTAGGGGCATATGGACGTGCCAGCCAAGGGCCGGAAGAGTGTGCCGCTGGAGGCATATGGAGGGGTCACGTGAATGCTGGCTAGGAGAACCGAAGGGTGAGCCGGTCAAAGAGGCCTGAGTGCCCCAGGATGGGGGATTGAGTTTGGCAGGTTTTGAAGGAAACTTGGCAGGCCGAAGAGGGCTCAAAGTGGAGGGCTTCGAGGCAGAGGCATGAGTACGTAGAAGAGAAAGGAGGGTGGCTCCCTTTGGGCATGTGAGCCAGTGCGAGGGCTAAAGGCCCTACGGAGGACCCCGGCAGGAGGGGGAGATCGGTGCAAGAAACTCAAGCCACTAGAGGGGAAGAAGGAGACGACCAAACGCACGTAACGATTCAACCCAACGGAGACAGAGACAGAGGCCCAGGGAGGGGGGTTTGTTCATTCATTAAAAAAAAGTGCTGTAATCGGCTGTATACATTACAAAGCATGCCCGAGCTAAGGCTACAGGCGAGGAGGCAGACCAAAGAGCACAAGAACGGAGAGGGGGAAAATAAGGAACAAAAGAGGAGAAAAGAAAATGAAAATACAAGGTGGGAAGGGGAACGGAGCATGGGCTCCGCCCCTCCCAAACCTCACTCCTCTCTTCTTTTCTTCTCTCTTTTCCTTCTCTTCCTTTTTTGCGTGGACGGCGGTGGACGAAGCAGCAGGAGGGTAGGCGCCTCCCTCTTCTTCTTCTCTTCTTGTTCCCCTTCTTCTCTTTTCTCTGCGTGTCTGTGTGTGTGTCCGTCCCCTCTCTCTGTTGTCCTCTTCTTTTGCTTGGAATGGGAGTGGTTTTATACTCCCAGCAACGGGAGCCTTCGAACACGGCCGTCGGAGGTGGGAAGCGGCTTCATCATGGGGTTTGACTTCTTCTGTCCCGGCTATCAGGGGAGTAGCCTGCGTGGTCCAACGGTTGGTTGACACCTCAGACAGCTCACTGCGCACCAAGGATGCATAGGGCATGGGCGCCACGTCACTCGGCCGTTGAAAAACCTTCACGCTGTGTTGCTGGCGGGCTGAAGAAGTGTGTCGCTGTAAGACACTGTAGGCGTGCCGCTGAAGAGGGTAAAAGGCGTGCCACTGAAGGCCTAGAGAAGTGTGCCATTAAAGGGCACAAAGAGCGTGTCGTGGGGGGGCCCTTCATAGTGTGCCGCTGGGGTCATAAAAAGTGTGCCGTGGAGGGCACTTCATAGTGTGCCGCTGGAGGGCACCAAAGAGTGTGCCGCTGATGGCCCACTGGGCGTGCCGCTGAAGGCAAATGGGCGTGCCGCTAAAGGCCTGGGTGTGCCGCTGGGGCTCCCAGGGGCTGTGCCGCTGAAGACCACCACAAGGGTGTGTCGCTGAAGGCAACCCTTGGTGTGCCGTTGAAGGCCACCAGGGTGTGTCGCTGGGGCTGACTTGGGCCCGTTTTGTGCTAAAAATTATGATTTGTTTGATCCTCTTTGGGGGCCACGGGTTGTGAGCTTCCCGGGGGTTAGTTTCTCTTCACCGTCGTGACTCCGGGGATGGCTTCACAGCAGTGTGCATATTTGGGGAGTCCGGATGACCAGTCTCTACGGGGCTTCTTCACTTGGTGCCGTTGTTAGTGTTGGGCCGAGTAGGACATCTGGGTGTGCAATTTTTGGTGTCCACAAGCCATAGCAACAACCACAATAACAACAACAGCCTCAGCAGGCACAATAACAACAGCCCAACATGGGCATAATCCAGAATCCATTGCCGGAGCACCAACAGCCTAATCACCAGGTCAACCCCATCTCCTCCTTCCCGGAAGTCAGGAGAGAGCAGGTGTGGCACCCGGAAAGTACCTCTATTCTTGCTATCGCCAACCCTATCGTCATGCAACCCCCTCGCCTTGCCCGAGTAGCACCTCTCTCTCATCAACCCGCATTACAACCTATAGTACCACCTTCACCATTCCCACTACCATCACGCCCTCTCATTCGCACCCCTCCCACTAACTCACCAGCGATCTATCAGCCAACACCCTCCACTATGCCCTCACACCCTCTCATCTTCTCTCACTCCTCCATTTTGCCATCCACCTCCATTGCATCTGCCCCTATGCCTTCCAAACCTCTTATCATCTGTCAACCATACGTGACCCCACCTGTCTCCACCATACCTCCACCAATGCCTTCAAAACCACTCATCACCCACCATCCATCTCAAAATCATTACCCACCTCAAGCCTTATCCACTTCCACTTTGCCTCCACCTCCACCTTCCAAACCCCTTATCCTTCATAGCCCGTATGATATCCCCTCTACCTCCACCATGCCTCCACCAAACAAACCCCTCATCAGAATCCCTGCTCCCATCGTTACTCCAGCTTCATCAACCATTCGTCCACCGCTACCCCTCAAACCTCTGTTAAAACCCGCAGCTACCCCCATAGAGGTAAAAAAGCCGCAAGCAATGGTGCTCCGGAGTGGAAGGATTTTTTACAGAGTTTTTCCTCAGAATAGTCAGAACCCCGATCTAGCTCAGTCAGAGAAGGACAATGGAGAACAGTCAGAAAAATCCATCCCTGGGACACAGTATGATTTGTTGAAACACTTGGACAAGACGCCTGCTCGGATCTCCATCCTTGAGCTGCTTCAGAGATCCACATCCCATCAGGCAACCTTAATGGAATATCTTCAAAAGGTCATGGTGAATGAGGACCTCCCTGTAGAGAAGATTTCGACCGTTCTGATGCCGACAGACACACAATCGGCTATTGTGTTCCACAACCACGAACTTGCCCCCAAGGAAGCTCGAAAATATGCATTGTGTGTTTCGATAAAAATCAATGGAGTGTCCATACACCCATGTTTGGTGGACACGGGTGCATCCATAAATGTGATCTCCATGAGCACCCTTCAGTTATGTGGAGTCAGTGAGGAACAGATAAGACTTTCCTCGATTACAGTCACTGCTTATGACAACAGCAAAAGGCCACCACAGGGAATGATTATCCTGAAGGCAGAATTAGGCCATGCGTCAGTCCCTACAGAATTCCATGTCCTCGACATGGATCCCACATTCAAAGCTATACTGGGTCGCCCCTATATCGAAGTCATGGAAGATGTACCCTCCACCAACCACCAATGCCTAAAGTTCCCATACAATGGGAGGATTATTAAAGTGGTCAACACGCCTGTCCTTCATACAGTGGATGCTGTTAACATCTCTTTGCCATCTGTTTGGCCGTCTCATCGGCCCATATTATCACTACTGGATGTGTATGACCCGTCCCGCATTCCGCTAACACCAAAGAAGCCACCTTCAGTGCTGATGTCACGTCTCCCTTCCCATTCTAAAGGATGGGAGATAATGAGGAATATCGGCTATCAACAAGGCAAAGGCTTGGGCGCGTAATTGCAAGGAAGGCTGAAACTGCCAAAGAAAATAAGGTTGAGCCACAAGTTCGGCCTAGGCTTTAAAGGACCGCTCGAGGCAGATGGGAAACCCCTCATGTGGACCCTATCCTCTCACTTCAAGAAGGGGCACATTGTTCAGATGGGAGATTACCCGCAGGAAACACATGGAGGATTACATGTTGTGTACTTGGCTGAAAAATGTTCAAGGGCCGGTAAGAAAGGCAAGATCAAAGATCCGGAATGTGAATGGGGCAAATGGTTTGACATACAAGATGTTTCCATTGCACTAGAAAGAATGTTCTCACCACCGCAGGTGGAAGGGCCGTCATTGATCTCTGAAATCCCAGGGAATATCACTACTGTTGTCAAAGTTCCAAACCATCCTCGCCAAGAGGATTCTGTCACCGGCGGATCTTCATCCGTCATCAACATTGCCATCGACGGCTCATTAGCCATCGTCTTCTCCATTCACTCACCTCAGCCTTCGCTGATGTCTTCCTCCTGGGCCAGACGGTTGTCTGACGATCTTCCCAGGTTCCCTTCTCTACTTACATACCTGCGTAGGTTTCTCAACCCGCGCTAGGTTTTCAATCATGATCTGCTCTACGAGCCTCTCAATCCTTTAGCCATAACCACTGTTCTCCCTCTTCCGATTTCTTTTCATTGCTTTGTCATCAAAAATGAAAACGAAAAAAAAATGCCAATTTTCAAACCCCTCAACAACACATCTTCGTTGAGGAAACCTCCTACCTCTCCCACGAGTGCGTCCCGACCTACGGACCACCCATCCAAGGTCCTATGAGTGACCTTTTCTACCCCTCCTCTGAGGGATCTTTCCCTGTACATTCTTCACCATCCCCTTCAACCTTTTCTCCTTCTGTAAATAATGTGACTCAAGCTAGGGATAATAAGTCAAGGGTAGTACCCAAAAGGAAATTCAAGGGTAGGCAGATCCCCCGTCGATTCCTTCTAGGTTTAGCCACTAGGTGTCAAGCCCTTCTATCCATCCCTCAGTTACTAGAAAATCCCATCCAGCTACCGGAGATAGAATGTGAGGGTAATTGTGCGATTGATGAAGGATATGGGGTTTATGAGATCACCGATGAACAATACCCTACTGGAGATGAGGATGAAGAATATGAGGACGCGACCGGCGCATATGCTAGTGGGATGAGGAGATTTGACGAGCCGTCAGCCGCCGTAGAAGAGTCCACCAAAGAAATCAATTTGGGAACTGAGGAAGACCCTAGGATCATCCTCATAAGTGATGATTTGCCATCATCTGAAGAAGAGGCATTAATTGAAGTTCTCAAAGAGTATAGGGACACGTTTGTATGGAGCTATGAGGATATGCCAGGTTTGGATTCCACTTTGGTTGAACATCGCTTAACTCTAAAACCAGGGTCTGTCTCGGTAAAACAAAGGTTAAGGCGTTTCCACCCTCGGATGGCTTTAAAAATGAAAGAAGAGGTCGACAAGCTCCACAAAGCCAGGTTCATTAGAGTCATCCTTTATCCTCAGTGGGTGGCGAATATTGTCCCGGTTATGAAGAAGGATGGAAAAGTCAGGATTTGCATCGACTTCCGGGACCTTAACTGCGCGTGTCCAAAGGATGATTTTCCCATGCCTCACATTGATGTGTTGATCGATAACATGGCAGGCTATGATACCCTCTCATTTATGGATGGATTTTTGGGATATAATCAAATTCATTTGGCAGAAGAGGATCAGGAGAAAACGTCATTCACTACACCATGGGGAACATATTGTTATGTGGTCATGCCGTTTGGGTTAAAGAATGTTGGAGCTACTTACCAAAGAGCTATGATGGCCATATTTCATGACATGATGCATATATATCTGGAGGTATATATGGATGGTTTATTAGTGAAATCAAGAACCAGGATGGAACATCCGAAAGTCTTGGCTAAGGTGTTGCAAAGATCAAGGGAGTTCCAGTTGAAAATGAACCCGAAGAAGTGTGTGTTTGGCGTATCATCGGGTAAATTACTGGGTTTCATTGTGAGTAAAAGGGGGATCGAGATAGATCCCGACAAAGCTAAGGCCATCAGGGACATGCCGCCTCCCAAAAATTTGAGGGAAGTCTGAGGTTTAATTGGGAGGCTGCAATTCATCCGTCGGTTTGTGTCTCAGCACTCACAAAGGTGTAGACCTTTCTACGAGTTGACCAAGTCAGGAGTAAAATTCCATTGGGATGCTAAGTGTCAAAAAGCTTTTGAAATTCTCTCTCTATAATTCTAGAGTGAGAAGCTCCGGAAATTATTTTTTCTTCCCGCCTCGCTTCTCTGCTTCTTCGGTGCATCCCCCTCCTACCGGCGATGGCTGGTGCGGTGGGGGATGCTCATCTCTCTTCTGAAACAAATGCTGTTGGATGCTCAGATGGAGTCGCCCATCGGAAGTCATATGCGCAGACACTCGTGGAGGGACAGCATCGATCGCGTCTATGCTTCCAGATGAAGGCTCCGGCATTTACGGATAAAGGGGAACCTGCAGTATATTTTTCTCAAGAAGATATTCAGAAATCTTGCTCGCATCTTCAGAATGCAGTCATTGCTAGATGCTCATATGGTCGACCATCTATACCAGAGATTAAGGTCTGTCTTTCTCAACGACTGAATCTAAGATCAGACTTTATTCTTAGCAGGATGAATGCTAGACATGTGTTGATCCGTCTTCAGTGTGAAGATGATTTTCTTAAAATTCTTCTTCAAAAGAATTTATACATCAAGGGATTCCTATTCAGATTCTTTAGATGGACACCTGATTTTGACTTTGTATCGGATCCATCGAATATCCCTGTGTGGATTGGATTTCCATCATTACCTGTCAATTTTTATCATGAAGATATGTTGCGTTCGATAGCTGGTAACATTGGATCTGTCTTGCGGATTCATGATGCTACTGTTGTGATGACTGAGACTTCAGAAGCTTTGGTATGTGTTGAATTAGACATTGCTGCACAGAGGAAAAATCGGATATGGATTGGGATAGAGGATAATGGTTTTTGGCAGTCAATTAGCTATCACAGGGTTCCGCACCTATGCTCTCATTGTCATAAAATTGGACATTTGGAGAAAGAATGTAAGAAGAAACAAAATAAGGCTATGATTCGCCATCTGCCACTAAAAGATAATGTTCCTCTTGAAGCACAAAAGGTGATTCGTCAGGAATATAGACCTCGACTGCCAAAAATTTGTAGTCTGAAGATGATAATTAATGCGGCCAACATGTTCTCTATACTGGAACAACTTTCCGAAGAATCAAATCTGAAGGAGGATTTAGCAGATGAAGGGAATGATACAGGAATTATCAATGATATTTCCACTGATTCTACAGTCTACAACAATGATGTTTGTGATTCTAAATTAGTTGATGAAGCAAATAAGTCATGCGTCTCATATATTTGTGATAATGTCTCAAGTAAACAGAATGCTTCATATATAGCACCTCATGAGAGTATTACAACTGAATCTTCATTCACTGAGAAGCTTCCTTTAGCCCAAAATTTTTACATTTCTGGGGTGAAAGAGAAATCTGATTTGGTCGATAGCTCCCAAAGCTTGGATATCAAAGACATCCAAATTACTTCAAATAAAGTTTCTGAACTGGCTGCATTAGAAAATTCTCAGATGGTTTGCCAAAACAATAAAAGCACATACAATAGCCTTCAAGATAAAGAGGTAACTGAAATCTCTGCCATTCCCGGAGAACTTATTAATGATGGTCGGCTTACCAGAGCTAAAGCCAAGGTGTTGGCTGCTAATCCTTCGTCCTCTTATGTTCCTGATTAGTTCTGCTCTTATATGGAATGTTAGGGGTATAGGTAATAAGGCTACTATCATAAGCCTTGCACAAATTGTCAAAACTCATAAGATATGCATTGCAGCTATTCTTGAACCTCGCATTGATTTCAGTCATGCTATTTATGTGGCTCATCGCATCAACCTTCGGTCTGTTCTTGGGAACAATGGTGCATCCTCTAAAATTTGGCTCTTTCATAGTACTGATATTTGCCTTGATGTTATTGAGCTGCATCCACAATATATTACTGTTGCTCTTAAGGAGGACCATTCTATCTTTATGTATTTTACTGCCATTTATGCATCTTGCTGTGCTAGTGTTCGTAGGGAAATGTTTGACTCCATAATGGCATTCAGTCCAGAAGTGAATACCCCTTGGATTATTAGTGGTGACTTCAATTGCATCATTTCCCCTGAAGAAAAACTTGGTGGTCTCATGTCCTCTTCAACAGCTATGACTGATTTTCAAGGCTTTGTTGCAGCTACTGGACTCATTGATGCTGGTTATTCAGGTTCTCCTTACACTTGGACTAACAACCAAATAGGAACCTCTCATATTCGAGCCCGGCTTGACAGAATATTTTACAATGCTAACTGGTTAAACTTTCCCTCTAATATGACTATTAAGCATTTGATTAGAGGCCCTTCTGATCATGCGCCTCTTCTCATGGATATGTAACCTGTGCAAGCTGCTCCTGGTAGATTTATATATCAGTATATGTGGCATACACATCCTGATTTTTTGGAATTTGTCAAAGAACAATGGAATAATCATGAGCAGATATATCATCCCTTTTACTCATTACAAGAGAAACTCAAGCACCTTAAGGCTGCTTTGAAAACCTGGAATAAAGATGTTTTTGGTGACATCCATCAAGCCAAGAAAAATGCTGAAATGCAGTTACTTCAAGCTCAAGATAATTTTGATGATAATCCTTCTGTAGATAACAGAATGAAACTAAACAAAGCTAATGTTGAGTTGAGACTTGCATTACATCGAGAAGAAATCTTTTGGTTTCAAAAATCTCATATTCAGTGGCTTTCATATGGAGATCGGAATACCCAATTCTTCCACCATTACACCAAAATCAGAAGGCAGAGAAATTACATTCATAAACTGAAAATAGATGGCAATTGGGTTGAAGATCAGGCTATTTTATTAACTGGTGCAACTGATTTTTTTAAGAATCTCCTCTCATCTGAAGAACATAATATTGATGCTCAGCTCTTATCAGTTATTCCTAGTCTCATTACTGGAGATCAGAACACAGTTCTCTGTGCTATTCCATCTGCAGAAGAAATCAAAAGAACTATTTTTTCACTTCCTGGCAATAGCTCTCCTGGTCCTGATGGGTACACTGGTAAATTTTTTACTCACTGTTGGGATATAGTAGGGAATGATGTGATAACTGCTGCTCAAAGTTTTTTTCAAGGATGGGGACTTCCAAAGGGAGTCACATCTACCATTCTATGTTTGATACCTAAGGTTAAAAACCCAGCTTCCTTTGTGGACTTCAGGCCTATTAGCTTATGCAACTTCATATACAAAATTGTGTCCAAAATAATTTGTGACAGATTGCGTAATATTCTTCCTGCTATTATTTCTGAACCGCAAAGTGGCTTTATCAGTGGCCGAGCTATTTCTGATAACTTCCTGCTTGCTAAGGACTTATTCATGGAATTAGACAGGCCGGTCAGAGCTCATAATATCCTGTTCAAGCTAGACATGGCTAAAGCCTACGACCGAATTGAATGGGACTTTATCTTCAATGTTATGAGGAAATTTGGATTTTCTAATAGATTCATTTCTCTTATTGCTCAACTCTTAATGAATTGCTGGTACACTGTTGCATTTAATGGTCAGCTGCATGGATTTTTCAAATCTACTCGAGGGGTGAGACAGGGTGATCCACTAGCCCCTGCCCTCTTCATATTAGCTGAAGAAGTTTTGAGCAGAGGTCTTAGTCATTTATTCAATTCTGGACAGTGCCAACATTATCATCTGCCTAGACAGGTTATGCCTATCTCTCATATTCTTTATGCAGATGACTCAATTAGATTCATGAATGGCAGTATATCCTCCATTAAACATTTGCTCAAACTATTGGGAAGGTATGAAAGATCTTCAGGTCAGAAGATCAATATTCATAAAAGTTCTTTCATGGTTTCAAAGCACATGCCAAATCATGCCATTGATAGAATCCACCAGCTTACAGGATATCAGCACAGAATTGTAAGTATTAATTACTTAAGAATTCCCCTTTTTAAAGGGAGAATCAAAACACCTCATTACAAGTTTCTACTCGAAAAAATCAATGCAAAATTAACTGGATGGCAAAGTAAATTTCTCTCACAGGCTAGAAGACTGACATTAATTAAATAAGTTTTATCCTCCATCCCCATATACACAGCCAGTGCCACTACTATTCCATATTCAATTCACAAGCAAATTGATACAATTTGTGCCAATTTTTTATGGCAAGGACTTGATACTGCCCACAGAAAACATTGGGTTTCATGGGAAAAAGTATGTAAACCTTTATCTGCAGGTGGTCTGGGCATTCGCAAATTGGGGGATATTCAACTATGTTCCTATGTTAAACAGCTATGGACTTCTTTACATAGTAACTTATTATGGGCCAAATTTGTTAGGAGTAAATACATTCAAGGGAAGCATATCTCAGATTGTAAAACCCCTTTCCCAGCAGGCATTAAAAGTCAAGATTTTGAAAAGGCCAAGGTGATCCTCCTGGCAGGTATGCGTAAAGTTGTTTTTAATGGTGCAAATACCAATTTTTTCAAAGACACCTGGTATAAGGACAAACCTCTGCTGGATCATTCATCCTACCAGAATAATGCTTGGTCTGAAAATGGTACTGTCCAATCTATATTGGCTGATCACCATCATCCGACCTGGAATGAGATTACTGATCACAATCTGAGGACTGATCTATATAGTTATACTATTCAAGAAGGGGATGATATTCCAATATGGACTTTTACAAGTTCAGGCAAATTTAGCATAAAGTCTACTTATGATTATATCAAAGCGCAGGTGATTGCTGTCCCTGCTACTAAAATTTGGTATCAAAAATTCCCTCCCCGTGCTTCATTTTTCTACTGGAAACTTCTCAATCATGCTGTGCCCGTGGACAGTTGGATCCAAAGATATGGTATATACACTGTTTCTCGGTGTGATTGCTGCTCATCTTCCCATGCTATTGAAGACATTGATCACCTTTTTATTGATAGTGAAATAGCCAATTATTTGTGGAACAAATTTGGTCCTTTAATTGCTAATCCCCATCTGGAATTCAATTCCATTTACTGTCGGCTCTATAGCATACTCAATGAATCCTCTGTTCACAGCCCACAAGGTTTTCTTTCTCTGCAAATATCAATGATGATTGTGTGGGAAATCTGGAAATACAGATGCCGCATCAGATATGAAGGAATCAGAACTAAATATATTCGGATAGCTGAACATATACATAATGACATTGTCCAAAATTTGAAACAAATTACTTTCAAATGTGGTGTTGGTAACCCACTAAGATGCATTCTCCAATCAATGGGTATATCCATCAATCACAAAAGATTATCTTGCATCACAGTTTGTTGGATTGCTCCCAGAACAGGATTTGCTCTTAATGTTGATGGTGCAAGTAAAGGCAATCCAGGAATGTCTGGGGGAGGTGGATGTTTTAGAAATGCTCAAGGGAACATGCTATTGGGTTTCTCTCATTATTATGGACATGGGTCCAACATGATTGCAGAAGGAAGGGCCCTTCTTGATGGCTTAAGATTGGCTCATTTACATAATATCCCGGTCTCCATTATCTACACTGATTCACTTGACTTAATTACTCTTATTCAGCAAAATAGAAGCCCACCTTGGTCCTTCCTTCCATGGTGGAGAAAACTTCAGTATTTTTTTCAGACTGCAACAAGCTCATATTGTGCATACATACAGAAAAGCTAATCAAACCGCGGATGCTCTGGCGAATTATGCTATCCTGGTGGGCTGCAATAATATCTTCTCATCTTCTAGGGAGTTGCCTCTCATGGCTAGAGGCTATATAATGGCTGATGCCTCCCACATTCCTAATGTTCGCATCCGGCGTATATAGTTACTAAATTTCCAAGGGCATGGCGAGGGCAATGTACAGACTTCAGCAGCATAAAAGAGGGCAATGTGCAGACTTCACAATGCATTGTATAGACTTCAGCAATGTACAGACTTCAGCAGCATAAGAGAGGGCAATGTATAGACTTCAGCAGCATAAGAGAGGGCAATGTACAGACTTCGCAATGTACAGACTTCACAATGCATTGTACAGACTTCAGCTGCGTATGGGAGGGCAGTGTATAGACTTTACAATGTACAGACTTCAAAATGTACAGACTTCACAAACTCTGCTGAACTTCACAATGTACAGACTCTGCTGGACTTCACAATGAATGTATAGACTTCATATTGTACAGACTTCACACACACTGTACATACTTCACATTTCACAATGTATAGACTTCAGCAGCGAAAGGGAATGCAATGTATAGACTTCTCAATGCATTGTATAGACTTCACAAAGCTCCTGCACAATGTACAAACTTCACATATGGACTTCACAAACTAACTTCACAATGCCTCAGACTTTGAATGCAATGCAGTGTATGGACTTCACAAAGCTTATGCACCACAATGTACAGACTTCACACTCTGCACCGTCTTCAACAGCGAATGTACAGACTTCACAATATGGACTTCATACAATGTACAGACTTCAACATTTCACAAAGCTTATGTATCACAATGTACAGACTTCAGCAGCTAAAGGAAGTGTAGTGTATAGACTTCACTTTGTTCATTTTTGGAACTTGTAACAGGTTACGGTTTGTAGACTTTCATGACTGCAAACTGTAACTGTTCAGGGGTATGCCCAGATGAGCCTGTATTCATTACAAAAATCAATAAAATTCTATGGCCACAGTGTTAGTCTGGGGGAGTGAGAACATTGTCCCCTGCTGGGGGATGGTGCACTCGACTGGACATTAACTCTGTTGGTCGGTGCTTATAAAAAAAAAAGCTTTTGAAGGGTTAAAGGAATATCTGGCTAGTCCACCCGTTCTCATTCCACCCAAACCAGAAAAATCTCTGATCCTTTACATCTCAGTGTTGGATGACTCTGTGGGAGCCGTCCTTGCACAAGCCGATGAAGAAGGCAAGGAACGAGCCACCTATTACTTGTCCAAACTTCTCAATTCTTGTGAACAGAAGTATACAGCCATGGAGAAAACCTGTGCTGCCCTTGTTTGGGTAGTACAGAAATTGAAGCACTATTTCTTGGCTCATGAGGTCCATTTGATCGCCCGCATGAACCCTATCAAATTCCTCTTGGAGAAATCCGTCCTTACCGATAGGCTAGCACGCTGGTAGAGTTTCCTATCTCAGTTTGACATCACCTACATTCAGCAAAAGGCGATTAAAGGCTATGCTATAGCCGAGCATCTCACTCACCATCCTCTCCCCAAGTTCGATCCTGTCCAATCAGAGTTTCCAGATGAGGAACTAATGTCCATAACCCAATCTGACGAGCCAATGTGGACATTATATTTTGATGGAGCTCTGAATTCCCAAGGGAAGGGTATCTGCATTATCTTTCTAACGCCCGAGGGCGTTACCATCCCAGAGGCATTTCATCTCACATTCCCAGTCACCAACAACATTGCTGAATATGAGGCTCTTCTAGCTGGTTTGGAACTAGCCCATTCTTTCTATATCACCGAATTGCGAGTCGTGGGTGATAGTCAACTTGTTCTCCACCAGGTGCTTACCAAATATCGCACCCTCGATCCCAAGCTCAAGCCCTATCAAGAGCTGGTCTCCGCTTATGCCAAATTATTCACCAAGCTGATCTTTGTCCATGTTCCTCGCGAACAAAACATTCTGGCCGATGCCCTCGCCTCCTTGGCGTCATCTTTCAAATTCCCTTTAGGTGTGTGGTTTAAATCCATCAACATCTACAAGCACCTCGTCCCCGCCATTCATGACCCTTACCTTTTAAAGATCAAAGAAAGAGTCCTACGGAAGATTTAGGAAGGAGAAATTCTTGAGAAGAAGGAAATCATGTTGGCAGAATTTGAAGAAGAACTGGCTGACGAGGAGAAACCTTAGTTCTATGAAATCGTCAAATATTGCAAAGATCAGTCTTACCCTGAAGGAGCCACCACAGAGGATAAGAAAGCCATAAGAAGGGTGACCTAGAAATACACATTGGTTGGAGGTCTACTGTACAGAAGAAGCCTTACTGGTGTTCTATTAAGATGTCTTGATGACGATGAAGTCTGGAAATGTGTAGAGGAAGCACACTCAGGTGTATGCGGTGGCTATGTAAATAGCCAAATGCTCTCTAAGAAGATCACTAGGCAAGGCTTTTACTGGCCCACTATGGAAGAGGATTGTGCTGTCTATGTCCGTAGGTGTGTCAAGTGTCAACTCCACGCCGATAAAATTCATTCACCATCTTCCTCACTTCATCCAATATCCTCCCCATGGCCTTTCTCCATGTGGGCATTCGGCATCATTGGTCCCCTAGGTGATCCCAATTCTCTCACCAAGCAGAAATCTTTCATCCTCACTGCGATGGAGTACTTCACCAAATGGACCGAAGCCAAAGCTTACGTGAAAATCAAGGCATCAACAGTCTGCAAGTTCATCATGAAGAACATCCTCACCAGGTTCGGCGTCCCAAGCATAATCGTCACCGACAATGGGCCACAGTTCATTTCTCAGGATCTTCAAGACCTCTGCAAAAGGTACGCAATCGCATTGTATCACTCATCACCTTATTACCCATAAGGTAATGGCCAAGCAGAGGCCACCAACAAAACATTGATCAAAATCATAAAGAAAACCTGCGAGTCTAGTAAGTTTTCAGACTGGCCAGAAAAGCTTATCGAAGCTCTATGGGCTTATCGCACCTCAATCCGTACCCCCACCGGGCAGACTCCGTTTGCCCTTACTTACGGAATGGAAGCTGTAGTCCCGTACGAGACTTTGATTCCCTCTCTCAGGGTACAATTGGATAAGGAATTTCTCCTCGATGAACGTCGTGATTCACTCCTTGTCCAATTGGAACTCTTAAACGAGAAGCGGCTGGCCGCTGCCGAGCATGCACGTGTTTATCAAAATAGACTCGCTCATTTTTATCAAAAGAAGGTCATTGAGAGAAAATTCAAAGTTGGCGAGATGGTTGTAAAAAGAATTTTTGTCAAACCTGGAGGGCCGTGTTCTAAACTTCAACCCAATTGGGAAGGGCCATATGTAGTTCAAGCCGTGTACCCTAGCAACGCCTATAAGCTAGTCAATGCCGAAGGGGCCGAGTTATCCCACCCCTGGAACGGGCTTTATCTTAAGAAATACTACCCTTAGATAAGTGTAACAACTGGCATGGTACGAGGACCATCGGAGCCGGAAATTCACTCTTCGGTCTTTGTAGTCTAACTCAGGGTTAACCTGCGCATACTCCCACACCTCGCTTTTGGGATCAAACTAAGCGGAACTCGAGGGAGGCACAAAAAAAAACCAAAAAAAACAAAAACAAAGGAAAACAAAAAAAACAAAAAAGGGGGGGAGTGCCTAGTGTTCATCATGCAGTCAAGTCTTTGCATCTGTCCTTCATGTAGGATAGGACCCATTAAGGCTCGGTAGGTCTCGGGTCTTTGCCCGCCAGAACCGTGGAGATTCATGTCCGGCCATGTCGGCTTACGCCCACTAAAAAAAGGTAACATGCGTACACGCAGCTGTTTTAGCCAAAGCTGGTCGTATTGCTTATTGTGGGGTCATACTCGAAGGTCTCCAGGAAAGTCATAATATTTGTTCTCTTCTACCTCGACCCAATGAGACAGCCAGCGCTCTTAAAACGCTGAGCATAAGGGAACCAAAATACCATACCCTGAAGGCGACAGTAGGATTTATCTCCTCGAACTCGAGTCAGAGCACGAGAAGTGGGCAGTGTCCCCGCAGGCATACAAGAGGGATCCCTACATATCAAATCATCATGTCTCCCAAAAAAAAAAAATCCAAAGTCAGATGAAAGCCTGGTCGTGGCCGTGCCTGATTTTAACAGGCAAGACCCCTCAAAATGAAAGCTAAATTCCACAAAGGGGCAACATAATTCTGTTTGAGGTCTGGTCCGGAATCGCCCAAAAGGGAGAGGTCGAGTAGGTCCTGGTTAGCTCGTCGGGTTAACGGTTTTGCCAGTCCTCTCGGAAGGTTTACCCCACTACTCTTCTTTCTCCCCTCAAAGATGAAAGCTCAGTGGAAATCCATAAAGGCGCACCCCGCTAAGGCAAGCGACCTCGTTTTAGAAAAACACACATATAATTATCTACTTCGAAAGGAAAAAGCCATCGCCGCGAAGGAGTCTCGGTGTTTCTGGCCGGTCAAGACCTCTATCTACTACCTCAGTGGTTTCTTACTTTAACCTCGGGCTTAGGTCAATGCAAGCGTGTCACCAATAGGTGCGACGGCGTCTGATTCTGGGTCAGCGTCGCGCGGTTGACCGTTAGGGTTCCAAGGTGTTCCATCTTATACCATCTAGAGTTGTGAGGAAATAGACCCGGGTCGGGCAAATCTCTTACCTCGAACACTTCTTCGGTGTATCCTTGCGGTCGGAAGCAACTGGGAGCCTAAGCATGGCATGACGATTTTGTCATCAGGTTAAGTCTTAACCGGCAGGATTATCACTTGAGGAGTCTAGGGGCCCAAATCGATCTAGATGTGCACGCAGGATACCTGGGAGGTTAGTAAGAAACCCTGTCTTCATAAGATTCAGGTGCCATAAGATTGGTCGCTAGGCATTAATCCCAAAAAAAAGGAAAAAAAATTGTGAAGTGACCCTCGGAAGACGCCGTCAGGTGAGTCCCAAAGTGGGAATCCTCTTGGAGCACGTTAACCCCGTATTAGGATACTTAAGAATGATTCAAACACCCCTGGTCTAAGAACCATGCCAGTTGTAATAATAAGTGTCTTTCAAAGAAAAAAAAATTTCAAACAAAAATTTAAAAATTCAAAATTTTCAAAGAAAAAAAAAGGCATAAATAAACAACATAAAAAAATGCATCTGTGTGATCTCATTTGTGTGCTACATTTATACATTCTATTCCCATTTGTGTGCCCGTTTGTTGCATCCATCATCTTTGCTCTTGCCTTAATCAATAAAGGCTTGGCCCCTTGACTCGTTATCAAGGCTAGTCTCAAAATAATCACCCACTCTTGAGCAAGGGGCCAAGTCAGAACAGAAAAACTGACTTGTTTCATTGAGCAATGTGTACAGGATTGAAAAGCAGGAATGAAGGCAGAAGACATGAAACTGAACATTCATTCATTTATTTCCTTCTAGAAATTGTACATTAAGTCCCGTCCTCTCTCTCAGTGTTACCCCTTTCTCCACTCTCCAGGCGAAGAACCCTGGAGAGTGTTGCTAAACCATGCGAGGCGGTGCCTCTGCTGCTCTGTACCCCTCTTCCCGTCTCTGCTCCCCTTCGATCGACAGGGGCAGCAAAGAAGCTACTAACACGAAAGCCACGCTCTCGTGCTCTACGGTAGCGCTCTTCACCATCTCTTTGTTCAGCAAGACCGAGGCTGGTCCGGAGTTCAAACATTTGGGTCTCCATGGCCCTACGCTCCCCCCTCTCAGCCAATCTGTCGGCTCTCCGTCTTTCGGTGTCTCTTTCCCTTTTCGCGCGTTCTCTCTCTCGGTCCTCCCTTTCCAACTGAAGGGTAATCCTCAGCTCCACGGCGTCCCGAGAAGAGCCATCATCTGGATGATGCCGTAACTCTTCCTCCAATTCTGCTATTCTGGCTTCCCCATGCGCGGTGCGGGCAAGTGCATCTTGCACCTCTTTCGTCTGCCATAACCATCATCTCAGGTATGTGGAGGCACGAATAAGTGAAATTCAATGACCAGACTCTCACCTGGGCAGAGAGCATGCCTTCTGCCTCCGCGACTCGCTGCGTAGTATGAGCAAGCTGCTCATGAAGCAAATCAAGTTCAGAATTGGGGATCCACAAACTGGAAGAGACACAATCCGCCCCCATTGCTGAGGAAGCCGCATCATGCTGGGCGCGCTGCAACACACATAAGGTGACACCGAGGACCTAACGCCAGGAATCTTGGTCTATGATCGTGTGTATGTAGGCTTACCGAAGAACTCAAGGCGGTGCGGGTATCATGTAACTGTCACTCTGTGCCGACCAGGCGAGCTTGCAGGTTCGCTATCATAGTGTCGTGAACATCCTGTGGCCAGGACATAGGTTAACATAAAAAAAAGGGGGGGAATGTTGTTCACCTCCATGGTCCCTTCAGGATGGAGTTGCTCTGCATACATCGCCTTATAGAGGCGCAGATAATCCTCGCTGTCTTGAGCATGTGACTCCACGGGAGTGCCACCCCATTGCCAGTCCTCGTATTACTCAGGGAACCGCACTCTCCAATCAACGAAGGTCGCCGGCCCACGTGTCTTCCTCCCGACACGTGGTGTGGTAGTCATGTCCACCCATTCTTGGGCCAGCCCTAGAGTCCTCATGGCCAATCGTAGCCGAAGTGGCTCGATTTCGTTCAAACAGTGCATCCAGAGGTCGCGTCTGAACCGGGCACGGCTAGTTATGACCCATGGCTGATCGGCGTCAGTCATGCCCGCATAAGGCCTCCAGACCACCTGGGTCAGGTCACACACATCTTCTTAATATAAAAATAAAAAAAATGGGAAAAATGATGAAATAAAAATCACCATTGCCGCGGGGAACTCTTGCAACTCGCGCCTTAACACCATGAGCTGGTAAGATAGAGAGGCTGGGCTCGTGATAGGTTGCCACCGCCTCGCTAGCGGCACCGCCATCGGTCGCCAATGACGGACTTTTCCCATTGGGAGGTAATAATAGCTCCATAACTGCACCGTCATGTGTCATTAATATATGAAAAAAACAAAAATAACAAAAAAGGGAGAGAAGCAGGATACCTGGATGAACGGCGTGAAACCATTCACTGTTATCTCTCGATCTGCTCTTTCAGACAGACCCGCAAATAGATGCGCCAGCATGGCTGCCCCCCAGGCGTATTGTCCCACTTTCTCGGGGTCTACCAGGAATTCTAAGAAGCGGCAATGAATGCTGTCTCCTTTCGAGCCCAACAACAGTTTCCCCAACAGGAAGAAGAGGAATCTCCTCAAATCCATGTTGGCCCTCTCCCAATTGCTCGCATCTACGTAGTAGACGGCGTGGCATCCTCTTTCAGTCCTCTCCATGAATTCTTCCGAGGACTCGTCATCACGAGGATGAACATCAGTAAGCCCCAGTGTCTCCATGATAGGCGTCTTGGCTATGGACATGTTCTTGCGATCATCTAGGTCCACCCCTAGTAACCTCTGGGCAGCCTTTCTATAGTCAGAGTACGTGATACCGGTCAGTGCCTCGCCATCTACTTTCAGGCCCGTAATTCGGACCACATCTTCCAGGCTGGGCACCATGTGCCCCCAAGGCATCAAGAAAGCACGGCTCATTGGATCCCACCTTTCGCGCAATGCTTGGACGAGGGCAAGGTCAAGCCTGATTGGCTCGATCCGAAGAAAGACTCCAAGCCCCATCACGTCTAGCCTGGCCTTCTAAAAATACGGGAGACCCCGGTGTGCGACCACTACCAACTCCCATGGAATGTGTGATTTCATCATACCCTGCGCATACACAAGGAGGGGTTTTGTTAGAAGGGAGGAAGAAAGAATGAGAGAAGGGGCAAGAAAGCTCATCTTACGGGTTGCGATTGGGTCCTTTCACTGAAGTGCCCTTCGAGGTCTGAGAGTGTAATGCCCCAGATTTTTGGATCCTTGTTCATGGGTCCCGGATCTGGTTTCTCGGAGTGTCCGACTCCGTTGTGTCCAAAATTTTGTTTCGGACATCTTTCATGTTCAGATCGGCGCGATCCGGAGTTGTTTCGGAGGCCCGGAAGCGTTCTGCGGCCTTTCCGCGTGTGTTTTCCAATTCCCGGTGTATGTTTCGGTAATTCCTTCGGAACCTCGTTGCAGGTGAACCGGGCCGTTCACCAGGGCGCGAGTGGTACCGTTGCGATCGGTGCGTTCCGAGGATCACGGAGACGTGATTTTCTATTTTTTGGTATTTTTGAGAATTTCTGGATTTTCTTATATATTAACTTCCTTTTTCTCTCTCTCCCCGCTCATTTCTCTCTTCTCTCCCTCTCTCTTCTCGTGCTCTCTCCTCTCTCCCTCTCTCTCCGGCGGCCGACGGGGTGGAGCGTGGGCGAGGTGGGGAAGGTGCAGGCGAGGCATGGGCAAGGATGGGTGAGGATCGAGGTGGTGGAGGCGCGGTGAAGCTCGGCCGTGAGTTCGTGGAACGGCGAGGCTTCAACGGCATTTTCTTCGTGGATCGGCGTCCACGGTGCGTCGAATCTTCAGTGGAGGTAGGGAGATGGACCCTCAACCCGCGTACTTCATTTCCCGCGAGTTTTGTAGGCCGTGGTGAGCCGAGTGGGCTTGTTTGGGCGTTTTGGGGAAAATGCATGTTTTTTGGTGTGTTAGACGAATCTTGTGTTTTGATCGTGTTTTGGGGGTTTAAATGGGTCCTCTCGATGCTAGAGAGGTTGGGGAATGTTTTCTTCTTTGTTTCCCCTGCACTTGGGGGGTGGATGGAGCGTGGAATGTGTTTTTCTATCGTTTCCGTCATTTTTGGGCGCGGACTGAGAACGCGCTAGGCTCCAGTAGCGCGTTCTTGAGGGTCGCACCGCCCCGACGGGGTGCGTTCATCAGAGAAGATGAACAGTAAGGCGGTTGTTGTCGCGCTATGGGGTCCTAGCGCGTTCTGCCTTGTCGCGCTAGGGGTCCCTAGCGCGTTCTGTCTTGTCGCGCTAGGTAATCCTAGCGCGATCTGTGCAGTCGCGCTATGGGCCTATAGCGCGACCTGTCTTGTCGCGCTATCAGTGTATAGCGCGTTCTGTTTGAATGCGCTATAGACCTATAGCGCGTTCTTGGAGGTGATCAGCCGGACTGCCCGGGGCGGGCGGTCTGTGGCTGATCGTGCTCCCCTTGGGCCGTGTGTGTCCCGGATACCCCGTGGAGTTCCGTGACCGTGTCTTTGGGTGTCTGGAGGTTCCGTGTTACCTCGTTGAGCGTGCCCATGGGTTTGGCGAGTTCTGGTGACCCCAGGTGTTCCGGGCTTCCATGTTCTTGCTGGATCGAGTCAACGTGCATCGGTGTGAGTGCGGCGGGGTTTCCCCGCAAGTAGTTGCTTCTCTGGAAGGTGGCTTCCGAGTGGGCCAAGCGTGTGGCCTTGGACGGTGAGTCTAGTCTCTCAGCCTGGGGCTGGAGTTTTCTTAAGTTCCCTCCTCGAGGGATGGGTCTCGGCAGTTGTGAACTGCCACGTGAGTTATCGCATTGTGGCTTTGGACCTAGCGATTAGGCCAGATTGACGGCTCAGTGCTGTCGTGTGCAACGGTCTTGACCCCGAGTCTTGTGACTCAAAGGCCGTTGGGTTTTGTAGGTCTAGTGGACCATCTAGAGTCTGGTGGCATCGTGCCACCTGTTACTCCGTGTTACTCGCAATGAGTGCGTGCGTGATTTTCAGTGTCCACGTTCTGTGACACGTCCACTAGTCCTAGCCTTCTTACGGCACGCGTGTGCTGACCCAGCTGGGAGTGGTGGAGCGGCTGACCCGAGAGAGACGGTGAGTAGGCTGCTTGCCGTAGGGCCCCCGCGTACAGCCGAGTCCGGGCTTAGGGGGAATTACCAGCTAGAGGACAGGCCTAGGGCGTATGGTCTGAGTGTGCACACGAGGTTGGGGGCGTCGGATGGCGTCGGCAGGCGCGACCCCAACTAGTCCTTGTTCTGCGGTACTGGTTACTGAGTGTGTCTGAGTCTCCGCCTGGGGCGCTGTAGCTAGACACTTGTGACGCGGTGTAAGACGCCAGGGGATGCATCCGGTCGTTCTTCTAGTGGGCGGTGCTCCTGTCACGTGACGTGAGTTGTCGTGTACTAGGTTCTGTTTTCGTCCGCGAGACGGGACGTCGTGAGTGGTTTCGGGAGTGTTCCTAGAGTCGAGGTATGGGGTTTCCGATGAGCGTAACCGAGGGCCTTTCCCAGACAGCGTTGTGTTCACAACGGTGAGGTCGTGACCGTGTTCCCTGACCATGTGGTTTTGGCTCGGGCCCTTTTCGTGAGGGTAGGCCTCCGCTACGGAGGTATCATGGCGTTTTCCTAGTAGCGTGGCTAGGGTAGTTCGTGTCTGGTGGTCCCCGATCGTGGAATCGGGTGGTCGAGTGCATGGCTTGGTTGTCCCCCAACGGGAGACTAGGTCGTGTTTTCTGGTACAGTAGGAGTAGCTGTAGAGCCGAGGTTTTGCCGGCCACCGTAGTTACTTTCCTACTTTCGTAGTTGCTACTTTCCGTGCCGCCGTTGTTCTCAGTTGGGGTTCCGCGGGATCCCTACTGGGCCAGTGACAGGAGGCTCACCCCTGCGTTTCAGGTGCGGCGGTTCTTCCTCGAGGTTCGAGGGTGCTGTACGGAGGTTCTTAGTCGCCAGCTTGCCGGGCCGAGTGGTCACTTGGCTTGTGGTACGTTTTACTGCTTTAGACTGTACTTTCTATTGGACTGGACTCTGTTGTAATTGTTCGTTTATTTCTGTTAATTGTTGAATTATCCTGCCTTATTTCCTATTTCTTTGTACCTCCACACTCTTTTTTAGCCCTTCCGAGCCCTCCCGGCTCGTGGGCGGCGGTTCGAGTCTCGGGTTATCGGGCCTTCCCGGTAACTGGATTCTTGGGTCGCCACAGTTAGTATCAGAGCCAGGTTGTGGACGTACATGGGAATTCGAGATATTGCAGTGATCAGAGTCCGTAAGGTCCAGTACAGTCGACAGTTGGCATAGGGTTTCGTGCATGTTTTCTGCTTTGTTTCTCGCTTGAGAGCTTGAGTGCGTTGTGTGGTGCGGTGAGGGTGGTTGTTGTTTGCTGCTTTCGTGCCGGCGTGGGGTCTGCGGATCGAGGTCGAGAGCCTTCTCCCTCATCGGTGGTGGCCCCGATTGTGTTGCGTTGGGCAGAGGTTGCCGGCGGGTGTGTTGCTGTGGTGCTGCATTCGGGGAATTGCAGCGATGGTGCATCGAGAGATGTTGTGATCGTGGTCCGACGGGACACTTGGTAAGTGTTGTCGGAGGAGCTGACCTGATGGAAGTGATGATTTTTCTTGGTGCTGGAAGATGCTGTTCCCAGCATGCGTGAGGCTCGAGGTCAGGTCGAGTGTGGAGTTTTCCTTCCGTTGGTCGGAGGTGTGATTGGGTTCTCTTTTGGTCGGGGAGAATCGTGTTTGGTTAAGGTTCGTCGTCTTGCATTGTGTGTCCGGATTGGTTGGCCTTCATGTGCCATGAAATCCGTGCGAGACGCGTCCCGCATTTTAGCAAGGTGGTTGCCTGTGAGAAGCGTTGCCCGTCCCCTGATGTGTAAGGGTGTTGGCGCTGTTCCGGAAGGACGAGTGCCGGCTGGGCGGTATTTTTTTTTTTTTGAGATTTGCGGTTGGTGTTGCGATTCCCGAGGTGCGGAGGATCGGAGTATGCGAGGTTGCAGATGGTTGTCGGGATGGTGCATCCCGAGTTGGCGTTGTGGTGGCTGTGTGTGTGGATCAGAGTGCGCGGATCGTAGCATTGGTTGCTGCGGGTGGATTTCTGAGGAAGTGTAGAGCAGCGGAGGGTTGGTTCATCGATGTGTGTTGTCTCCAGCTGCGTGAGATGTGTTGTTGCCGTGATGTTGCTTGAGATCTTGTCGTTCATGGCACTGGTAGGTGGAGAGTTGGGGAAATATGTTGGCGAGGTTGCCGCATGAGTACCCTATCTTGCGTTGGACGTTGCGTTCGTGGATGAGATTGTGTTTTGGAGAAGTGTGCCGTGGATCGTATGAGGTTGTGTGTGTCCCGTGGCTCTGTGATAAGGGCGGGAGTCGGGATTGGCAGGTGTCCACTTGGATTGATCGAAGGATTTGATGAGACCAGATGGAAGAGTGACGCCTGTGGGCAGAGGCCTTTATGTGAGATTGGCGTCGGAGGGTGGTCTCTGATGAGACGTTGACGTGGGATATTGATCCTCAGTCTGCGGCCAGCAAGGGAGGATTCCCCGTAAGTCTGAGTCGAGTGACGTGAAGACCGAGGGGAGATGGAGTCATTGGGTCCCGCCGTGCTCCCTTGAAGGGTAGAGTTGGCGCGGGGATCCATCTGGATGTGGTGGTGGTCTGTGCGAGAGTCAACGGATGGCATGTCATGGGTTGAATCGTGCCTGCTGGACCGGTGGAGGTTTCCCGTTGACAAATGTCTGGTGACCAGTGGATGGTCTTTCATGGACAGAAGATGCTGGTTGTAGGGGCTCGAGAATGGAGAGCGTCGCGTGCCAGCGAGGAATTTTGGTGACTGTTTCTGAGGTGTGTTTTCCCAGATGGGATCTGAGCTTTGTCGAAGTATGAGTTCTGACAGAGTTGGTCCCGTGCTGTTGTGGCGTTCGGCTTGCCGAGTGTGGGGTGGTCCTCGGCGTGGAGTCGACAAATTTGTGGTGGTCAGCTGGCAGAGAAGCTGGTGTTTGGTTGGTCCACCGAGAGTGGGCGTTGACCGGTGGATTGGTTCTTGTGGCGAGGATTGCGTTCCCTCGGTGAGTGAGAGGGTGACAGCGATGCCGTGAGTGGTTTCCGTTGTGTCTGAGGTGATACCATACTTGTGCCTTTGTAGGATGCCTGCTCTGGTGGCCGATGTGTGTGCGGTGTGCGGAGCATAGGCGTCGTTCGTGATTATGGTCTGTCGTATCCCTCATGATCATGGTTTTGCGAGAATCGAGATTTTTTCTGTGCTGGGGCCCTGACAGCGTTGTCAGTTGGTCGAGGCGTTCTTCCCATGTGGCTTGGTGCTGGTCCTGAATTTCGGGGATGAAATTTCTTTAGGGGGGGCTATAATGCCCCGGATTTTCAGATCCTTGTTCATGGGTCCCGGATCTAGTTTCTCAGAGTGTCCGACTCCGTTGTGTCCAAAATTTTGTTTCGGACATCTTTCGTGTTCGGATCGGCGCGATCCGGAGTTGTTTCGGAGGCCCGGAAGCGTTCCGCGGCCTTTCCGCGTGTGTTTTCCGATTCCCGGTGTGTGTTTCGGTAATTCCTTCGGAACCTCGTTACGGGTGAACCGGGTCGTTCACCAGGGCGCGAGTGGTACCGTTGCGATCGGTACGTTCCGAGGATCGCGGAGATGTGATTTTCTAGTTTCTGGTATTTTTGAAAATTTCTGGATTTTCTTATATATTAACTTCCTTTTTCTCTCTCTCCCCGCTCATTTCTCTCTTCTCTCCCTCTCTCTTCTCACGCTCTCTCCTCTCTCCCTCTCTCTCCGGCGGCCGACGGGGTGGAGCGTGGGCGAGGTGGGGACGACGCGGGTGAGGCACGGACAAGGATGGGTGAGGATCGAGGCGGTGGAGGCGCGGTGAAGCTCGGCCTTGAGTCCGTGGAACGGCGAGGCTTCAACGGCGTTTTCTTCGTGGATCGGCGCCCACGGTGCGTCGAATCTTCGGTGGAGGTAGGGAGATGGACCCTCAACCCGCGTACTTCATTTCCCACGAGTTTTGTAGGCCGTGGTGAGCCGAGTGGGCTTGTTTGGGCGTTTTGGGGAAAATGCATGTTTTTGGGTGTGTTAGACGAATCTTGTGTTTTGATCGTGCTTTGGGGGTTTAAATGGGTCCTCTCGGTGCTAGAGAGGTTGGGGAATGTTTTCCCCTTTGTTTCCCCTTCACCTGGGCGGTGGATGGGGCGTGGAATGGGTTTTTCTGTCGTTTCTGTCATTTTCGGGCACGGTCTGAGAACGCGCTAGGCTCCAGTAGCCCGTTCTTGAGGGTCGCGCCGCCCCGACGGGGCGCGTTCATCAGAGAAGATGAACAGTAAGGCGGTTGCTGTCGCGCTATGGGGTCCTAGCGCGTTCTGCCTTGTCGAGCTAGGGGTCCCTAGCGCGTTCTGTCTTGTCGCGCTAGGTAATCCTAGCGCGATCTGTGCAGTCGCGCTATGGGCCTATAGCGAGACCTATCTTGTCGCGCTATCAGTGTATAGCGCGTTCTGTTTGAACGCGCTATGGACCTATAGCGCGTTCTTGGAGGTGACCAGCCGGGCTGCCCGGGGCGGGCGGTCTGCTGCTGATCGTGCTCCCCTTGGGCCGTGTGTGTCCCGGACACCCCGTGGAGTTCCGTGACCGTGTCTTTGGGTGTCTGGAGGTTCCGTGTTACCTCGATGAGCGTGCCCATGGGTTTGGCGAGTTCTAGTGACCCCAGGTGTTCCGGGCTTCTGTGTTCTTGCTGGATCGATTCACCGTGCATCGGTGTGAGTGCGGCGGGGTTTCCCCGCAAGTCGTTGCTTCTCTGGAAGGTGGCTTCCGAGTGGGCCAAGTGTGTGGACTTGGACGGTGAGTCTAGTCTCTCAGCCTGGGGCTAGAGTTTTCTTAAGTTTCCTCCTCGAGGGATGGGTCTCGACAGTTGTGAACTACCTCGTGAGTTATCGCATTGTGGTTTTGGACCTAGGGATTAGGCCAGATTGACGGCTCAGTGCTGTCGTGTGCAACGGTCTTGACCCCGAGTCTTGTGACTCAAAGGCCGTTGGGTTTTGTAGGTCTAGTGGACCATCTAGAGTCTGGTGGCGTCGTGCCACGGTTACTCCGTGTTACTCGCAATGAGTGCGTGCGTGGTTTTTAGTGTCCACGTTCTGTGACACGTCCACTAGTCGTAGCCTTCTTACGGCACGCGTGTGCTGGCCCAGCTGGGAGTGGTGGAGCGGCTGACCCGAGAGAGACGGTGAGTAGGCTGGTTACCGTAGAGCCCCCGCGTACAGCCGAGTCCGGGCTTAGGGGGAATTACCAGCTAGAGGACAGGCCTAGGGCGTATGGTCTGAGTGTGCACACGAGGTTGGGGGCGTCGGATGGTGCCGGCAGGCGCGACCCCAACTAGTCCTTGTTCTGCGGTACTGGTTACTGAGTGTGTCTGAGTCTCCGCCTGGGGCGCTGTAGCTAGACACTTGTGACGCGGTGTAAGACGCCAAGGGACGCATCCGGTCGTTCTTCTAGTGGGTGGTGCTCCTGTCACGTGATGTGAGTTGTCGTGTACCAGGTTCTGTTTTCGTCCGCGAGACGGGACGTCGTGAGTGGTTTCGGGAGTGTTCCTAGAGTCGAGGTATGGGGTTTTCGATGAGCGTAACCGAGGGCCTTTCCCAGACAGCGTTGTGTTCACGACGGTGAGGTCGTGACCGTGTTCCCTGACCATGTGGTTTTGGCTCGGGCCCTTTTCGTGAGGGCAAGCCTCCGCTACGGAGGTATCGTGGCGTTTTCCTAGTAGCGTGGCTAGGGTAGTTCGTGTCTGGTGGTCCCCGATCGTGGAATCGGGTGGTCGGGTGCGTGGGTTGGTTGTCCCCCAACGGGAGACTAGGTCGTGTTTTCTGGTACAGTAGGAGTAGCTGTAGAGCCGATGTTTTGCTGGCCACCGTAGTTACTTTCCTGCTTTCGTAGTTGCTGCTTTCCGTGCCGCCGTTGAGCTCAGTTGGGGTTCCGCGGGATCCCTACTGGGCCAGTGACAGGAGGCTCACCCCTGCGTTTCAGGTGCGGCAGTTCTTCCTCAATGTTCGAGGGTGCTTTACGGAGGTTCTTAGTCGCCAGCTTGCCGGGCCGAGTGTTCACTTGGCTTGTGGTACGTTTTACTGCTTTAGACTGTACTTTCTGTTGGACTGGACTATGTTGTAGTTGTTCATTTATTTCTATTAATTGTTGAATTGTCCTGCCTTATTTCCTATTTCTTTGTACCTCCACACTCCTTTTTAGCCCTTCCGAGCCCTCCCGACTCGTGGGCGGTGGTTCGAGTCTCGGGTTATCGGGCCTTCTTGGTAACTGGATTCTCGGGTCGCCACAGAGAGCCTCCTAGAACTGCTACCACTGGACATGCTTCTCTTCGAAGAGTGGGAAGATTCACCCTCCATTTTGAACCTTAGAACCCTTAGTACTTCCGTTTCCGTGGAAACTTGTTGGCTACCGGTGCCCCTGGAGAGACGAACGAGGACGGTATTTATAGAAATGGGAGAAGGGCGAGTCAAGACTGCCTACATCACTGTTGACGACGATAACCCTCGTGATAAGGCACCTTCCTTGCGGTCCCGCATGTGTCACTTCACCGCTTGCAGGGTAATTGATTGATGGTGCGATATGATGACTCACTCCCTACGCAGTCTAGGGATGCCCTGTCATGCTGTAGAGGTCGTCCAGGAAGATTAGAAGGTCGTAAAGGAGAAGAGGCTAGAGCCGTCATTATTGACTTCGGTGGCAGATTTCCGTGTGAAAAACGGTCGGAGCGAGATATGAGTCCCCGTTTTCAGATGGGGTCTCGACAAGCATGTCACATGGGAACAGTGAAGAAGCGTAAGGAAGAAGGAATGCACAAGAGGACAAATAAGCGGCAGGAAATCAAATCACTCCATTCATAAGTCTACATAAACTGTCATAAACATCACAATCATAGAGAGGAGGCGTATGCTAGCTCGCCAACTCTCCCCATTACCTTCACACTCATCTCTCTAGGCGTCCCTCACCTCTCCCCTAAGGTGAGGGTCCCTCAGGGGCCTTCTGGAGCCCCGTACAGCAGCACTCGTCTCGCCTCGTGGCGCCTGCTCAGCAGTGGTGACCCGCTGCTGCTCCCCTGGCATAGCAAAGAAGCCACCCATATGGAGCTGGCCAGAATGGCGGAGTCGCGCCCCGAATTCTCGTGCCCTCTCATAGCTTGCCTCCATGTCCTCTAGCCTCTGTCCAATAGCTCGAAGGCCTAGCTGGAGCTCTCTCACCTGGACCTCCATGGCACTTCTATCCTCCCTCTCCTTCTCCCTCTCTAGCCTTTCTCTTTCCACCTCTCTCTTGGCCACCTGGAGGAACACCCTCAACTCTAGGATGTCCGAATGTGGCCTCTCTTCACTATGACGCCGCAGCTCCGCTATAGTTGCTACCCAAACATCACGCTCCTCTTCAGCCCGGGCCGCGCGGGCCACCGCACCGGCAAGTTGCTCTCGGAGGGAGGCAATCTCAAGAAAAGGGGCCGAGGAGCTGGAAGATGCACCGCCAGCCATTCCTGCCATCGCTGCCCACTAGGCACGCTGGAACAAACAAACAACGGCCATCGGCTAAGCTCCAAATTTAAAACAAACAAAAATTAAATAAAAAATAAAAAAATAAAAAAAATGCAACACTTAACTTACCAGGATTGCCAGTTCCTGTTGAGTGACAGTCAGCTGCCGCCGAGCCTCTGCTAATTGGGCACGCAATCCGTTGATGTCACGCGCATCCCCAGATTGGAGAGGTCCCACATGACTCTCTCTCCGCTGCCGCAGGAAGTCGGCGTTGTCCTGCACCAATATGCTCCCTTGCTGTCCAGGGAGACGTATGCGCCAGTCCTCGAGCTTCGCCTTGCCGCGACTCTCCTTCCTGACACGGCTCGGCTCATCCGCACTCTCCCATTCATCAGCCAAGCCCGGCGTCCTTGCCATACCCTACATCAAGAAAGGAGGGTCTTACGTCAAACAACGAGAACACGTCTCCTGTCAAGGACGCGTCCATCATTTCAGTGCAACACTCACCAAACCCTTTTCCCCTCTCACATGGCTCGCTCCAAACTCAAAATGGATCAAAGAGAAGGAGATCGAAGGACCTACCGGGCCGTGTTCACCTCATTCCGTGCCATCGGGCCCCTCGGGTCCCTCAACTGCCCGAAGGGGCCCTTCCTCTTCCATGGACGCCTCTCCGTGCTCTTGCGCGTCCCTCCTCGGGCAAGGAGTTCCTCGCACCTCTCTCCCTTCACCACGATTTGGCCCACCAAACTCCATCGATCGAGAGTGGAAGAAGACGAAGATAGGCGAGTAAATCTCGACGGGAGGCGGGCTCATTTGCGGGCAAGACACGGAAGGAGGGCCGCCCGGCGATTTAAATTCGAATTCAAGAGCTTGAGACGCGTCCTCGCGCCTAGACGCGTCCAAAAAGAGAGAAATTTCGTCCCTCCGTGCAAGGCGTAATTCCCCGCTTTTCAGGAGGAGGTCTCGTGAAGTGTACCTCGAAAGAACAGGTGTGAGAGAAGAAGCGTGGGAAAGGGAAAGTGCACACAAGGCAGTCAAGCAACAGAAGAAACCATTCCATTTCACATAACAAATAGGCAGTCGTACATCATAAAGTGAAGATGGTGGGGTGTACAAGCAACTCTCTAACTCTCGCTACCACCCTCCAGATCATCTCTCTCCTCCCCCCTCCGACGGGGATCCCCAGGGGGCCTCCGTGAACTCTGAGAGGCGGTGCTCGCCTCGCCCTGTGGTGCCACGCCAGCCTCGAAGGCGCGACGATGCTCCTCGGCCGAAGAAACCAGGAAGCTGCCCATGGAGAAGGAACCAGACTGACGAAGTCGCGCCCCGCACTCCTTCGCCCTCTGATACCGCTCCTCACTCTCCCGAAGCCTCCCCTCCGCTGTGCCGAGGTTCAGTCGGAGCTCCATCATCTGGGCCTCCAGAGCCCTCCTCTCGTCCCAATCTCGCTGTCGCTCTGCCCTCCTGTCCTCCCTCTCTCTCTCCCTCTCCCTATCCTCCCTCTCCTCTCTCTCTCTCTCTCATCGCCTCTCTCCTCGACAGCTCGAGGGCAATCCGTACCTCCAGCACGTCGCGAGGAAGCTCCTTAGCCTCCCGCCATCGCTCCTCCTCTAGCTCCGCTATCCGGGCATCACGCTCTGCCGCCCAGGCGTCGCGCTCCTGCTCGATACGGACTGCACGAGCCAGGGCATCCCGGATCTCCGCCACCTGCCAAAGCCCGCATGACCCGTAAAAGATCGGTGAAGGAAGAAGAGCAACTGGAAGGAGAGCCGGGGTCAAACAAGCACTCACTCGAGCCGCGCAGTCGCGCTCGGCCTCCTCAGCCCGGGCCACCGCATGCGTCAGCTGCTCCTAGAGGGAAGAGACCTCTGGAGGAGGGCCCCACGAACTAGAACCCGCTCCGCCAACCATCCCGGCTGCCGATGCTTGATGAGCACGCTGAAACGCAAGAGCAAACGACAATCAGAGGCTAAGCATCAAAAAATCTAGGTCAAAAAAAATGCATAATACATTGCATAGACTCACCAGGATCTCCAACTCCAGCCGAATGGCCGCCAACTGCTGCCTGGCGTCCGCCAGCTTGGCCCGCAGGTCGGCAATAATGTTATCACGAGCATCCTGCTTTTATGCACATAGGTTAGTGTCACATGCATATGCATATAGAGAAGGAAAAATCTTCATCTCACACTTACCCCTGCCGCCCCACCGAGGTGTAGAGGCTCCGCGTACGTGGCCCGGTACCGTCGCAGGTAGTCGGTGCTGTCCTGTACATGGGACACCACCGGGACGCCACCCTGCTACTGTGGGAGATGATATTTTTATTAAGAATATATTTTTATTATTATTGGTTTATTTGATTTATTTATTAACGGTTTATTTACGCAGGGCGTGCCAGTCACTCAGTGACAAATTTATTATGCGCACCGTCTGACTAACCAGATGATTATAGGTGATCGTGTTGGGACCCAAAACCCACCGTACCGTGAAGGGTACGGCGTTAATTACATCTCTCCAGAAGAGAGAAAACCCTTGATTAATCGCCAAAATAGAGAGGCCATGGGGCCCGTAGAATATGTAAAAGATGTGATTGCATGCAAGCACACAATATGGTGATATTTATTTATTAGGCCGACTCCCGGTACGGGGCGGAGAACCTGGGTCCGAGGACCACCATCGCGCATAGCGAAAGCCTCCGGCTGGGTGTAACCCGACCTTCCGCTAATCACCATTCGATATACTAGAGAGTCAGATCATGCAGGCATGCAAGGTGGTTAGTGTTATTGTTTATTATCTATTTGGTCATTTATTTGTAAATTTAAGGAAGACTTTGGCAATCCCTGTCACTCGCAGGGTTGTCGATTAGTCATTGCCTTTTTATTTTGAGACTGCACATAGCGTTACGGTGCATACATATGGGCCCGGGAGGTGGGCCGAGTATGACCGTATTCGGACAGACTCGTGTGTCATCGGGACAATGTTTGCCAGGGTATGGCAAATTTGACATTTGAGAAATGAGGGGACACGGTTAAAACCCGGTCAAAAAGGAATTGAATTCAACGGCTTATCGGCCCATGACAAGGTCATGTCGTGGCCATAATGGGGTTAACCCCGAGATCCAGGCACGACCTGTCAGGGGGTCATCAATATTCCCATGCCCAGGGTCTAGGGGAGGTGAGAGCTCCGGAGTGGACACGGTCATGTTTATTATTCTTTATTTATTCTTGTTATCATTTTTTTATATGCATGAATGTACTTTATTTGTTATTTATTTGTTTCTTTTGTTTTATTTTATTATTATTTTTTTATGGGATGCATGCATTTTTTATTCCCTTTATTGACATTTATTTGATAATTATTCATTAATCAATCCTTTGTTATTTGTTTATCATTTTTTTTATTGTTATTCTTATTGTTTATTTATCACTTTTATTCCTTTATTATTATTGTTGTTGTTGTTTTATTATTGTTATTTATTTAACCATTATTTGTTTATTTTATTAACATCTTATTATTTCTTTATCTTTCCATTAAGCTCCTTTTTTTTATATATTTTTCCCTTTTTTATTGTATAAGAGATGGCATGCGTATGAATATATGGGTGTGATTCACGTGAAGTGTATGCATGGTTTTGTTTGCATGTGTTTCTTTGTTTAAGAATAGGTGTAACGTGTGTGCATGTGTTAAGGACGTGCATGTGTGTGAATATGTAATACGGCGGGGAAATGTATAAAACGGCGTGGGTATATGTTGGGGTTAAAACGGCGCGGAGAGTGTGTTGGTTATTATTATTATTTTTTTATACATGTATAAGTGGAGAAACGGCGGGGCACGATGAAACTTCGTGGTTAAAACGGCGTGCAAACGTGTGAGCACGCCGGATAACGGTGTTATTCTTTTGTTTCATTTATTTTGTTTTGTTTTGTTTATTTTTTTATTTTTCATTTATTATTATTATTATTAGTTGTTGTTTGTTTGTTTTATTTTATTTATTTCATTTTTTATTCATTTTTTTATTTATATTCTCGGTCTTACAGATGGTTAATCCGGCAACATCTCCCCTAAACCTGGGGTGTTTGGGGAAAAGTGGAGGCATATCCACGGAATGGGGTAAGCTCCTTAAAGGCCGGGAGGCCAGACACGGTGACCAACGGACCCGAATGGACGGAGACCTCGAGGGCGAGCCTACGCGGGATACCGTTGTGTCCATGATTTATCCAAATTGGGGCAGTGTTCGCCATTAAGGCGGTTTAATATTCACTCGGGGAGTGATCATTTAAAACGGCATGAGAAACAAAATCTTAAAACGGCGTAGTTGCAGTTAAACCGGCGTGGAACGCTTAGGAAAAGAGCTTAAAGCGGCATGGGAACCGTAGGCGTAGGCTTAAAACGGCGTCGCAGACGCGTAGGTGTAGGGGGAGGCCTTAAAACGGCGCGCCCCTTTGAGGGCACGCCATGATAGGGCGCGCCGTTTTAAGGCGCGCCGTATTATGGCGCGTCGGTTGCCGGTAGCGCCGGTTAAGCCCCGTTTCACATAAACCGATCTTTTATTGGTTTATTTTTGGACTTATTAAAATGTTTTGGAAGATTTGGGGAATTTATTGAGTCAATGATTCATCGGATCGGTCCCGAGCTGTCCGGAAGCCAAGTCATAGGCTCGCGCGAGGTTCATACTCGAGCGCGACGATTGTTCCGAGTCAAACTCGTTCGAGCCGAAATTTCGGCAGCATCTCCCCATCTTGGAGGATTGTCGGGGAGAAGCGGGGAATACTCACGTAGCGGAGCAACCCCTAAAGGCCGGGTGGCACAACGGCGGCCGGTGAAACCCGAACGGAAAGGAAAACCCCGAGGTCCAGCCTGCTAGGGGCACCAAGTCCGTGGGTGAGAGTGGGCGGATGAGACGACTCATTATGGGAGCGAAAACCCCGAGGACTAGCCTACGAGGGGTATGCGACCCGAGTCGACTCAACGCTCAAGGAGGGACGACCGGTTAGAGAAGGAAACCCCGAGGGCCAGCCTACGAGGGGCACGCATCTCACGGCCACCACAAAGTCCATTAGGGACTGTGGATTTGAGATGTCGGGATTAACCCGTTTACTGTTCACTCATTAATCCATAGGAGATTCGTCACTACTGGATGGTCCCCTGTGGACAGAGTGTTATCACAATGGAACAGTGGGGGATGTTCCCCTCTCCCCGGTCACCAAATCTCCTTAAAAGAATGGTAACGCGGCGCTGATGCAACTCATACTCAGTCGGCAAACTGATCATGAAATCTACAGGTATATATATATATGTATATATGTATAGAGGGATTAGTAGGTTAACAGAGCGATCACCGAGCTAACGCTCGGAGAACAATGATGCGGAGAAACCAAACATCAAGCTTATAGGGGCAACCTTATCTCCTCATGTTTATGATCAGAAACATGAGGGAGGGGCAAGAGGACAGGCCCAGGGTCGACCAGTAAGACATACATGCGCACATCTCTGATGGAGAAGCCTTCGACACTCCATAAAAGAAAGAACCCCAGGGAGAGGGGAAATTACTGTAGCCCATGGTGTACCAGGGCGTATCCGGCATTGGAGAAGACGGGTACGGAGACGATATGTGCAGGGAAACGATTAAACGCACGGACGGAGAGAAGATGAGTAACTGGGGAAGTTAGAGACGGCGCCGAGCACAACCACAGCTCATTCCTCCTTTTTAAGCATAGTAAGTAGGGATGCACATATGCATGTCAACCATTCCGGCGGCGGCACTGTTGCACGGTGCCGTCTCACTGGCCGCAGGAAGAAAATGCAGGGGGGAGAAGAAGAGATGATGCAGAGATGGAAAACCACGTTAATCCCCCTGCCTCATTATTACAATCGTGCACGAAATTCATTCCACGAATAAGGAAAGATGTACAAATTGCATACATCGACGCCGGCATTGCCGCCCGATCGTCGTTAACATCGAATGAAAGAAGAGGTTGCAGGAAGAGGTAGTGAGTAACAGAGATGGTGGAAGGGGGAGGAGTAGGCTCATATCATCGCCTCTCCCCCCTCTCCCATTTACATTATGACGAAAGGAGAAAACCAAGCGAAGGGGGATCGGCCGGAAACCACGGCGACCCACCTAAACAGATGACGAAACAGAGGATCTTCTTCTTCGACGCTGGAGACTTCAGAAAGAACGGAGCGGCGGCCGCAGGAAAACTCTCAGGCGAAGATACTTCCTCCCCAAGAACCCTCACACTCCTCGCTTTGATTGGTGGCCTCGAGCTCCTTCTCCTCTTTTTTTTTTAGTTGGTCGAACAAGTGTTGTTTTAGCAACCGGTTAATTCGGCGCCACGGAGGGGCACGCCGGTTAACATGGCACCGGGGAAGGAGCTTCTGCAAAGCTCTTGCGCGCCGGAACTGGTGGCGCCGGGGAAATGTTCCCCCAATTGGTTTTTGGCGCGCCGGAATTGGTGGCGTCGTTTTAAAGGGCGCCGATGACCTTTGTGCGCCGTTTTAGCTTGTTTGCTCGGTGCGGTTCAGCCGATGGGTCCGGGGATGGTTCCAGAAGCCCCCGTTGACTTTTCCTCTCGCCACGGTCCTTGGAAAACCTTGACGGGGCGTTGACGAAGCTCTTGATACAATGAATGGCCTTAATCAGAACTTCATGTGTATTCGGCTCGAGCACGCGGGTCTTCCGCTCACATGGCCTTCGGTACCATAATTTGTGATGCCGGGCCGGCTTCACTTGTATTTGTAGCTTTTTGGTTGCTTCTTCGGGGATGGTCCCGAATACTCTTCTGAGCTCTCGGACCTTGCTTTAGCGGCTGTTCATTGAAGCCGAGCATCTTTTCTTTTCTTCTTTTCTATGGTCTCATCTTTTGTTCGGCTTCCGCCATTCTTTTTCTTCTTTTCTTCTCTGTCGGCACATGAGCACCAGATCAGAACTCACGACCTACAGAAGCAGAAGTCAGGAAGTATTAGGAATATTTTTAGTGTCAACAGCTGCCAGTCTAGGTACTGTGCAGGGAAGCGCGTACGCCAGTCGACGATCTTCGCCTTGCCTCGAGTCTTCCGCCCGACATGGCTCGGCTCGTCCACGTCAACCCGCTCCTAGGCTAGCCCCAATGTCCTCATGACCAGTCTAAGCCACAGCGGCTCGATCTCGTTCAGGCAATGGACCCACACGTCCCGCCCGAAATGAGGATGGCCCGCTACGACCCAAGCCTTGCCAGCATCGGCCATGCCCAGGTAGGGCCTCCACACCACCTGCATCGCCATACATGCATCATATTAGTTGCCATTTTACTCAATTGAGTCACATGCATAAAAATAAAAAAAAAATCATACGCATCATACCATAGCCTCAGGATACTCGGTCAGCTCACGTCGAAGCGATGCCAGCTAGTAGCCGTGCGGTGCCGCAACCATGACCGGCCTCCACCGCCACGCCAGGGGCACGGCTGTCCTCCTCCACTGCCTAGCTCTTCCCATCGGGAGGTAGTAGTAGCTCCACACCTGCATCCGTCATGCATCATTAGCACAAGTAATGGCATAACTACGATAAAATGCATAAACAAAATGTTTACCTGGAGAAAAGGTATGAAGCCACTAACTGTCGTCTCCCTCTCTGTACTCTGAGAGAGATCGGCGATCAAGTGGGCGAGTAGAGCTGCTCCCCACGCGTAGTCCCCCACTCGGTCTAGGTCCGCTAGGATCCCGAGAAAGCGGCAATGGATGTCGTCCCCCTTCGTCCCCAGCAGAAGGCGGCCCAGTAAGAAGAAGAGGAACCTCTGGAGGTCTAGGTCCGCCAACTCCCGCTCGCTCGGGTCCTGAGTAAAAGCCGCCCGAGCATCTCCCTCCAGACGCGCTAGGAACTCTGCTCCGCTCTCACTAACCCGTTGCCGCGGGTCCTCGAATCCGAGCGCCTCCATGATATCCACTCGGCCAACCACCATGTTGTCTCTATCGGTCGCGCTCGTCTCCAGCCACAGTAGGTCCAGGGCGCTCTCTCTGTAGTCGGGGTAGGTGACCCCGCTGACCGCCTCTCCGTCCACTCGTAGCCTGGTGATCCGAGCTAGGTCCTCCAGTGTCGGCACCATATGCCCCCAGGGCATCAGGAACGCTCGACTCGGCATGTGCCACCGCTCCCTCAGCGCCTGGATAAGGGGAAGGTCAAGCCGGAAGGTCTCAATCCTCAGGAACGCCCCGAATCCCATGGCATCCACCCGCGCCCTCTGGAAGTCCGGTAGCCCCCGGTACGCTGCTACCACCAGAGACCAGCTGATCCGGCTCTTCATCACGCCCTATACACCACAAAACACAAAAAAGAAGGAACACATCAGAGTCATGAATAATAAACCACACTGTACATAATATTTTGTTTATTTTTTTATTTATTTTCAAAAAAAGTTTGAATTTTTTTAAGGCGTCCAAGTGTCTGGATGCTTTCTTCTTTAATTATTATTTTCTAAAAAAATCCTTTATTATTATTACCTTTCTTTTTTTAATATATATATATATATATATATGCATAATAATTTTTAAACGCGTCTGGCTATTTGGATGCCTCTTTCCTTTTTTATAAAATAAATATAAAAAAGAAAAAATATAATAATATATATATATATATAATTAATGGAGGCGTCCAACTGCATGGACGCCTCCATCTATTTTCTTTAATTATTTACATATATAACCCAAAACAAAAAAAATAAATAAAGTAAGATAAAAAATTGGGGTTGGAGGCGTCCAGGCCCCTGGACGCCTCCTCCTCTCACAACTGCCTCTCTCTTGAACGTTGTCTCTCGTCCCATTTTACGCTTAAAATCACTCAATAATGCAACAAAGTGGAATTCTAAGGGGCTTATCGGATCGTGCTCATCCTCTCCCGCGTCCTCGGGCCCCTCTAAGGCCAAAGGAACCTCCTCCTCCTCCACGGCGACCGCCTCCGCCTGATCCCGCGTTCTCCGCAGACGACGGGCGAGCCGCTTCCGCTTCTCACCTCCCTAACTCGCTTCACCACGCTCCATAGGCTCAGATTAAGGGCAGAAGGGTCGAAGAATATGAGATGGAGCCAGAGAGGAAGAGAGTGAGAATGTGAGAGGCCGCGTGTGCGGACGCTCTTTTATTTGAATCCCCGTTTTTGGACGCGTCCAGGCGCCTGGACGCGTCTATAAAAAAAAATTTAAAATATATATATATATATATATAATAAACGCGTCCAACGGGTTGGACACGTACAAAAAATTTTATTATTAAATAATAAAAAATTACAAAAAGACGAAGGAAAAAGATTACATAAAAATAATTTTTTTAAATTATTTAAAAGCGTCCACTCATCTGGACGCGTTTAAAAAAAAGAAAGGAAAAAAATAATAATAATATATATTA
The DNA here is from genome assembly GCA_022559845.1 of Amorphophallus konjac. NCBI lineage: Eukaryota > Viridiplantae > Streptophyta > Magnoliopsida > Alismatales > Araceae > Amorphophallus > Amorphophallus konjac. The sequence goes on from CM040123.1 coordinate 369,555,281, forward strand.
ATAATAAAGCGTCCACTTATTTGGACGCATCAAAAGACAAAAAAAATGAGAACAGAAAACATAATAAAAAGAGGAAAAGATAAAAACCCAAACTTTGCACATTCCCAAATTTCAGATTTTATTCCATTAGAAAGCAGAGTGAGCTACATTAGGGGTTTAGGCGTTTTAGGCCTTAACTTCCCCAGTTCATTTACATAAGTCCTCCACAGCTCGCATTCTTCCTCTACATGCACTAATGCCTTCCCCGGGGTGCTCGTCTTCCACGACACTTTGATGGCCTTCACCTCCTTTGCATCGCCTTCCGCGCCCAACTCTCTCTTCCTTAGAGGAGCGACGCCAGATAACGGTGGGAACGAGTGGCGGGGAAGGCCGATTTGAATGCAGCACCGATGCGTGTTGTAAAGAACAAATTCAGTCGCGCCAATGAGTTGGAGTTCAGCTCTGGGAGAACACCTCGTGAGGAGTTCGCGTGAGAGTAGGCATGCCGGTGCACAAGTAAAAAAGCTTTGCGTCATGGTTCTGAAGTGAGACCGCCAGTCTTCACGTTTCCTCAGTCACGGAACACGGTTCGCTATGGTACCACCGAAGCCTAACACATCGGCTATGTGATGAAGGGGGCTTTGTTGGAAGAGCTTCGAAGCAGTTGGCATCCCCTCGCGGTGGTCAAATTTGAAGTGCAAATCAATCCAGCAATTTAGAAGAAGTGCGCAACCGAAAGGAGGCTTACCCATGTTGGAGGCAATAAGGCCACTGTAAAGGTAGGCAAGGACGACGGGTCCCACCCTCTTTCCACTCCAAATCCCGCAGATGGCACTCAATTGGTCCTCCTCCACTATGTTGTCGGTATAAGGGAATAAGAGAGCACCCGCCAAACAGATGGTAAGCCCTTTCATGATTCCTTCCAAGTGGTCATCGTCTGGTGACCCTCTCAGGGCATCCATGACCCATTCCGCGAGCTTTTGCAGATCAATTCCCTTTTGAGTCCGGACCTTTCTAGCAGCACCAGGCGGCATGAAGCTTCCGAGGACACTCTCGAAAGTCACCCTTGTCAGCATCCGCATAACCTTTATCCTCCTGTCACTCTTGAATTTCTTCAGTCCTAGCAGAAGTTCCACCTCTTCGAGGAGGATGGTCGCCTCGAAGGTAGGGAAGATGAAAGTGTGGGTCTGGGGATGCCAGATCTCCACCAATGCGCCCATAGCCACCCAGTCCATGTGAATCCTCTCGTAGTGCTTGGCATGAATAAGGAGCCCTTGTAGATGCCGCTTCGTGATTATGGCCATCATGCCGATGGAGATGTTGGAGGTGAGTTTCGAAAGCCACGGCAGCTTGGAAAATTTCCTCGGGCCTGGGAAAAGAGGGTATGGCTGGAAGAGAAAAAGAAAACAAGGAAGGAAAAGAAGTGAAAAGAGAGTTCGCGCGGAGAATTTGAAATAAATCAACTTACCATATGCGACTGGATCATCCCACTCAGATGACCTTCAAGGTCGAAAAGTCGCCTGATCTCGCTGCTAGGCCTGCTCCTCTTCATAAGGCGGGAAGACACGCCCTCCATCCTGAAACCCTTACATTTCCTCTCCTCCTCCCCTTTAAGCTTCTAAGCCCACTCCTTGGTGCATTTGGCTGAACTAGGCTAAGGGAGCATTTATAGGAAAGGAGAGGCGTTAAAGGACGAAATGCGTCACATCAGTGGTCAGTCGTCGACGTTTTGTCTAGATCTCCCATGTACTGTGGTGCGATTCTGTTGCTTTCTGATGTTATTAATCTGTGCAGGTTTTACTAACGGACGTCACTGTCCCATCTCGTGTACCACCATTCGGTGATTGGTCCCACCATGTCATGCATCATATTATATGATATTTACGCTATTAGAACATGTCAAGGACCTTGCGACCCGAACGAATCTGGGATTTGAGTTCCCCTTCAACAAAAACGGTGATGATTTCAGAAGAATTTGGGTTATACGGATAGGCCGTTAATTTGTGGTAGCGTGGGGACGATGGTTCCGTTCAGTGAGTTGATGCGCGGATAAACGAGCCCCAGCTCAGTGTCGACTCACCGAACCGGTATCCTGACCCATTCTTAACGAATTGATAATATTATCCTTGGCTATTTTCTATTTTAGTTTGTTTTAAATTTTATTTAAACCCAGCATGCATTCATATAGGACTTTGATTTTATTGCGGAAGATCATTCAAAGTGATTCGATTACGACAACCACTGTGCTTCAATTCTTACAAATATGAGATATTCCACTCCGAATAAAACACGGAGTTTCCTTGAGACGGCCCTACGCTACTCTTCTAAAGGAGACCCTTGTTTGGACTGACCCTCATATATTCCTTTGCTTTTTACCCTATTTGACCCACCTTGGCCTTAGCACTTCCACATTGGCTGGTAACCGCTCCCCAAAGGTGAAACCTACAGATTTACGACCCAGGTACTTCCACACCGAGAAGTTGGTCTCCTTTATTTTCGTGCCTGAGCGCACATCTCCCCCTCCCTTGTTTGATCTCTGTCCAAGCAATCGTCAAATTTGGAAGACCTTCTTCAAGGTCGCCTTACCGAAACTACGGGAAAGATTCCAAACAGTAATGTCAAAAGCATGTCTCATCGCACCTTGGCATCAACTTTTCAGTCCATTCCCACTCCATTTCACTTCACTTCGATACCATTCCATTACGTGTCACTCCCTTGCAAAGCAGACGCCAAGGTGGGACCGCTGTAGACACGCTATTCCTGACATCACCCTGAGAAAATCTCATATTACTATATGACGTCCCGCAGTGGCTTTCGCATTTTGAATCGCTTGAGTGCTTCCCATTCTTGAGTCTTCTTTCGCCTTTTGAGTGGGTAACGTAACACTTCTTCGGCATCCAAAAACTGCCTCGTTGCGGAAAACATGCGGCATACGGACAGCATCGCCACCAATCGGACGTATCAGAAGATTCCGAAACCAGGAAGATGTCAGGCGGATGGCTGCCGACGGCCTTTCGGGGGGATCCGGCAAGTTTTCTTGGAGGCGTCCAGGTCCCTGGACGCCTCCATCAGTGAAAAAATAAAAAATAAAAAAAATAACAATTGTGAAGGCGTCCAGGGCCGTGGACGCCTCCATTTGAGGCATCCAGGTGCCTGGACGCCTTCAATTTCTGACACCCGGACACTCTCGATCCGCCGATCGATTTGACGTTTCGGAAAAATCTAAAAATATAGGGACGTCTTGCCAGCTAGACGCGCCCACTCGTGAGTCACGGGTACCCACCAAAACCACGCACTTTACCCACCGTCTACGGCTTTCGGCGGAGTTCCGGTGGGCGAAAATGGGCGCGTTCGGGGTCCCGGACGCCTCAACATTGAGGCGTCCAGACTCCTGGACGCCTTCATAAAAATATTAAAAATCAAAAAATAAAAGATGTTTAATGTGTTGATGGAGGCGTCCAGGGTCCTGGACGCCCCCATCTTGAGGCGTCCAGGTCCCTGGACGCCTCAAGCCACCTCCTCTCTATAAATAGAGGACCCCCTCCCTCGAAGGGAAAAGGGGGGCTTCAGATCCGACAGAGGAAGGAGAGACTCTGCCGGATCCCGTTTCTAACCTGTGGGTCTTTTGTAGGGGGAGGTTATGTCGGCTTCTCGGGTGCCCGCGCTCGCGAGAGGAAGGCTAGCTCCATCCGATCTGCTTCCACGTCGTCCCCACGCTGCCGAAGCTCCGCCGGATCCCGCCATCGGCACCTTCAATAAGCCATTCTCTCCCCTTCTCTTTTGTCATTTCTATCGCATGCATCATCCCGTCATCCGTCATCTCCTTTCATAAGGGAGATCCATTTTTATGCACGTTTGCACGATCCCCCATTCATCATAGTATTTTCCTCCTACTCGTGTCCGAGAGGGGTTTAAAAACAACACCAACCAGGTGTGTGTCTTGTCACGATTTTATTATTCATCATCAAGGGAGTAATACTACACTGTCATCTTTTCTGATCCACATGTTATTTGTCTGTTTCTTCTTTTGTAAGGGTAACCAAGGAAAGCCCTCTCCATCGGCCGGCCGAAGGGAGAGGAAGAAGCAACCCGCCATCTCCCGCTTTTGAGGTAGACGTGATCACTTTCTTTATTTTGGGGTCTCCGACGCCTGACGATCACATCATATTCTCGAGGCCGCGAAGAGTTATTTCCCGCAATGGCCGTTTAAATTTCCGTCACTTATATTATGTGATGTTCTTATATTTGCCATATTCTCGAGGCCGCGGAGAGTCATTTCCTGCAATGGCCGTTTAAATTTCTGTCACTTATATTCTGTACTGTTCTTATATCTGCTATATTCTCGATGCCACGGAGAGTCATTTCCCGCAATGGCCGTTTAAATTTCTGTCACTTATATTCTGTGATGTTCTTATATCTGCTATATTCTCGAGGCCGCGGTGAGTCATTTCCCGCAATGGCCGTTTAAATTTATGTCACTAATATTCTGTGCTTCTCATATCTGCTCATATTCTCGAGGCCGCGGCGAGTCATTTCCCGTAATGGCCGTTTAAATTTCCGTCACTTACATTCTGTGCTTCTCATATCTGCTCATATTCTCGAGACCGCGGCGAGTCATTTCTCGCAATGATCGTTTAAATTTCTATCACTTAAATTCTACACTTTTCCCATCCCCCGAGGTCACGGAGAGTCATTTCCCGCTATGGTCGTTTAATCCCCATATCTTATTACATTGCATCTGTCCCGCATGCCCCGCCGGAGCAATCTCCCGTGGTGGTCTCTCTCCTCTTCTCTCTTCTTTCTATGTTGCAGCAAAATGAGCCCCTCGCGCGCTCCGCTTCGCCTCCTCCGGCATTTCCGCGTGACGTCGCTCACAAAGACGAAGAGGGATACCGTGCTTATGTGAAGGAATTATACAAGATCCGGCCTCACGTAGACAAGAGGATGAATGTTATTTGAGCTTTTTTCCTTTCTCTTCTTGATGTACTTGAAAATATCAACCAAATGATGAATCTTGAACTTAGTGGAATGGAATTAGAGCTTTGTTTTGAAAAGATGAGGAATTGATTGCATGATTGAGCTCAAATTAGCTAAAAAGTAGAGTTTCTATCTGACATAACGGTCTAATCTAGGGCCGCCAACATGCTCTAATGGTCCCATGAGAGACCGCCCGAGACAGCGCTCAAGGAAAACTGAGTGTTTTCAACCCTCGGGAGAGAAAAACGGTTCAATTACGGGCCGCCAGAATGCTTTGACGGTCTATCGTAAGACCGCTAGAGGTAATTTTACTGAGAGTTGATTTTTTTAGCTTTCGGGAAAGGAAACGGTCCAATCATGAACCGCCAGAGAAGGTTAGCGGTCTAATTATAGACCGTCAGAGATAGAAGACTCGTAAGCTTTGAATCTTGGGCGCTTGAACCTGCGTCTGCACATACTTAGACAGAAAAATAAGTTAGATCTGTTCTTAGACTCAACCCCTTGCCTACAGCAAGTTAGAGAATGACCATTCTTGATATTTGGTCAAGGGGTGAAGCCTTATTAAATAGGCGGAAATATGATAAGAAAAATGCAATGCATGCAATGCGAGATGATGGTATTTTTGGATTTTAAAAAGCATATTTAATTTTTTGCGAGGTTTTGAGATATCTAATTTTTGGTGGGTTTTGAAATATATGATTTTTTTAGATTTTGAAATATCTGATTTTTTTTATTTTGAAGTATACCATTTTTTTTGATTTTGAAATATATGATTTTTTTGGATTTTGAAGTATATCATTTTTTGGATTTTTGAAAGCCAATTTTTGTCCTGGCAACATAGGCCCTATCTGCCCCACTCGGAATCTCCTGAGATCGACGTGCTTTTTGAAATGACAACCCCTGGCCAAGGCCAATCTGCGTAATGGTGCTTCTACCGAGGCCATACCCGGGTTACTGTCTAGTCCTAAAAGAGAAAACGGAATTTGAGGATAAGCTTAGGCCAGGTATAGGGGTTTTCAGGTTTTGAATCCTTCTCACAGCGACCCTTTCAGAGATTCGGACTGTTGAGTCGGGGCTTTGTGTCCGTCATCGAACCTTCATCCACCCTAGGCACGCGTACGACCGGGCTCATAACGTCCTGCGGGGAAACTGTACTGCCACTCTTGTCATGCCTAGTCTTTTTTCTCGGAGCTATAGACTTTGAGATACGGACTTTTTGAAATAGATCTTTATTCTTCATTGCAATTGTTGCTCCTTCTTTTTTCTTTTTCCTTGAATTGCTTCTTCATGTGGAATCAGGTCATAATGGACTGTCTCTTTTTGAGACCTCCTCTCATCATGGTGTCTAGATTAGTCATCGCCCCCTTATTTATCTCTTGCCCCTGGATTTAGCCGAGGAGAGAAACGGACAGGGACTTTGACTTCCTCCGAGCATGGCCAAGGAGAAACGGTGTTTTACATAACTGGGGAATCCGACCAGGGATGTCGTGAAGTGTGTGATTTACCGAACTCGGGGTCCTCCTTCGTGTTCGAGGAAGGGACACCTTGCTACCGGGCGTTCATTAGCCTGACTCTAAGGATAAAAGCGCTTAAGATACAACCTATTCCAAGCTTGAGACAACTCCTCACCTTCTGCGTTGACTAAGCAGTAAGTGTTCCCTGAGTAAGCCTCTCTAACAACAAATGGACCTTCCCAGTTAAGTTACAGTTTGGACCTAGGACCTCCGGACCTGATGAATTTACGTTTCAAAACCATATCTCCTACTTAAAATTTACGTTATATTACATTCTTTTGAAAATAACGCGAGACTCTTTTTTGATAAACGGACATGTGATCGGCCGCATTCATCCTCTTCTCATCCAAGAGTTCCAACTGGATGAGCAACGCCTCTCGACATTCATCGAGATTAAGTTCCTTATCGAGCTGCACTCTTAAGGAAGGGATCGAGATCTCATATGGGAGCACCGCCTCCATCCCGCAGGTAAGAGAATAGGGGGTTTGCCCCGTGGGAGTACGGACAGAGGTGCGGTAAGCTCATAGAGCTTCCACTGACCGTTCAGGCCAACCAGAAAATTTGTGAGATTCGAACGTTTTCTTTATGATTTTAAGAAGTGTTTTATTAGTGGCTTCGGCTTGACCGTTGTCTTGAGGATAATATGGAGATGAATGATGCAATGCAATATTGAATTTCTTACAAAGGTCCTTGAGCTCTTGAGAGATGAACTGAGGTCCGTTGTCGGTGACGATGCTGCTTGGCACTCCGAACCGCGAGATAATGTTCTTCATGATGAAGCGGCACACTATTGTTACTTTGATCTCCGCGTACGCCTCCGCTTCGGCCCACTTGGTGAAGTATTCTGTGGCAGTAAGGATGAAGGATTTTTGCTTGGTTTCAGAGTTAGGATCACCGAGCGGGCCAACAACGTCGAAAGCCCACATGGAGAATGGCCACGGAGCAGAGAGAGGATGTAGAGATGAAGCTGGGGCGGGGATTTTATCAGCGTGGAGTTGGCATTTAAGACACCTCCGGACATAGAGGGAGCAATCTTCCTCTAGAGTGGGCCAATAATAACCCTGCCTAAGGATCTTCTTCGCTAGAGCCTGGCCATTAACATGACCTTCACACTCACTAGAATGGGCTGCTTCGGCCACCTTCCAAGCTTCATCATCATCTAAGCATCTCATGAGCATTCCATTGAGAGCACGCCTGTACAATTCTCTAGCAATGAGGGTGTATCTCGAGGCGGCTCTTCTGATAGCCTTACGCTACTCAGCATTTGCCCCTTCTGGGAATGATCCATCCTTGCAGTACAGCTCGATTTCATGGTACCACGGCAATTCTTCTTCCTCTAGGATCTCCTCTAATTCTGTTAAAGACACTTCCTTCAAACTTCTCAGCCCTAGCCTCTACATATTTCCTAAGGTTGTGATACCAATGATCCTGAAGAGAGGGAGCATCTAACCTCTGAATGACGATAGTCTCAGTGCTTCGACTGAAGAGGAACAGATAAAGAGAAGCCAGTGATGCCAGCACATCAGCAAGAATGTTCTGAGATCGGGAGTATAGATATAGATCAACTTGCGAAATTGTTGAGCCAGGAGGGTGACCAAGTCTTGATATGGCTTGAGCTTAGGGTCACGAGTGCGGTAAGTGGACAGAACCTCCTACAGAACTAGCTGAGAGTCTCCTATGATGTTTAAGTAGCGTGCGCCCAAGAGGTAGGCGTGCTTCAATCCGGCCAGGAGAGCCTCATACTCGGCGATATTGTTGGTAGCAGAAAATCGAAGCTGGTAAGCAAAGGGAATCGTCACCCCTTCCGGAGTGAGGAGAACGGCACCTATCCCTCAGCCTTGGAAATTGAGCGCACCATCGAAGTGCAGAGACCAAAAGGGATGATGAGTAAGGACAGAGAGATCTTATCAGGGAAATCATCCTGAATAGAGTCTGTGCAGGGAATAGGAAGATGGGCAAGATGCTCAGTGATGGCATATCCTTTGATAGCCTTCTAAACGACGAATGTGATATCAAACTGAGAGAGGAAGCTCTTCCAACAAGCTAACCTACTAGAAAGGATGGGCTTTTCTAAGAGATAACGGATCGGGTCCATTCTAGAGATCAACCTAACTGGGTGGGCTAGAAAGTAGTGCTTCAGTTTCTGAGCTACCCACACTAAGGCGGCATAAGTCTTTTCCATAGCGGTGTATTTGGCCTCTGCCGGGTTAAATAACCTAGAGAGATAATAAGATGCCCGCTCTTTTCCTTCGTCATCTACTTGTGCTAAGTCCGCCCCTAGGGAGTCCTCAATGACAGAAATGTATAGGATTAGGGGTTTCCCAGGGACAGGAGGTTGTAAAATCGAGGGATTAGTCAAATATTCCTTTAAGTCATCATAGGCATTTTGACAATCTTGATTCCATTCAAATTTGACCCCCGCCTTTAACAATTCATAAAACGGGTGGCACCTCTGAGAATGTTGGGATATGAATCTTCTAATGAATTACAATCTACCAATCAATCCTCAGAGTTTCGTGATATTCTTAGGCGGAGGCATCTCCATGACGGCCTTTGCTTTGTTTGGATCAATCTAAATCCCTCGTTTGCTAACTATGAAGCTTAGTAACTTCCCCGAAGAGACTCCAAAAACACATTTCTTAGGTTCATCTTTAACTGGTACTCCCTAGCTCTCTGGAGCACCTTAGCCAGAATAGAGGGGTGTTCTTCTTTGGTCTCGACTTCACCAAAATGTCATCCACGTAAGCTTCCATATAGACATGCATCATGTCGTGGAATATAGCCATCATTGCCCTCTGATAGGTGGCGCCCGCTTTTTCAATCCGAACGGCATAACCACATAGCAATACGTACCCAGGGCGTGGTGAAGGAGGTTTTCTCTTGATCCTCGGGAGCGAGACAGATTTGGTTATATCCAGAATAACCATCCATGAATGATAAGGCTTCATACCCGGCGGTGTTGTCTACCAAGACATCTATGTGAGGCAGCGGGAAATCATCTTTGGGACATGCTTTGTTAAGATCACTGAAATCAATGCAAATATGCACCTTGCCATCCTTCTTGATAATAGGGACTAAGTTCACCACCCACTGGGGATATAAGACGACTCTGATAAACTTGGCCTTGTACAATTTATCGACTCTTCCTTAATTCTTAAGGCCATGTGGGGGTGAAATCTTCTTGACCTTTGTTTTACGGGTGTTGCCCCTGGTTTAAGCACGAGTCGATGTTCCACTAAAGAGGGGTCAAGACCCGACATGTCCTCATAAGACCAGGCGAAAGAATCATTGTACTTCCTCAGAACCTTGATCAAATCTTCTTCCACTGCTGAAGGGAGATTAGCGGCAATGATAATGGGCATGGGGTCTTCTTCAGTTCCCAAATTTATTTCCTTCGTAGGTTCATCCACTGCCGACGATGGCTCGTCGAATCTCTTTAATCCTTGCGCATACAGATCGGCGGTGTCATCTATGTTGCCGTACTCATCATCGACCGGGTCTTTTTCATCAATGATTTCATAAACTCCTAATCCGTCATCGCTCCACACCCCTTCTTGCTCATCATCTTCTTCTATCACAATTGTCGTAGCTACGAACTCCGGGCACTTCAGAAAAGCATGACATCGCTGAGCTAGATCCTGCAAGAACCTATCAGGAACGGATTTAGAATGACGCGCAAGCGGGCGCGACTCAAGTGAGGAAGGGTTGGACGACCTAGAACAAGACCCTACTTCTCTAGACCTAACAGACTCTTCTTTCCTAGACTCGACGGACCCTACATCTAACCTAGGGGAAAGGAAATCTAATGGCAAAGAAGCAGCAGGGACCTCATGCCCCTGGGAGGAGGATGGAGATAAGATAATGTAATCTTCCACCGAAATCTCTGTTTCAAATTTGACGTTTTTTTTGGAGATTAGTGGAGATCATGCAGCAAGAGGGAGAGGACGGAGGAGGAGAGGAAAGTTGGAGAGGGAAGAGAGATGGGAATAAGACATCAAAGAAAGGATCAGAGGAGGAGAACCACATATCTGAGAGATTGGATGAGGGGGTCCACATTGTGGAGAGATCAATGGGTGGACATTTCCCACATGCACAAGGTATAATCAACACCTCGGTTGGTAATTCCGTCAAGAACGGATCAATCATGATCGGGGGTGAGCGGGGTATAGATTCCAGCTGTTGGAAGAGAGGCGTAAGATGGGAGGGAGACCAAGTAAAGACAACGGGCGAGCTCCCCTTTTCTCGCGGACGGTAAGCTGGTTTCTTCGGCTCAAACTGCACAAGCCGTACCTCTTGACTTTCTTCTTCATAAAATTAGCCTTTCAAAAGCTTGGCTATAATCAACCATGTCATCAGCTGGCCCTTTTGGAAGCAATGGCGGGCTGGTATACACCTGAGCTGTGTCTTCTTCTTTCTTGTGCTGACTTGGCTGTGCTTTCAGGGTGCTGGGCTGGAGAGGACCTTTAACAAAGTGTTGGCGATAATCCCAGGTCAAGGGCCCAGAATCACCTAGGATTGACAATGCAGACTCTCGGTAGCCGAGGCCCCTTCTATTCATCTTTCTTCCTTTGGACACTGGCTTGGTTCGCCCCTGTAGTTACACGCCGAGGCCTCTCCCCGACTGATAGCCCAATTTCAGTATAATATCCCAGCCTTTCGAATCTCGAATCTTGGACTTCACCTTGATATTTATAGCTACAGAGACGGGCTTGCGTGGCGCGTAAGCCCATGGAAAATCCAGATCTAGCACTGAAATGACTGGCCGATTACTGGGCCACAGAGTTGGCAGCACTTTCTCTGAGATAGTCTTGACTGACTGAACTCTGGACAAACTTTTTACCTTAACGACCCTCCCCTGGAAAGGGAATTTGAGGCATTGATGAGCGGTGAAGGGTACGGCACCGAGATTGTCTATCCACGGATGACCCAATATGGCCTTGAACATAGGGTCGATGTCCAGTACATAGAATTCAATCGGCATAGTGAGAGGCCCAAGCTCGGCCTGAATAGTGACCACCCCGTGACATGCTCTTCTTGAATTATCATATGCAGCTACGGTTGTTGGGGTTGGCCATAATAGTTTCTCTGATAAATTGCAGGCACGGAGAGTACTGAGCGGGTAAACATTAATAAATGCTCATGTATCAACTAAAGCTGCATCAATACTCACTTTGTTTAGGATTATTGAAATGCATAACGGCATCTATCGAGCTTCTGGAGGTGCTAGCTCGGTCTCGAAGAATGTAATTGCTGGCCCCTTTGAGATTGTAGCCAAAGCTGTCGGTAGACTATCAACTGCCATATCTTCGCTCACCATCACTTTTTCAAGGAAATTTCTTAACGCATCTTGGTGAAGTGTAGACCTTTTTATCAACTCTAGCACAGATATTTTGGCGGGCACCCTGTCTAGGTGATGCAATATATCATATTGGGTACCCGACAGTGGCTCGGCTTCTTCTTGATCAACAGCCAGTTGTGAAGACTGAGGATTGGGTGCGGGTGCACCAGTGGAAGGGTAATTCCTATGAAACAAACGTCTGCTCCACAGGGCAAGGTTGTGGGCCGGCACGGCCTCGGATGGGCTTAAAAATAAGCGGCTTAATGGGCCCGGTGGGGTGAATGAATGGTGCGGGGGAAGGTGTAGTGGAGATGATGCGAGTAGTAGGGATGAAGGGTTGCGGAGGAAGGATGACAGGCGGAGGGTTAGGTGCAGGTGCGGTGATGATGGACACGGGTACTGACGTGGAGAGCGGTGTGGGCGGAGACATAGTGATGATGGTGGGGGTGATGAGCGGTGGACGAGGTGGAAGCGTGGGGGGAGGTGTCGGGAGCGGAGTGGAGATTAGTGGAGTAACGGTAGTAGTCAGTGGAAGGATGAATGGTCTGGTGGGCAGAGGAAGGATCTGATTGTTGGGTATAAGGATGGTGGGGGTAGAAGTTGAAGCAGGGTGGCGGTGGTTATGGTGGAGGGCCATTATCTATTGAGTAGAACTGTCATCATCATATGACCACCCGGCGTCAGGGGTCTGGGGTTGAACTAAATTGACCTGAGCCGGTGCCGGCGGCTGAGGCTGCGGAGCGGGAGGATGGTTTGGCATGGGGTTTTGATGAATCCCCAAGTCTTGAACTGGCTGGGGCTGCTGTGGCGGCTGCTGCGGTGGCGGCGGTGCTTGTTGCTGCTGCACTTGCTGCCTCTGCGGCTGCCTTCTCTTCTCTTTGATTTCAATAATGGCCTTGTGCATCTCAGCCCAATCTATGCGCTACCCTTCATGTAAATCGTATACCAGATCTCTGAACTGAAAACAACTTTCAATTGTATGGCCAGGCTGCCTGTGGAACATGCAATACTTCGTTTGATCAACGGCCGGGTTCTAATTGGGCCGTTCCGGAGGAAGTTGAATGGCATTAATGGACATGAGAGCCGAGAATATGTCCATGAGGGACTCAGGCAAAGGAGGATATTGGGCTCTCTTCGGGCCCGGGCGCTTATTGTTTTTATTGGCGTAGCCGTTGGGTGGAGGAACATTATGGTATTGTGGAGGTTGCGGAGGTTCTTGTGGAGCGGGGAAGGCATTTTGTGGAGCGGCGAAGGTAAGGTGAGGATTTGGTGGAGCGGAGAAAGCGGGTTGGGCATTTTGTGGCATGGAGAACTAGGAATTGCGGGGGTTTTGTGGAAAGCGAAATGGTGCGGATTGGAAAGGGAATGCAATGGCTTGCACCTGCTCATTTGTTTGGACTCCTTCGGTAATAGGCCCTTGAGGTTTCTCGTGATATTTGGGCATTTGGGCTTCAAAAAGTGAGTGGATGGGGGAGTCCTTGAACTGGGTTTGAATAAAGCCCGCCCGGCTATATAGTTGATGCATGTTTGATATGTCATTCATAGCAAGAATGTTGCGGAAAGTTGGGGTAGCATTTGAAATGGGCAACTTAACCTTCTCTTCCTCCGGAAGGTGACCCGGCACGCGGGCGGCCATCTGCCTCCATCTGTCAGCATAGGTAGCAAATTCTTCATCTGGTTTTATTTTCTCGGCCACTAAATCTGTGAAGGAATATTCTGGGCCGACCCGATCTTGGAACCGCTGAATGAATTTTTCTTTTACTACTTTGAAACTCTCGTCGTCCTCAAGTGGTAAGGCATAGAACCACTCCAAAGCAACTCCATCTAGGGATCAGCGGAATAAGTATGCCATAAGGTGATCATCATATTGGAACTGCGCCGACTCATACATAAAGTCCCTCACATGAATGAAGGGATTGCTATTCCCGCCATATTTGCGATATGTAGGGAGCTCGGACTGTGGAGGGAACCGGATGTTATGAAAGCTAGGAACTGGAACATCCGTAAAAGATTGTGGGCCAACCCGCTTTTGGAGAAAGTCGAGTTGTTGTTGCATGGCGGCCCATTTATCAAGAAGGTCTTGTTCCCTAGATGGTGCGGGTAAAGCAAGAGAAGTGGGCTCAAAGCGGGGAGCCGAAGGATAGGTAGCTGAGAGAGGGGGAGGAGGCCCATAAGAAGGATATTGGGCCGAAGAATGACCCAAATTGGCATGGACTTGGGCCGCCCCTTGCTGAGGGCGCATGAGATCAGATGGGCCAACAAGAACTTGCGGCACTGAAGGAATAGCCCGATAAGAATCCACCTGGATAGAAGAAGGGAGGATGGTCTTCCCATTATCAAGCACTTGTTGGGCCGAACCAGAAGACTGGCCCGTTTCTAGACTAGAGAATTGAATGGTCCTGGGCCGGACCGGAGTGAGATCAATCGGAATGGGCTGAACAGCGGCCCATCAACTCTTGGTTGAACAATAGAATCATTAGACAGACCTTGAGCAATCGTGGGAGATGGAGCATTGGACCCCTGCATGGCCTGATAGACAGCTTGAAGTTGGGCCAGATCCAATTGGGCCATCATCTGAAGGACATGATTGGCGGAATTAGGAGAAGAGAGGGAATTGGTGGGATGCGCACCCTCCATAGAGATGGAAGATGGAGGAGGGGCGGACCCGTCTCCGGATTGGAAAGATATGACCCTAGAGGGGTCTTCTAGAAGCCCCTGAGGAAGAGACTCCTCCTGGGAACGGGGAAGACATGTTTGACTCAAACAAGGGATTAAAATAGAAGGTAGAAAAGGAATTGCCCCTAGGTGATGATTATAGAGATCAGAAGCAACTCCACATGCAACGGAAGACCTTAACAAAATACAAACAACACATAATGAGAGACTAAAACAAAGGACTCGAAACTTTTATAAAAATAAAGAAAGGGACAAGAGACACTCAAAATCAACCAAGTTATAATGATGCACCAATTTTTTATGGCTTCTTCCTTTAGAACCTTAATGATTTGAATTTTGATATTCTCTCCAACAAGGTTCCTAATAGGAAGGGTATAATGGGACTTGGTTAACTTTAAGTGTAAACTCTCTCTCACTTATGCAACCTAGACACGGTGTGGTAAAGGTGCAACCGGCCCGACGTCTGTGTGGGAATCCACGGCTCGCGGGGACTTATGGAGGTCCTTGATGTGATCTCCTAGTCGGCCCCAAGGAATATGGAGACGAGAGGTTCACACACCAAGGTAGGAAAATGCAACTAAAGTATGAATATGAATGATCCTATGTGCACCGGGGTGCATGCAAATTCTATCCTAAAAACTAACAATCAAATATACAACCAATGATGTAAATATGTATAATGACTAAGGAGGAGACCAGATAACACCCAAGCATGAAAATCACAGCAAAAACTGCAGAAATAATAACAACCTCAGGATGCGTACCTGTGACTGGAGAGACGGTCTAAACTGGGACCGCCAGAGAGATAAGACGACCTATTTTTGGGCCGCTTTTAAGCCTGAGACGGTCGAACCTTAGACTGCCAAAGTGACCAGAGAGCAGAAAATAGCGGGAAAATAAATGAAAAATTGGAAGAAAATACAAGGGAAATTGGGTGAAATGAACAACATCAGGTCAAACAGAGGCTCAAACACGATTGGCACTAGATGTCCCATCGTGATCGCCAAAAAATGGAGTTGTTGATGTTTATTTCTTCTTTGATGATGATGTGGTGAATATGAATATGGTGGTATGAAAGAGATATGTGAGATATGTGAGTGTGTGAGCAAGTGATGTCCTAACTCAAACAATCATCAATCTAGAAGCATGGGCATGTCATTAATGTTCATAAAGGAAAATAAGAAAAACACACGCCGGGGCGTGGAGCAAAGGAATAAAAGAAAAACACACACCGTAGGTGTGGAGCAAATGAAGTGAAGTGAAGAGCAATCAAGAGAACAATGATGAGCAAAACCCAACTAAAGAAATGTGATCGCCACCAAGGTAAATAAAATAGCAATGCTAAGCTAAATACCTTGGAAAGAGGAGGATGCAACACCCGCCCACGGGAGATGAAAATCAAAATTCTGCAACTTCAGACGGTCTAATATCAAGCCGCTAGAGAGAACGAAATGGCATTACGATAAGCCGCCACATATCCTCAAACAGTCCAACGTAGAGCCGCCAGAGCGCACGGAATAGCAGATTGGGACTTGGATCTCCACCTCTCCCGGCCGGCCAGAAGAGTTGGGCCTCGTGTTAGGAACCCTGTAGACCTGCAAAAGAATGTAGAAGCAAAGAAAGACAACCCAAATTAGCCCTTGGACACGTGTAGTAACTATAATGCAATTAAACTAAGTTGCATGTAAAAGGAAGGGTGAATACCTGGGAGGTTGGTTTTTTTTAACCCCTATGGGGCGTGAAAAATATGGGAGGATGTTTAAAAATATGATTGAGATGCAGAGAACGTGGAAGAAGAAGAGGGGAATATGCTATGGATGCTATGAAGAGGGGAGAAACTAGAGAGATAAAAACAACATAATGAAACACTTGGAACTCAATACTCCCTAGACCGGAAGGCTTATGGATGTAGAAAGCACTTCTCCTTGATGGGTACTCGCTCCAGAACGTAGCAGCACATCGACGTAAACTCCAGAAATCTCCTCCTCAACACATGAACTCAAGGGTTCTATTTATAGGCCCTCAAAGTCTAGGTTCGAGTTGGAGATATTCCAGCGAAAAAGTAGGATGAAACTTAGCAAACTCTTGGAGATAATACTGTCAAGCGTCCACAGAATCAAACAGAAGCATCTAAGGATCACTATCGAGAGAGAAATCATCAAATCAAAACTCTACTTCGACCACAGCATAGCAGAGAAAAGATAGTTAATCATGACTCTCTGTCTCTTGAAACGGTCTTACGATAAACCGCCACAATGAATTAACGGCCCAAGAATAGACCGCTAACCTTAGAAGATAAGGCCAATGGGCGAGAACTTCGTAATCAGGACTCTGAAGCCAAGAAACGGTCTAAGATAAAATCACCATAGCGCCTCTAACGGCCTTACGATAAACCGCCAGAGTTCAACGGATAACAAATGGATAAGACTGAAAAGAAAGACGTGGGCTCTGGACTCTGGCGCCAGCAAACGGTCTTAGTATAGGTCACCAAACGTCATCAAACGCACATAGGATAGACCGCCAGAGACAATGTAGTGGCAACATGAATGAAACGCTTACTAAGCTTCAACCCACAGAAAACAAATAAGGAGCGAGACCCAATCAAGGAGAATGACCCATAAAATAAGCCTCGAAAACTGACCAAAATGACTCAGTAAACGGTGTATAACTCGGAGCATCATAAAGATAAATAAGGAGATGACCCAACTTATCGGTCATAAAACGAGTGTCAACAAATGTGTCATTGCATATTGAAAGAACTAATAAGATCCTTTATTAGGGTGCATAAAATCTAGTGTTGACTACTTATGGCATTCTTTACCTAATGTTCATTCATAACATATGCCATAAATAGTAGGTGATTCTTCACTCTCTCTAAGACAACTCTCATATCCAAAGCTCTTCTATCTTTAGATGTTATTGTCTAAGAGAAGAAACTGTATCGGAATGATCCTGAAAGTTAAATCCATAAATAGTAATGATTAATTTTGTAACACCCGAGAATTTAAAAATAGAAATAAAAAAAATTTAATTATTGAACTCATATTCTAATTCTATTAGACCCTTATTTCTTTAAAATAATTATATAATGTAAAAGTTGAAATATGAACTTTTCTAAATTATCAAAAATATAAATTGGCATTTCCAAAAATATAATTTGGCATCTTCTAAAGCATCTATTGGTAATTAAATATTTTACATGGTATATAGATGAAGTGTTAAAGGATAAATATAATTTAGAAAGTGAGAAAGGGTATATAGACAATTTTAGTTAGTGTGGAGTGAATACAAAAAACCTCCATTCAAAATAACGACATATGCTAAGTCGTTATTTCCTAAACATGAATAGTGATGTGAATAGTGCCACTTTTTATTTAAAAAGAATTTTTCAAAAAAAAATTTATATGTAAAAATAGAGAAAAATGTAAGGGTCTCACCCCTGAAATTTCACAAACAAATTCCCTCAATTCTTAAAGATAAAAATCTTTGAAGTTAACATGAAAATCTTAACTTATGAAATACGTAACCTACTAGTCTTAATAAAATCCTAGTCTCTGGGACTAAAATACAAATGTACAAAACAACTTTAAACACAAGGGGCCATGTTGTACGTAAGTGGACTTCCACTTTGTCCACTTAGTGAAATTGACGCCCCTCATTAGGGCGTCAATTTCCAAATTGAAGACCAGGATGAAGGCGTCATTTTTAAGAGGACCCCATTCTAATAAAATATTAATATATGTACAGAACACCTTTAAACATATGGGCCATGGATAGTACGTAGTGGGATTCCTTTCCATCACCAAATGAATTGACGCCCCTCACTAGGGCGTCAATTTCAAAATTAAAGACCATCATAAAGGTGTCAATTTGAATAGCATAAAATATTAATATATATGTGTACATATTGATTGTCAACATGTGAGTGGGGCATAGTTGTCTAACAAATGACGCCCTCTTACAAGGCGTCATTTTCATTAATAATGTCACAATAATGCTACCTAAATAAATGACGCCCTCATGCAAGGCGTCATTTATTAAATGAACGACCCTTTACACGGGCGTCATTTAAATATGTGATTCTAGAAGATTGAGACACGAGCAACCCATTCGAGCTGGCAAAAATAAATACCCACTCATCATGACCCACAAGGCATTAACCAATGCCCTATCATTCCCTATAACTAACCACATCCGTAGCACTGTCAGAGGCTACTGCTGTGCTGCAGAAGCGTCTTCCTCCCGAGGCTACAACCTGCTGCGATCTTGCTGCAGCTCTGAACCTCGTGTCACACGTCAAAAGGTAGGTGTTCTCAAATCATTGCCTAACCAGTAGCTAAATAGGTCTAATATTGCATGCTTAGAGTCTGTTTAACTCATCAACCATGCTATAAATCATGTATATACCATGTTATTTTAATAGCCTGTCACATATTACTGTGATCTTTATGATTTTGAACTTAGTTTGTTAGCATAATTTTCATGAGTTTTTAATCATATTTTATCACACTGTTTACAGTATTAATAACCATATTTTTCAGTACTGTTAAAAATAGCGCCCGTGACAAGGGCGTCATTTTAAAAATTGAAGACTATGTACACAGTCGTCAATTAATTAACGACATGCCTCATGTCGTCAATTTGATTTCTAGAATTTTGAGTAATGGATAATTCAACACATTCAAAAATCCATAACTATCAAACTAAAGTACTAAATTTTTGCATGAACATATTTCTGAAATCCTGACATTTTTCTGGACATATTCGTATAATTACTTCCTGATTTAGAATATTTTTATACGGATGAATAGTGCATGAATAGTGTATGAATGGTGAAATATTTTTATAAATGACGCCCCTGACCAGGGCGTCAATTATCAAATTAAAGACTATCAGAACAGTCGTCAATTAAATGGACCCCATGACCAAGGTCGTCAATTTAATTTCTTGATTTTGAGTAATTGATAATTCAATGCATTCAAAAATTCATACCAATTAAACTAAATCACTAAAATTTTGCATGATCATCTTTCTGGAATCCTGACATTTTTCTCGACATATTGGTATAATTACTTCTTGATTTAGAATTTTTTTTTTTACTGATGAATAGTACGTGAATAGTGAACCACGGTAAATGACGCCCCTGACTAGGGAGTCCATTACTAAATTGACGACTGTGAAAACAGTCGTCAATTTTCAAATTGAAAATACGAAGAATATTTTATTTTTTTACTGGTGAATAGTACGTGAATAGTGAAGCAGGGTAAATGACGCCCCTGCCCCGGGCGTCAATTACCAAATTAAAGACGGTGCAAATAGTCGTCAATTATAAAATTGAAGAGATGACCCATGTCGTCAATTTTATTTCTAAAATTTTAAGTAATTGATAAATTACCATTATATGTAAATGACGTCCCTGACCAGGGCGTCCATTTATAAATTGAAGACTTTGAAAATAGTCGTCAATTAATCGAAGACATATTTTAAAAAAAAATATTACATGAATAGAATATTACAGTGAAACAATTTGTAAATGACGCCCCTGACCAGGGCGTCAATTACAAAAGTGACGACTGTACAAACAGTCGTCCATTAATTGAAGTCATGACCCATGTCGTCAATTAAATTTTCTGAATTTTGAGTAATTAATAATTTAACACATTCAAAAATCCATAACTATCAAACTAAATCACGAAATTGTTGCATGAATATGTTTCTGGAATCATGACATTTTTCTCAACGTATTCGTATCATTATTTCAATCTTTTTACACTGATGAATAGTTCATGAATAGTGACACAGTTTTGTAAATGACGCCCCTGACCAGGGCGTCAATTACAAAAGTGACAACTGTGCAAACAGTCGTCCATTATATAACGACAGGACCTATGTCGTCAATTCATTTCCTGAAAATTTAGAAATCAGTAAATCAAAACATTCAAAAACCTATAACTAATAAACCGGACCATGAAAAATTTGACTGAACATATTTCTGTGACCTTGAGATTTTTCTCTACATGTCCATGTCTTCGATTCCTGATTTACTGGAAGAATAAAAATGAATAGTGTTTAAATAGTAAACTGTGACTCATAATGTAGAGCCACCATGTTCATACTATTATAACATTTTTAACCTGATCACGAAACTCCTGCATGAACATGGTTCTGGAACCCTCATATTTTTCCCTATTTAACCATCTAATTAATTCCTGATTTATAGAAAGTACTAAAAATGAATAGTGTTTGAATAGTATTTGAGTCACAGAATGTACCTTCACGGCGTAAATCACCTCAATTTATTAAATATCAAAATCCAACAATTTCGCATGAGCATGATTCTGAACTCCCGAGAATGTCCTCTACCTGTCCATATCCTTACTTTCTATTTTTGAGAAATTTTTACCGTATGAATAGTGTATAAAAGTCACTATTTCAATGAATAGTATCACTTATCCAAATAAAAGAATTTTTTTGATATAGACACGTAGATAGGTAGAGAAAAATATAAGGAATCTAACGGTATGCCCATGCATTAGATTAGGTATCATGGTTCACATTTATTAAATTTTTCACATAGATGATTAATATACTAAATGATTAATATATACTTAAACTTAGAAATGACGACGGTTAGAATAGTCGTCATTCACAAAAATGACGACTCATTGAAGGTCGTTATTTTGTGTGAATAGTGTAAATGAATAGTAAGTGAATAGTAATGAATAGTAATGAATAGTATTCGTAAATAGTAAACTGGCATAATTGCATAATAGCCCTTATAAGATGTTCTAACTTTTGTTTAACATTACTATAGAGTTATCTAGAGTTTTTATTTTGGAAAAAGTATATAAATTGATAATTTTTCTCTCATTCTATCGTGGTTTGTATAGACGCAACCCTAAGTCATTTTCTTGCATATTATGAGTCCTTGAATTCTATTCTATAAAAATCTACCTTATATATCCTACTAAGGTAACCCTTGAAACTCCATATTGACTATAAATGAGAGTGGATGTCAAAGGTAATACATGAAATACTGTGCATATAGGGCCCGGTCTGGTCCTGGGAGGAGCATCCGAAGGTACTTGTGCCCATGGGAGTTTATTGACCACGGTGTTTAGCATTGCACCGGAGTACTTGCTTGACTTGAGACACTCCACCCTACTCTCTTTTTACTCACTTGACTTGACTTGCGTGGCCCGGAATGGGCAATACTTGACTTGTGGCCCGAGAAAGGGCGAAATACTTGCTTGATTGAAATAGCCAATTCTACTGATACGTACTTAACTTTACTGGCTTGAATTAAATTTTACTCACTCGTACCTGAGATATACTTATACATGAGTACATACTCGCACTTGAATTCGTAATCGTACATGAATCCCTGCTAGGCCCGAAGTGGCATTTACATCTATAATTCTTGAAATACTGCTTGTCAAGTACTTGAAATCTTGATATACTCTCTGTATACAGCTCTTGATCTCTTATTGTTCAAAATGTATAGATATACCTGCATACCCGATTCTTTTATACGTACGTCATGCATAGCAATACTGATAATACTTGTAAATTGTAATTCACGTAAAGATTGTTCGAATTTGAGATGTAATTCCTACTGAGCGATTCGCTCATCCAGTTACTTCCTAACATTTTCAGGTGATTCAGATAGCGACAAGAATGGGGTTGACACCGAGTGAATAGTGCTAGAACGCCAGTCACCTATCATTAGCTAGTCGCGTCCTTGAATTTTATTTGAGTCCTACTTTGTATTCCAGTATGTCAGTTGAATTGTCCGAACCATGTTAAGGCACTTAGCCTAGTGTTGTCTTTTAAATTCAGAATTTGTCATAAACTATCTTTAATTCATTTGGTTAATAAAATAAACATCACTTGGTTTATTGGAAATTATTAGATTGTATTAGTCTTTTACGCACTCCGAAATTATGTATATCAAAAAATTTATCGCTCAAATGACGCGATCTATATAGACGCGTCACGCATCCGAGTATCTTCCGCGCTCGGGACGTGACAGTCTTCGTGGTATCAGAGCCTAGGTTTTCAAACCTAGGGAACTAGAAGAAATAAAAGTTTAGAAATTGAAATCTAAGTAAAAACTTGAGTCCAAGGATAGGTAAAACCCAAGTTCAAGGATAGATATACCTTACCCGGTGAGATGGATAGAGCCATGGGTTAAGTTCTACAATGACTTTCGACCTTACAAGTAAACCCGATCTTTATCATACTTAACTTTTTTGTAGGATCATGGCTGCGGAAAGAGCACAATGGGGCGAGATGCAGCGCACCGTGCAAGGCCTCACACAGGCACTACAGCAAGTGGCCCAAGGCGGAGCAAACCGTGGAGCGGGAGATCTCCACCGAAGTCTCCGTAACATGAACCCACCGAGGTTCACGGGTTCGTCCGACCCCGAGGATGCCGAGAATTGGCTAAAGGAGATGGAACGAATTTTTCGCGTGATGCAATGCGCGGATGAAGAGAAGGTTTTACTGGCCATATTCCAACTAGAGCGGGACGCTCGATGCTGGTGGGAATCCATAGAAGTAACACTGCCAGAATACCATGTCACATGGGATGAATTCACATAGCATTTCAACAACAAGTACTTCTCCAATCATATCCAGGAAAAGAAGGCCACGGAATCCGCCGTTCTAAAACAACGGGGCTTGAAAGTGGCAGAGTATGAGGCCTAGTTCTCCAGATTATCTAGGTATGCACCCCACTTGGTGTGTACGGAAAAGATGAAGGCGAGAAGATTCCTCAACGGACTTCGGCCCCATTATATCACACAACTTGCCCCGATGGACATCCAAGTCTATTCGGAGATGGTTCGGCGTGCTCAACTGCTAGAAGACGCCACCGAATTATCCGAGAGAATTCGAGGAAGAGACAAGAAGAACCCGTCACAAGCCCGGAAAATTCAAACAATCCTTCAACAAGAAGCGGTTCTTCATGGAGGGGAGCCCTCTAAGGCAAAGAAATTCAGAAGAATGACAGACCATTCTCCACCACCACACCATCAAAGGAAATTTGCAAGTATTGTGATAAAGCTGGCCATAAGACCGAGGAATGCTGGAGGAAGTTAGGAGCTTGTCTTCGATGCGGGAGCCGAGAGCATCGGATTCCAGACTGCCCACTGATGAAGGAACAAGACACCAAAGACGAGAAGCGTCCGGTAAAGAAACAAGGCCATCTGCAAGCTCTCCGAGAGACGGAAACCACTGAAGGCGGAATTGTGGAAGGTACTCTCACTATTTGTTCAAAAATTGCTCAAGTTTTATTTGATACCGAAGCAACTCATTCATTCGTTTCCAAGAACTTTGCTGCTTCATTTTCTAAGAAACATGAACTGTTAGATTTGGTCATATCTACACCTCTTAGGGATGAGTCTGATATCACTTATCACTATCCAAACTGTGAAGTGATGATTAAGGGAAGCAATTTACCTGCTGACCTGATATGCCTAGATATGAAGGGTTATGACGGCATACTAGGTGCCGACTGGCTATCCACATACCAAGCAACTATAGATTGCCGGCATGGCAAGGTAACTTTCGTGGATTTCCCAGAGCTAGTTTACAATAGCCCTCGGAGTAAATCACTTCTTATATCAGCTCTCCGAGCTAGTAAACTTATGAATAAGGGATGCATGACTTTCATAGCATTCGTGACTGCCACGGAAGTCGAGAAGGTTAAACTTGAAGACATCCGTGTAATTCAGGATTTTCTCAATGTTTTTCCAGAAGATTTAACCGGCTTACCCCCGGAAAGGGAAGTGTCGTTTACAATCGACCTTATCCCCGATGCTAGTCCTGTTTCTAGGGCACCATACAGAATGTCCCCTGCTGAGCTGAAGGAACTAAAAGAGCAGCTAATGGAGTTATTGAACAAGGGTTTCATCAGGCCGAGTACTTCCCCATGGGGAGCACCCGTGCTATTCGTCAAAAAGAAGGACGGATCGATGAGATTATGCATAGATTATCGGTAGCTAAATCACCTTACAATCAAGAACAAGTATCCATTACCAAGGATTGATGAGCTGTTCGATCAACTATCTGGAGCTTTGTATTTCTCCAAGATTGATCTTCGTTCTGGTTAGCACCAATTGAAGATCAAAGAAGAAGACATTCATAAAACTGCATTCCGAAACAGGTATGGGCATTACGAATTTACTGTTATGCCTTTCGGACTAACAAATGCCCCCGCAGCTTTTATGCAGTTAATGAATAGTATATTCAGGCCCTATTTAGACCAATTTATTGTGGTCTTTATTGATGATATCATGATCTATTCAAAGACCGAAGAGGATCATGAAGAACACCTAAAGAAGGCATTGTAGATATTAAGGGAAAACAAGCTATATGCCAAATTCAGCAAATGCGAGTTCTGGCTCGAGGAAGTATCCTTCTTAGGCCATATCATTTCGAAGAACGGAATTGCTGTTGACCCATCAAAGGTCGAAGCCGTGAAGAACTGGGAACGACCCACAAATGCAACTGAGATTCGAAGCTTCTTGGGTCTAGCTGGTTACTACCGGCATATTATCAAGGACTTCTCCAAGATTGCCGTTCCTCTGACCAGGTTAACCCGCAAAGAAGTGCCTTATGAGTGGAAGGAAGACTGTGAAAAGAGTTTCCAAACTTTGAAGGATCTCTTGACCACTGCTCCAGTCTTATCATTACCAATGGAAGGAGAAAAATACGAGGTATATACAGATGCTTCTGGTATTGGCCTCGGATGTGTATTGATGCAGAATGGGAGAGTCATTGCATACTCTTCCTGACAATTGAAGAAACATGAAGAGAACTACCCAGTTCACAACTTAGAACTGGCCGCAGTAGTATTCGCTTTAAAGATCTTGAGGCACTATCTCTACGGAGAATAATTCACTATGTACTCCGATCATAAAAGCCTCAAGTACTTATTCTCCCAAAAGGAGCTGAACATGCGGCAAAGGCGTTGGCTCGAGTATCTCGAGGATTTTGACTTCACTATACAGTACCATCCTGGTAAGGGTAATTCCGTAGCTGATGCCCTTAGTCGAAAGCCGAGAACAATATTGGCCAACTACATGATACAAGAATGAAAACTGCTAGAGAAATTCTCTGAGCTTGATATCAGCACAGATGAGAAGAACATGTGTATTATTCTATCTCATATGAGCCTACATCCAGATTTGCTACCTGAAATCAAGAGGTTACAAGAAGAGGATCCCTCGCTAGTGGAGATAAAGAGCAAGCTGGACGAGAGACTGGATTTCAAGCTGGCACCTGATGGCAGATTACTATTTCATGAACGGACATGTGTGCCCGACTGTCCCGAATTGAAGAAGAAGATTCTTGAAGAAGCTCATAGATCGAGGTACATAATCCACCCTGGAGCCACTAAGATGTACCAAGACTTGAAAAGAACTTTCTAGTGGCCTAATATGAAAAGGGAGGTAGCAGACTGTGTGTCTCGTTGCCTTACATGCCAACAAGTGAAGGCGGAACATCAAAAACCCGCCGGAAAGTTACATCCGCTGGATATTCCCAAGTGGAAGTGGGAAGATATTGGCATGGACTTTATCATGGGTTTGCCCAAGTCTAAGGGCGGATATGATGGAATTTGGGTAATTATCGATCGGTTAACTAAATCGGCCCATTTCTTAACCATCAAAAGTCGATAGTCGGTCGACGTACTTGCTTCCCTATATATCAAAGAGATAGTTAGATTGCATGGAGTTCCCGTCTCGATCGTATCTGACCGAGACCCGTGATTCACCTCTTATTTCTGGAAGAGCCTACAACGTTCTCTCGGGACGAAACTCAACTACAGCACTGCTTTTCACCCCCAGACAGACGGACAGACCGAGAGAACCAATCAAGTTATGGAAGATATGTTGAGAGCATGCACTATAGACTTCGGCGGAAGCTGGCATGACCATTTACCACTAGCCGAATTTGCATATAACAACAGCTATCAAGCCAGTATACGAATGGCACCTTTCGAGGTATTATATGGCAGGAGTTGCCGATCTCCCATATGCTGGGATGAAGTCGGTGAAAAATAAATTCTAGGCCCAGACATGGTACGAGATTCTACTGAGAAGATACAACTCATTAGAGAAATGTTAATGATAGCACAGTCAAGGCAGAAATCTTATGCTGATAACAGAAGGCGAGACCTGGAATTTCAAGTCGGAGATCATGTTTTCCTCAAGGTATCTCCCGGCCGAGGCATTAGAAGATTCGGTGTTAAAGGTAAACTAACACCAAGGTTTATTGGTCCATTCGAAGTACTGGAAAGAGTAGGCGAGGTGGCGTATCGCATCGCCCTACCTCCACAACTGTCAGAAGTGCACAACGTATTTCATGTGTCTATGCTGAAGAAATATGTGCACGACCCTTCTCACGTCATCGACCATGCCGATTTGGTGGTTCAAAGAGATCTTACTTATGAGCAAAGGCCGATGCGGATCCTCGACCGCGAAGTCCGAGTTCTAAGGAGCAAGACGATCCCTATGATGAAAATCCAATGGAGTCGATGCGCGGAACAAGAAGTAACTTGGGAGACCGAAGAATCTATGAAAAGAAGATACCCAGAATTATTCTGAACTGTAAGTATTTTATACTTTCCACAATATCTTTATACAGTTAAATTTGGGGACCAAATTCTTTTAAGTATGGGAGGGTGTAACACCCGAGAATTTTAAAATAGAAATAAAAAAAATTTAATTATTGAACTCATATTCTAATTCTATTAGATTAACCATTTAAAATATTTAATTACCAATAGATGCTTTAGAAGATGCCAAATTATATTTTTGGAAATGCCAATTTATATTTTCATAATTTAGAAATTTTCATATTTCAACTTTTACATTATATAATTATTTTAAAGAAATAACGGTATATAGATGAAGTGTTAAAGGATAAATATAATTTAGAAAGTGAGAAAGGGTATATAGACAATTTTAGTTAGTGTAGAGTGAATACAAAAAATCTACATTCAAAATAACGACATATGCTAAGTCGTTATTTCCTAAACATGAATAGTGACGTGAATAGTGCCACTTTTTATTTAAAAAGAATTTTTCAAAAAAAATTATATGTAAAAATAGAGAAAAATGTAAGGGTCTCACCCCTGAAATTTCACAAACAAATTCCCTCAATTCTTAAAGATAAAAATCTTTGAAGTTAACATGAAAATCTTAACTTATGAAATACGTAACCTACTAGTCTTAATAAAATCCTAGTCTCTGGGACTAAAATACAAATGTACAAAACAACTTTAAACACAAGGGGCCATGTTGTACGTAAGTGGACTTCCACTTTGTCCACTTAGTGAAATTGACGCCCCTCATTAGGGCGTCAATTTCCAAATTGAAGACCAGGATGAAGGCGTCATTTTTAAGAGGACCCCATTCTAATAAAATATTAATATATGTACATAACAACTTTAAACATATGGGCCATGGATAGTACGTAGTGGGATTCCTTTCCATCACCAAATGAATTGACGCCCCTCACTAGGACGTCAATTTCAAAAATAAAGATCATCATAAAGGCGTCAATTTGAATAGCATAAAATATTAATATATATGTGTACATACTGATTGTCAACATGTGAGTGGGGCATAGTTGTCTAACAAATGACGCCCTCTTACAAGGCGTCATTTCCATTAATAATGTCACAATAATGCTACCTAAATAAATGACGCCCTCATGCAAGGCGTCATTTATTAAATGAACGACACTTTACACGGGCGTCATTTAAATATGTGATTCTAGAAGATTGAGACACGAGCAACCCATTCGAGCTGACAAAAACAAATGCCCACTCATCATGACCCACAAGGCATTAACCAATGTCTTATCATTCCCTATAACTAACCCCATCCGTAGCACTGTTAGAGGCTATTGTTGTGCTGCAGAAGCGTCTTCCTCCCGAGGCTACAACCTGCTGCGATCTTGCTGCAGCTCTGAATCTCGTGTCACACGTCAAAAGATAAGTGTTCTCAAATCCTTGCCTAACCAGTAGCTAAATAGGTTTAATATTACATGCTTAGAGTCCGTTTAACTCATCAACCATGCTATAAATCATGTATATACCATATTATTTTAATAGCCTGTCACATATTACTGTGATCTTTATGATTTTGAACTTAGTTTGTTAGCATGATTTTCATGTGTTTTTAATCATATTTTGTCACACTATTTACAGTATTAATAACCATATTTTTCAGTTCTGTTAAAAATAGCGCCCGTGACAAGGGCGTCATTTTAAAAATTGAAGACTGTGTACATAGTCGTCAATTAATTAACGACATACCTCATGTCGTCAATTTGATTTCTAGAATTTTGAGTAATGGATAATTCAACACATTCAAAAATCCATAACTATCAAACTAAAGCACTAAATTTTTGCATGAACATGTTTCTGAAATCCTGACATTTTTCTGGACATATTCGTATAATTACTTCCTGATTTAGAATATTTTTATACGGATAAATAGTGCATGAATAGTGTATGAATAGTGAAATATTTTTATAAATGACGCCCCTGCCCAGGGCGTCAATTATCAAATTAAAGACTATCAGAACAGTCGTCAATTAAATGGACCCCATGACCAAGGTCGTCAATTTAATTTCTTAATTTTGAGTAATTGATAATTCAATACATTCAAAAATTCATACCAATTAAACTAAATCACTAAAATTTTGCATGATCATGTTTCTGGAATCCTGACATTTTTCTCGACATATTGGTATAATTACTTCTTGATTTAGAATACTTTTTTTAATGATGAATAGTACGTGAATAGTGAATCACGGTAAATGACGCCCCTGACCAGGGCGTCCATTACTAAATTGACGACTGTGAAAACAGTCGTCAATTTTCAAATTAAAAATACGAAGAATATTTTATTTTTTTACTGGTGAATAGTACGTGAATAGTGAAGCAGGGTAAATGACGCCCCTGTCCCGGGCGTCAATTACCAAATTAAAGACGGTGCAAATATTCATCAATTATAAAATTGAAGACATGACCCATGTCGTCAATTTTATTTCTAAAATTTTAAGTAATTGATAAATTACCATTATATGTAAATGACGCCCCTGACCAGGGCGTCCATTTATAAATTGAAGACTATCAAAATAATCGTCAATTAAATCAAAAAATATTTTAAAAAAAAAATATTACATGAATAGAATATTACAGTAAAACAATTTGTAAATGACGCCCCCGACCAGGGCGTCAATTACAAAAGTGACAACTATACAAACAGTCGTCCATTAATTGAAGTCATGACCCATGTCGTCAATTGAATTTCCTGGATTTTATGTAATTAATAATTTAACACATTCAAAAATCCATAACTAGCAAACTAAATCACGAAATTTTTGCATGAATATGTTTCTGGAATCATGCCATTTTTCTCAACATATTCGTATCATTATTTCCTGATTCAGAATCTTTTTACACGGATGAATAGTTCATGAATAGTACATGAATAGTGACACAGTTTTGTAAATGACGCCCCTGACCAGGGCGTCAATTACAAAAGTGACGACTGTGCAAACAGTCGTCCATTATATAACGACAGTACCTATGTCGTCAATTCATTTCCTGAAAATTTAGAAATCAGTAAATCAAAACATTCAAAAACCTATAACTAATAAACCGGGCCATGAAAAATTTGACTGAACATATTTCTGTGACCTTGAGATTTTTCTCTACATGTCCATGTCTTCGATTCCTGATTTATTGGAAGAATTAAAAATGAATAGTATTTAAATAGTAAACTGTGACTCATAATGTAGAGCCACCATGTTCATACAATTATAACATTTTTAACCTGATCACGAAACTCCTGCACGAACATGGTTCTGGAACCCTCATATTTTTCTCTATTTAACCATCTACTTAATTCCTGATTTATTGAAAGTACTAAAAATGAATAGTGTTTGAATAGTATTTTGAGTCACAGAATGTACCTTCACAGCGTAAATCAACCCAATTTATTAAATATCAAAATCCAACAATTTCGCATGAGCATGATTCTGAACTCCCGAGAATGTCCTCTACCTGTCCATATCCTTACTTTCTATTTTTGAGAAATTTTTACCGTATGAATAGTGTATAAAAGTCACTATTTCAATGAATAGTATCACTTCTCTAAATAAAAGAATTTTTTTGATATAGACACGTAGATAGGTAGAGAAAAATATAAGGAATCTAATGGTATGCCCATGCATTAGATTAGGTATCATGATTCACATTTATTAAATTTTTCACATGGATGATTAATATACTAAATGATTAATATATACTTAAACTTAGAAATGACGACGGTTAGAATAGTCGTCATTCACAAAAATGACTTCGTTATTTTGTGTGAATAGTGTAAATGAATAGTAAGTGAATAGTAATGAATAGTAAGTGAATAGTAATGAATAGTAATGAATAGTATTCGTAAATAGTAAATTGGCATAATTGCATAATAGCCCTTATAAGATGTTCTAACTTTTGTTTAACATTACTATAGAGTTATCTAGAGTTTTTGTTTTGGAAAAAGTATATAAATTGATAATTTTTCTCTCATTCTATCGTGGTTTGTATAGACGCAACCCTAAGTCATTTTCTTACATATTATGAGTCCTTGAATTCCATTCTATAAAAATCTACCTTATATATCCTACTAAGGCAACCCTTGAAACTCCATATTGACTATAAATGAGAGTGGATGTCAAAGGTAATACATGAAATGCTGTGCATATAGGGCCCGGTCTGGTCCTTGGAGGAGCACCCGAAGGTACTTGTGCCCATGGGAGTTTATTGACCACGGTGTTTAACATTGCACCGGAGTACTTGCTTGACTTGAGACACTCCACCCTACTCTCTTTTTACTCACTTGACTTGACTTGCGTGGCCCGGAACGGGCAATACTTGACTTGTGGCCCGTGAAAGGGCGAAATACTTGCTTGATTGAAATAGCAAATTCTACTGATACGTACTTAACTTTACTGGCTTGAATTAAATTTTGCTCACTCGTACCTGAGATATACTTGTACATGAGTACATACTCGCACTTGAATTCGTAATCGTATATGAATCCCTGCTAGGCCCGAAGTGGCATTTACATCTATAATTCTTAAAATGTTGCTTGTCAAATACTTGAAATCTTGATATACTCTCTGTATACAGCTCTTGATCTCTTATTGTTCATCATGTATAGATATACATGCATACCCGATTCTTTTATACGTACGTCATGCATAGCAATACTGATAATACTTGTAAATTGTAATTCACGTAAAGATTGCTCGAATTTGAGATGTAATTCCTACTTAGTAATTTGCTCATCCAGTTACTTCCTAACATTTTCAGGTGATTCGGATAGCGACAAGAATGGGGTTGACACTGAGTGAAGAGTGCTAGAACGCCAGTCACCTATCATTAGCTAGTCGCGTCCTTGAATTTTATTTGAGTCCTACTTTGTATTCCAGTATGTCAGTTGAATTGTCCAAACCATGTTAAGGCACTTATCCTAGTGTTGTCTTTTAAATTCAGAATTTGTCATAAATTATCTTTAATTCATTTGGTTAATAAAATAAACATCACTTGGTTTATTGGAAATTATTAGATTGTATTAGTCTTTTGCGCACTCCGAAATTATGTATATCAAAAATTTTATCGCTCAAACGTCACGCATCCGAGTATCTTCCGCACTCGGGACGTGACAAATTTCGTATCTAAATAGCCTGCTTATTAGTCTCAAATAATCTATAAAATTGGCTGCAATGCTGGAAGTATCCATAATGCTTCTAATTGCACCAACAAATAATACTTTTGGTCAACAACATAAGTGGACTTCCTTATAGACAACCACCATAGTTCATATTTATATAGTCGATAACCGCTAAATGACCGTATATGTAAGCATACAAGTTGCAAAGTCTTTCAAATATTAGGAGTCTCTTATTCAACATATATGAGTATTCCAACTACTTTAAATGCACACATCAAGTACAACAATACTTTTAACTTTAAAATTTAATTAGAACATTATAATCATTGAGTTTATTATTTTATCTAAGTACACAAATCTTTTTGAAATTTCTAATGATATAGACTGCATAAGAAGAGTACGACATACTCTTAAAGTGTTCATCTCTCTTTATCTTAAAGTATCATTCAAAAATAATCTATATGTTTCATGTAACACTTAAAGAAACATTAATAATATGTAAATAACGAATGAAGATGAATCTACTCTCACAAACCTCCAAATATATGCAAACTTTTGTACTTTCTTGAAACCTAAAGCTCATAATTTTCTCTTTAAAATTAAGGAATAATAAGTGGGTAGCATAAATAAGTTTATCAAATACATATCAAATATCTCATTTCTAAATATATAAAACTACCAGATATTCATATACACCTCTTAAGCATAGTCTTGCAAATATAGCTATCTTAAATGAGAATTTATGAAAACTGAATAGAAGAGCTCATCTTATAGCCAAGTATTTTCATTTGAGTGAATAATAAATATTGATTTGACATTATCCAAGAGTTTTAACTCTTTTTTAATGGACTTAGGTTAATCAATCAAATATTTACTCTTTATACCTCCCTTGTCAATAGTTTTTCCTATAAGTCACTTAATGAATTATTCTTTTAAAATCTCACATTTTTGAACGAGTATTAGAATAATTCTAGAATATCTTAGAAGTAAACTTCCAAGAATTTTCACTTCATTGAAATGTCATCGTGTACAACCGAATAAGGAGAAAGAGACTATGATTATCAGTGTATTTGAATCTTAATGTTCATGCATTAAATAATCTCTTTGGAGTCAAGAGAACTTAATTTGACTCCCACTAATTTATTTATCCTTTAAACACTATACATTAAATGTGTTTCTAAATTTATTATGTACTTTAGTGAAATCAAATAAAGACTTCAATAAAAAATTTAATGTTAGTTTCAAATAACTTAATGATTTCATAAGGACTATCTTAGTGAGATATATCACTGAATATTATGTCTTACATAGTTGAATAGACACAAACAATTATATCTCTACTATGTATGCAATAACTCAATAAAATTTATCCTACCAAAATAAGATAGAACTCATAGAGCAATCATAAAAGAAGAAGTAAACTTAAATGCTCACATATATGGATAAATGCAAACAACAAATGAGCCAAAGTGAATGGTAAAATCAATTGATCTACTACTTTGGTATAAATAGACCAGTTACGTCATTATGATCTCACCTTTGGGTGAAATTAGTGGTCTACTTCCCCCCAAATTAAAAATCAATTGTATGATGGAACTAGCACAAATATGTAAATTAATGTCACAAGAAGTTCATACCTTTAGATATAAAAAAGTTTCTCAATGGTCAATATATATACTAGTACTATTCCATCATGCCCATACCATGAACATGAACCTCTCATTTGGGAGTAAGACTTCACTTTAAAAATACAAGCACAATGATGACATCATTTAAATCTTAATGAGAAAAACTTTGTCACTAAGATGTATCTAAACACTTTGGTGGATTACTTAAGTCCTTCAAAACTTAGAAGTTTTAATCAATCTCCACGATGATGTCACACAAATCGCATGCACTTGCATTAATGTCATTTAACCTTTTAAAAGTGAATTTTATCAATTTTCTTATCTAGAGCCACTTTGCTTACAAACATAGACAATTAGAAATCAAAATTTCTCAACTTCTTAATAAACAACATCACAATAATTCTTATTTATGGCACACTATGTGATATCACTCAATTTCATAATGAATGTATAAGGGTATCTGATTTGAAAGGCCACTTTAGTGACAAACCTAAACATAAAATTCTAGTATCTTAAGACATCAAATCTTAATGTGCACATGTCGCGTCCCTCCCCGTAATCTCCTTATCTTTGTAGAACATCATCACACTAACATATCACATTCACATAAGAAAACTTTTTTTTTCAAACCGAGGTCCACTTTGGTGGATATGCTAACAAATTTGAAAAATAAGAAATCTCTTATTTCTTAAGAAATGATATTTGACAAAAGCAAGTGTAAATATAAGGACTAAACTAAAATATTGTCATCCATAAAATGAGATAGGTAATTCTATACATAATTAAGATCAATGACTCAATGGAATCTCCTCTATCTCTATATGATGACCATGAGAATTATGAAAACATGCATGAACATAACTTTATGATATCATTCAATTATCTCAAGACAACAAATTATTCTTCATGTATAAGACCACTTTGGTAGAATACTTACACATTTAAAATATCAAAAGTTCTCTCAAATTCATAAGAATAATACCAAATCACTTAATTACTCATATAGTTCTACACATTATTTCTCATCTTAGTCCTTCAAAAAACTAATGAACAATTTAAA
This sequence comes from Amorphophallus konjac, assembly GCA_022559845.1. NCBI lineage: Eukaryota > Viridiplantae > Streptophyta > Magnoliopsida > Alismatales > Araceae > Amorphophallus > Amorphophallus konjac. The sequence goes on from CM040123.1 coordinate 369,590,203, forward strand.
ATACATATAATTGTTCAAGTAATAACCCATATTATTCTCATCTGGATCTTTAAGTTTTACAATGCAATATAGTTTGTAACTTAATTATAAAATTATCTAAACTAGATTATCAAAATGTGTACAATTTTCTTAAATAGGTCATTGGATCCTGTCTTATAGTTTTGAGACACTATATATAAGGGTTTAGTCTATCAGAGTTGTTGAGCACACTCGTCGGGTCAAAAATGAACCTTAAACTCTATGTAAACTATCTTAGGTGGTTGTCAATGGCACTAAGGCCCCTAACCCTTTGAATCTGATAGGTCATTAAAAGTGTTACCATTATAATTTTAAAAGACCTAAATATTCAACTCAAAACATATGCAATGTTAGATTTAAATACTAATAATCCACTAAAATTAGAGATCCAGTAAAAAAATCATCTGAATGATCGATCCATAATAACTAATAGAAGATCTATCAATATTAGGATGGAGATCTCAACCTTATAGATCCAAACACTCGATTCCATTAACTAAAAAGATTCATCACAGTGCTTTATTAAATCTTGCATCATAATCTCTTAGATCTTTGAAATCTATAAATAACTTATAAGTATCTAGACAAGGATACAATGATACAAATTTATTATCACAATGTCAAATGTAAAGATTATCATTTCATGTTTTATTGATTAAAGGAACTATTCATAAAATCTTTGCAGTGATAATAAAAGTGTAACATGCTTTTATTATTATATTCTCATAAACTTGAATTAATAAACAATAGTCATGCAAAATACACCTTAATTTGCACATGTAACCCTATTATTTACTTACATATCTATGATATTTTGCACATATATCCTTTAATTTTTTCACAATTCTCTCATTATAGCTCTCCCTATAAAAACTTCTTAATAAATTTAAAATTTTCAACCTTTAATGATCTCATGAAGACACTAATTGGATGTCCGAATGTATCAATACTATTGTCAATTTTCTTAATGGCAATATAAATAAAGTGTTAGATACAAACAACGGACTTATCCAAGCATATCATTGCATTCTAAATTAAAATATTATGACATAAAGAAGAGCTAATTATATGCCAAAACCACAAAATTATCTCTAACATTAATACAATAATATATAAATGTAAGCAAAGGGACATAATTATAAAAATATCACAATCTGAAAATAGAGACATTTAGGCCTAATTGATAGCTAAAAGAAGGTCTAATTTTACAAAATATCTCTAATATTTACTATAATAATTAACAATTCAATATCATGCTAAAACTTGATGAAAATAGACATAAAACTAAAGTTTCAACATTATGTTACTTAAATATCCTGAATAAATTGTAAACATACCTTTTTGAATTGATTTTGTACCCAAACTGATTATAAATCAATCGTTGTTATCCTTTAAAGTCCATTAATTATGTCAAATTACTTAGAACTTAATATGTCGAGTGAAAAAGACATAAATATAATTATTGTAATTCTGAAACTAGAGATATAGTCATGTTAAACAACTAAATGGAGGTCAATAATTTCATAGAATATCTCTAGAAATAATTATAATAATTAATAGTCCAATTCCATGTTAAAGCTAAATGAAAAAAGGCGAAAAATAAAAGCTTTAACGTACTGTTACAAATATATCTAGTTCTGTTAGAAAACATACTCTAAAATTGTATATGTATCCAATCTACTTTGCAGAATAACCCCTATTATCTTTTAATGTCCCTTAATGGGTGTTAAAGGGCCCAATACTTAATGGGCCAATGGTGCAAATTAAAATGCTCCCAGATGGATGCTAATTAAGAGACCCTAAGGTTAAAGGATATTGAAAATGGGTCCTTAACATACCCCAAAATGGGGTCTAATACTCAAAACTCGAACTGTAAATCATTAAATAACTTATGTTGGGATCCTTAATCCAATACGGATCCTCAATCCAAACCCAAACATAATCAAAAGCTTAATGGAGATCTAATAACCAGCTCCGCAGACTCTTAATTGGATACATAACTTAAACAAAACTCAAGATTTAAATTTCTTTTGGAGGTAACAGGGTCAAATGACCCATCTTCTTCCTCACATCCCCTAAAACCTTAACCCTAACCCCCATGGGAAGAGGGGCGCCATGGGGCATCGCTGTTCGCCATCCGCTCGCATATGATGCAAAGGTGTCGACCGGCCACCCTCTATGTTGGTGTATGAATTCACAGATTAGTAAGTGCACGTACGGTCTTCTTTACGTCTTCGCTAATATATACTAACATGGTTGATGACAAAATTTAGTGGAAAATGAATAAAACTTAAGCTGAGTCAATCTTGTTGGCAGTCTTCAACATACATAGGTGAATTGAAAAAGGAAAAGAGAAACAAATGTGAAAAGTCCAAAAATATTAGGGGGGGGGGGGCGTTCGTAGTTGTGTTCATGTGCTTACAAAACAAATCACCCACCCACCCCCCGTAATTTTTGCTAACGTTCGTAATTTTATTGCAAATTTTATAAATATTCTTAAAAAACGTAATGTTTAATTTTAAATTTTTATTTTATAAAATTTTATAAATATTTCAAATAAATTTTATAAAATAAATATACCATTACAATAATAGAAATTTTGATTGAAATTATCATATTAATATTATCAACTAAAATTTAAAATTTTAATCGTTCACTGTTATTAAACTTTAAGTTTAAAGATGATAAAAAAAAATTAATCCCTCATTGTTGAACCTAAAATAGAGAAGAGAGTAGTGCTTAAATTAAATGAGAGAGGGTTTAATAACTAAAACCCACCGATTGTTAAAGCTAAAATAAAGAAACCGTGCAGATGATTTTCAAAACAACGAATGGATTTCAAAATCCATAAATAATTTAAGTATGAATCAAATTTACGTAGATCTAATCCCTTTTTAACCCAATAAAATTTAGTCTTGGCATAGTTGGGATCCTCTCCAATGAGGAGTGAGTCCCTACAAAAATTAGCGTATGCCGCTTTATGTGGCGAGCACACGGTATTCTTTAGTAAAAGGCGAAAGAATAGTTCGCTCTGTGCCCACCACGCGGCTGCGTGCCTTTCAACCTGCGGTGGGTGTCTTCTTTCATAGAAAGGCCTGGTCTTCCACTCATTAAAATATCCGATATGGGATTAATGAGCTCTTCACGTTCCACAACGGGTAACTTCGTCCTTCTTCAGGGAGATTGGAGGTTGGCTGCTTCCGCAAAGTTTTCATCGCCACCAACGAAGTCATTCGGGAGCAGGAGACTATCAAGTTTATGATTGGAAGCTTTCTGGGGAGAAGAAAACTTCTTCCCAGTTCCCATCTCCACTATAAATTCGAAAGGGAATGGACCCTCTTCTGTTACTCACTCACTTCGAATTTGCCCAGTGACTATAATATTAATATATATATATATATATATATATATATGTATATATGTATATAGAGAGAGAGAGAAAATGTTCACATGAGATTGACCCCATGACTATTTGCCATGGTGTCGACGTCCAGACCCTTCATCTCATGAGATCAATGATCGCATAGGACTGGTCCCATGCAATCAAGGGCCAGATCCCGACACCATGGCAAATTGCCGTGGTGCCGACTCCACGTGAAACATCTCCCTTTATATTTTATATATATATATATATATATATATATTGTCATATGCTAAGAACAAATGTAAATCATTTAAAAATACAGATACTGAGTTAGGCAATTCAATAGATCAGTCTGACCGGAAAAAGATATTAAAGAGTTCGAAGGGTTTGGCTTCTTAATTTAACCAAAACAGCTTAGTTCAAAGTTTTATCCTATCTAGTACAATTAAATACATCGAGTTTGAAACCAAGTTCGAGTAGTTCGAATATCCGTCTGAATGTCTGATCCCCATTTTGTCATGTAGTAATGTTGGTCAGATTAATCCACGAATATTATAACTTCCTGAATAAGTGATCGATGGGTTCTGTTTTTTGTTTTTTTTTTTGTTTTGGTTTTGGTTGTTGTTGTGGCCCATCAGTTGTTTGATAATATGCCTTAAAGAGGCCAGTTCGATTTCCAGCCTCACACCGTGTTCCCCTTTCCTGCAACTCCATCGTCGTCAACCTCTGTATTTCTGTGGACTCAAACTTTCTTGCTGCTTTACATTTTGAGGTGCAGATTGGTCTGATCTATCTCTATTGAAAAACCTGACAGGGGGATGCATATTTCAAGAAGCATGTTTGTAGGATTAAACCTGCCGAATTTGAAACCATGGCAAGCCGATCCAAAATTAAACTTGAATTCATGGTAGGATAAAAGCTGATTCAAAACATAGCTTACCGTCGCAAGGTAACTCACCTTGATTATCTAATAATAATACAATACTTAAAATTAGTTAAAAAATAAAAATAGATTAAATAATTCGTGCATACTTTAAATTGATGAAACAGTAATTTTTACAAGTTAAAATACAAGGAAAATAATTCAAACATCGCAATAATGTTTAATTTTGTAAAAAAATTAAAAAAAAATCCCATGCATGTCAACGAGAGAGAGGGGATCGCCTACCTGAAGGTCGTCGTATCTCTAGGAGTCCGTTGGTGCGAGACTCACACGTAATAGATCTCTTAGTTCGAACAACTACGAACTTCGACTTGATAAAAAAATTTTAAACTCATTTATTTTTAATTATTTACTATTTTTATTAATCTCAGTAATATAATTTTATCATTCTAAGAGATCTATTATTTATTATATTATTAAAATTAAATTTAGAGTAAAAAATTAAATTAAATAGTGCCTCATTGATTGGACACGCTTTTAAAGTGTAGACGTTGTTATTTTGAATAGTGTCTTACATGTAGACATTAATTTTAAATAATATCTTATTCACATAAGTGATTTAAAATTATTAAAATAACAATAAGATTAAAACTAAATAACGTATGAGAGAGGGAGATGTTATAAAACTATAGTAAGCAAAACAAACCAAATAACGTTATATCTTTATCAATAATATAATATTTAAATAATATCTTTCTAAGAAAGATATTGATTTTTATTTAAAAATAATATCAAAAATAGTGACTTATATATTGACTCAATTTTAACTAACGGCGACACATAGACGTAGGTTAGAAGTATATTAAAATAATATTAAAAATAGTACAATCAAAACAAAATAGTGTCTTTTATAAAAATATTAATTTATATTTATAATATAATATTATAAATGACGTCTTAGATATAGACACTAAATCTAAATAACGTCTAATATATAGGCGTGTTTTAAACTCATAGTTAAATCTTAATTTATCTGTTAACTTAACAGTAAACATAACTAAATCTATTTAACAATAAATAAAATTACAATGAGATAGCGTCATATACATTGACGCTAATTAAACTCAGTTCAAAGTAAAAATTAAATAACGTCACATACATTGACGATGATTTTAAGTAAAAATTACACATGATCCATCCAAACATATATAATTTAAAATTAATTAAAATAATATTTTTTTCTTTAAGTATAAATTAAATAACGTCACATATATTGGCGATGATTTTAAGTCAAAATTACACAGGATCCATCCAAACATCTGTAATTTAAAATTAATTAAAATAATATTTTTTTAGTACAAAATACTTTACAAAAATAGCGACCACTTACTAAGGTGCTAATTTAATTGGACATTAATCACCAATTGCGTCACTTGTAGGAGACGGTTTATGAAAGCTATCGGTGTTTGACTGTTGAGATGCCTTCCAAATATGTTTATAGAAAGTAAAATAATTATACGTTATGTTTCCGTTACTTCTGATTCCTATAATTTGATTTATAATTATTATTTATTTCTGCTTACAGAAAATTAATTATTTTTATTTCAAATAGTTTTTATTTACATAATATAAATTTTTGAATTTCATTTACAAAATATAGTTATTTATGTATTTCAAACATTACAATGCTGAAAATTATTTATGCATGAAATAATTTCTATTTATAGTAAATTAATTTCTAAATATTTACTGTTACTTACATAAAAATAAAAGTTTACTGTTACGTCAGGAAATTAATGAATTACTTACGGTTTAAAAGACTTGTTTCCATTTTTAAAAAATAAAAATTTCTTAATATTGATCATATGTAAGTAAATAAATTCTATTTTTATAAAATAAATTCTAAAAAATTGTTTTTGTTTACAAAAAAAATTATTTCTATTTTTGAAAATAAAATTCTATAAAGTGGTATTTTCCACTAGTTTACATAAACTCATTAATTCTATTTGCTGAAAAAAATCTAGAAAATTACTACCCATTGAAAAAATGAAAACAATATTATTATTTGGTGTTATTGAACTGTGTTGAGTCATTATTAAGTTGTGACTTATTAGTTACTTTGTGAGAATGGACTATTTATTAATTTTATAAATTCAAGTGTATTGACAAAAACACAAAACATTTTATTTACATATTGTGTTCATCCCACATTTATCCCACATTATTCTCATATGGCCAACCTAATGACCAAGGATACCCTTAGTGTCAAACAGAAAAAAAAATGATAGAGGAAATTTTAGGAGGTGGCAAAACTAAATGACATTTTGGCTGACCACTCTCGGGCTGTTCACAGCCATTAGCGAGAGTGTCACAGAAAGTCGTGGCTCAAGATCCTCCCATAACACCACTGACAAGTTCAAAATCATTCTTCCCTTGCTTATGTTGATTCGGAGTCTCCCACCTCCTTAAACCCCGAAGAAGTTGATTACCATTGTCTCCATAGAATCTTAGGTGCTCTATCCAACAACCTCTATGACTTATATTACAACTCTAAGGGCCACTTTGAGAAAAGGGTAAACCAGGTTAGAGTGGGTTACCCCGGGTGAGATGACTTATTCTTGTTTGACTCTTTTTTTCTTAACTGGGGTCGGTTAGAGATAAGCTTAGGTTTTTTGACTCTAACCAAAAGGGTGGAATAAGCCACCTAGGGTGGGTTAGGGGTGGGCCACCCAAGGTGGCGTACCCGCCCCTAACCCACCCCTTTATCAAAGTGGCCTTAAGAGTGTTAGTGAGTTGTGGATTGCCTTAGAGGCCAAATATAGACTTGATAATGGTGGCATCAAGCGGTTCAAGGCCTCGAACTTTAATAAGTTTAAGTTGTGGACAACAAACCCATGAATGATCAAATCCATGAATTTAAGGGTATTATCCACCAATTAAGAGCCATAGAAACCCAACTAAATGAATCATTCCAAGTCGCATGCCTATTCGATAAATTACCCCCTTCTTGGTCTGATTTCATCAAAATACTAAGTCACACTCAAGGTAAGGTAATCTCACTCTATCCCAAGTATATGGTGCTATTAGAGTATAGGAGCAACACACACTTAATGTAAGGCCCGTGCCTTAATGGATCCTTCGTGGTTATTGTTCTATTAATTGTTCTGGAATTTTCGGCTATTTTCTTGGATTTTTAGGAATTTATCTGGTATTTTTCCGGATTTATTTGGAGCTATTGGAGGGTTATTGGAATATTAATAATATTTTTATATATATAATGATTAAATTATATATATATTAATTTTATTTTTATTTTTATTAATCCCTCACCCTCTCTCTCTCTCTCTCTTCCCCGTCGATCTCTTTCTCACCCTCGCTCTCTCTCTCTCCTCTACGCGACCGTCTCCCCTCTTCCTAGGGATCGCGGCCGAGACGAGGTCGGATTGAAGCAAGGTTGACGCCGTTGAATTCCTCGCGTCGAGGCGAACGCGTGGGTACCCATCTCGGCGTGGATCGGTGGACGTGGGAGCGTGTTGGAGCTTGAAGGCTCGGCGAGCCTACCTTGGTGCATGCGGGCTTTTCGCGCGTTTCGGCTTGCAAGAGGTAGGGGGATGGAATCCTTAGCTTGCTAGGAGCATTTCCTATAGTTCATCCTGTTGATTAGCGCCCCGTAGTAAGCATGTTGCCCATTTGTTCATATTTGGGGTTTTGGCCATGTTCTTCGCGGTTGATCGATTTTAGGCGATGCATGTGCTAGTTTAGCTGTTAAATTGTTGTATAGCATGCGTGGTTTGGCAGGTAACAGGTTTTTTCATCGATACCCGGCGTTTTCAGCCGTCCGGGGGGGCTTCGGTTTACAAACCGTACCCGCTCGTAACCCAGGTGGAGTGACGGTCCTGCCAGGAACCGTCACTTGCCTGACGGTCCAAGATGGATGCGTCACTTCCCAAATAACGGCCTATCGAGGGGCGTCGTTTGGAGAGTAACGGTGGGAACCCCATCCGTTACTTGATCGTTGTTTTCCGTTAGCCCGGTGAGGCGGTGAGCCCGGCGGTCTGTCGACCGGCCGTTGCTTCCGAGCGACGCGCCGAGACTGGGGCGTCGCTTCATCTGCTATCGTTTTGGAACGCTGTTAGTTGGTTTGAGCCTCGGGTGAAAGTAACGGCGGAGTTCCCGCGCGTCGCTTGGAAGCAACGCAGAGGACCCCCACCGTCACTCTCCCCTTCATGGCCTTGGGTTTGGTACTCGGGAGGATGTAACGGCGGTGACCTACCGCGCCGCTTGGAAGCGACGCGCAGGGCCCCTACCGTCACATTCTCCCCTGCACCTGTGAGTTGGAACTCGGGAGGGAGTAACGGCTGGAGACCAGCGCGTCACTCTTGATGTAACGCACCAGTCCCCGACCGTCACTTCCAAGTAGCGCGTGGGCCTCTGACCGCCGCTTGCCCGTCAGCTTGGTTATGTTCCCAGCCCATTGCTTATGCGTTCCGTTCTATACTCATGCCATATTCGCATTGTTTTAAGTGTTTAATGGCGTGTTTTATATACCAATAGAGTAGCTTTTCTTTCCATGCAATGGAGCCACTGTCGTTGCCCTAAGGTCTGTGGAGTACCGACCCGCTTGAGGATGGCGGAGGGGTATGTTTCCCATTCACGGTTTGTAAGCTAGTTCCGTGGGCTCCCAGCCAATGGTAGCGTCCTGCCAAGGGAGAAAACTAGTTAGAGGGCCTGGCTCAGGCTAGAGTCAGTGTGTGTACACGTGGTCGGAGACTGTGGACTGACACCGACGGGTGCCACTCCGACTGGTCACTTGGTTTGGTACTGTTTACGCGCTTAGCTTGTCGCTTCGTCGACTGCGAGTGCTTGAGACGCAGTGTAAGCCGTCAGTGGACGCTTCTGGTTTCTGCTCCAGTGGTTGTCCGTCCTTGTTGTCTGGATTAGTTGCAGCTTATTCTATTTGGTAGTTTTAGCTTTAATCGCTTGCATTTAATTAGCAGTGGCATGTGTTAGCTGTTATACCTGCTTAGTTAGAGTTTACAGCTCCCTTGTGATTAGATATTCATGCCATTGCCTGTGTATTTATTTAAATGCATGCTTTAATTGCTGTTATTTATGCATGTTCGCTTGTTTAGTGCGAGGTAGGGATCCGCGTGACCCCTACTGAGTCTGGTTGTGACTCACCCTTCTCCTTTCAGGTGAGCTACGCCCGACGTCTCCCGGAGTTTAGCGTGCTGTTTCGGGACTGTCCCTAGCTGCCAGCTGAGCACGAGCTGCCTTTTTGAGGCTTGTGTTGTACTTTTGCCGGGGTATGCCCCGCGTAGTTGTACCTCCATGGACTAGTGTGTTGTGACTCTGGACTAGTTATATATATATATCACTCTGGCTATTTTAAATTGCTTCCGCTCTTGTGTTTAAATCTTAATACTTAATTGTATTGCGCGCCCCAATTTGCAATTAATTATGCATATTCCTCAGCTAACCCCCACTAACCCTTCAGGGGCCTCATCAGCCTCTTGGGTGGCCTCCCCAGTTCTTGGTATCGGTGTATCGATGTTATCGGTATATCGGTGTCCTGAACTCTGGGTCGTCACACTTAAAGAGGCCTCCACTCATAACTACAAACCCAAAGCCAACATGGCTGAAAATAAATAATTTAAAACTCATAAAAAATCATTTCCTCTAAAGTGCAACCATTAGAAGAAAAATCACCGCTCATTCCTTAACAAAAAATCTCAAAACCCAAATCCTCCAAAGAAGCCAAATGAGAACAATGGGGAGTGTTATTGCTATGTGTATGGGCGGACAAACCATCTAGTATTTCAATACTATTTTTGCAAGAAGTCTGCCCGAAAGATGAAAAAGAATGGTATTCAGGATTCAGGTGTCGAAGCTGTGATGATGGGGAATAATGCAGAAGCGCATGTGTTAGTGATTGGGAAAGTAGATTTAAAGTTGACTTCAGGTAAAACATTGACGCTTCACGGCGTTCACCATGTTCCCGACATCAGGCACAACCTCATTAGTGGATCACTCTTAGTGCGGTAGGCTTTCAAGCTAGTATTTGAATCAAATAAAGTTGTAATAACTAATGGTCTATCCTTCGTTGGAAAAGGATTTATGTGTGATGGCATTTTCAAATTGAATGTATACACATCTTCTTTCAATGAACGATCAGTTATGTTGAATGTCGAATCATTTTCTACATGACATTCAAGATTGGACCATATTAATTATAACTCAATCAAAAGATTAATGAATTTAAAGTTAATTCCTAAAATAGATATCAAACATTATCAAAAATGTGAAATATGTGTTGAAGCGAAATTACCCGAACAACTATTTAAAACGGTGGATAGAGAGTGTGATATTCTAGAGTTAATACATAGTGATGTATGTGACTCTGGACGATTATCTAGACGTGACAACAAATATTTTGTGACATTTATTGATGACTTATCAAAATATTGCTACCTCTATCTAATTAAAATAAAAGATGAAGTATTAACCAAATTTTAAATCTACAAGGTTAAAGCGAAAAATCAACAAGAAAATAAAATCTAAATACTTAGGTCTGATAGAGAAGAAGAGTACACCTCTCTCTCTCTCTCACTCAATTCTGTCAAGAACATAGAATAATCTATGAAGTAACTGCCCCCACTCCTCATTCCAACAGTGTAGATGAAAGAAAAAATAGAACATTAATAGACATGGCTAACTCAATGTTAATTAGTTCAGACGCACCTGAGAAGGGAGGCCCTCTTAACTGCCTTCTATATTATTAACAAAATTCCTTTTAAACAAAATGACTCTACATCTTATGAAATTTAGAAGATGAGAAGATCTAACTTAAAATTTCTCAAAGTGTAAGGGTGATTTGCAAAAGAAAAAATACTTGAAAATAAAATAAAAAAATAGACCTAAAATGGTAGATCCTATCTCCATATGATATACTTCAAATAATAATACATATAAACTTTCTAGCAACACTAATAGATCTCTAGTAATTAATTCAGAAATAAGCGATATGTCCAACAACACTATAATTGAGGCTAGAGGTGCAGTTTATTATGAAAATGTATTTCCGTTTAAATCAAAACTTGAAACCAATATAGGAAATAATCAACCTGGCTCTAGCTCTAACCTCACTGGCCCTAGAGAAGAAGAAGAAGTTCTTACAGAACTAAAAAAAAAAGTAAAAGAGCAAGAACTGAAAAGATTTTTAATGATTTTTATGCATTATTAATAGAAGACTCCCTGTTGTGCCCCTGTGATTTTGATGATGGCTGTGGTTTTGATGATTGGCTTTTGATGTGTGTTAATCACTGTGAGTCATCTTGCTGTGTGAGTCATCATGTTGATATTCAGTCACTTTATGTTCATAATGCAGTCTTTTTCAAATGTTCAGTCAAGCATTGCATATTTTGATGTTCAGTCTAATTATCAAAGCATTGTATTGCTATTCAGTTAGTTTAACAGATTTAAAGCATTGCATGTTTTATGTCAGTCATTTTATCTGCTGCATAAAGCATGTTCAGTTATGCTGTCTGTTTGTGCAAGTCTACACATCCTATTTGGTCGCTCTCCAAGTCTATACACTGCCAGCACACACGTACAAAATCTCTTCATGTGAAGTCTTCACATCGACTGTTCATGCAAAGTCTAGACATTCGATCAAGTTTGTACACTGGTCTTGGGATATGGATTCATAAAGTACATACACTCTTCGGTTGACTTCAACTGAAGTATGTACATCGGCATGCATTGCATCAAGTGTATACATTGGGTCATGCATTCACTGTAGAGTCTACACATTGCTGGGTCTTATTCAATGTCTTCATGCATTCATCAAGTCTATACGCTGGAAGATAAAGTCTATACAGCGTCAACTCATTGGGTTGCAGCGTCAACTCAGCAAGTCTATACATCCTCAGTTGAACGTAAAGTATATACGTTGCAACGTCAACTCATTGGGCTACAGCGTCAACTCAGCAAGTATGCACATCGCCTCATTTCTTCAAAGTCTATACGCTGGATCGTCTTTCTTAGCGTCTTCATATTCGAAGTCCATACATTGGTCTTCACCTAAAGTCTGTACATCACTGTAGCTGCATCGTCTCATGCAGCGTCTCATTCAAGTCTGTACAGCCGTTTGCATTTCATAAAGTCTGTACACTGCATCGTCTCAACTTGCGTCTCAGGCATCAAGTCCAAGTCTGTACAGTGGAGCGTCTCATGCAGCGTCTCATTCAAAGTCTATACATCCACCGTCTTACCCAGCGTCTCATGCAAGTCTGTTCAGCCTTTGCGTTTCAAAGTCCATTCGTTGCACTCTCAAGTCTGTACAGCCGATCGTCTCAGTCAGCGTCTCACAGTTCCAAGTCTATACACTGGACTGTGCTCTCAAAGTCTGTACATTGCCTTCAAGGCACCAAGTCTATACACTCTCCTGTTCACATCTCTGTGAAGTCTATACATTGCTGATCGAACGTAAGTCCATACATTCCAACCTTTTCCTACGTTCGCTGCTTTAGCTTCACTCCAAGTCTATACATTGGACTGCCAGTCTTTACCTACGTTCAGAGCCTCAAGTCTATACAGTGGTAAAGTCTGCACATTGTGCTTTGAAGCTCAAAGTATGTACATTGGCTTCACATCTTCAAGTCTGTACATTGGCTTCGCATCTACGAGTCTGTACATTGGTTCAGATTTTTCAAGTCTATACATTGGCTTATTCTTCAAGTATATACAGCCTGTCTTCACGTTCTAAGTCTATACATCGTTCCTCAAAGGCTAAGTGTATACATTGTCCATATTGCATTACATGCTTTATATCAAAGTCTGTACAGCATGTCTTGTTGTTCACAGCCTTCAAAGTCACATTGTATTGCGTCAACGCAGTGCATTGGCATGTAGTGAAGCGTCAACGCATTGCATTGTGCATGCCCTGGCAAAGTCTATACATCGCTTGCATCGTTAAGTCTATACATTGACGCTTGTATTATGAAGTCTACACATTGGGGCAAAGTGTATACATTGCTGATTGCATTGTAAAGTCCATACATTGAAGTCTATACGTTGGCCTTGAACTAAAGTCTATACAGAGTTCTATAATTAAACTGATAACGATACTCTGTCTGACAGGTGCTCTGCTCGTGGAGGCTAATGAAGGGCACGTGATCCGAGGCTGAAGGATTGATAGGAAGCTGACACGTGGCCAAAAGCTCTGGGCGGGAAAGGTGGAAGACACGCGCCCAGTGCTGCCCTAACCTGCTGCTGCTGCTATATATACGAGCCTTCGTCCACAGATGAAGGAAGATTGAAGTTGAGAGAGTAGAAGCTGTGAAGAAAAAGCAGAGTGCAGAGAGGTCTTCGATCCAGTGAAGAAAAGAAAGAAAAGAAGAGAGCAGAGAAGAGAGTGAGAGTGAGAGCAAAAGAAGGAAAAGAGAGAGATAGTGCTCGTGAGAAGTGAGAAGAAAGAGAGAAGAAAGAGAAGCAGAAAGAAGAGGAAGAAAATAAGAGGAGGAGAGAGTCTATTGAAGATCAGTTCAGTCTGTTCGTGGATCAAATCCAGAACGACTATGCTCATTGAGAGCTACATCTCTTGTGTTTCATTTCCAGCTTTTGTTGCTGTGCTTTTTATGTTTCTTTATTTTTTCTTTTGTTTCTTTGGTTAGCCTTGTTCTTCCGATTGCCCTGCTGGGGATCGGGTTCCTCCTGTGGACTCAGGCGAAGGGAGACTTGTCTCCGGTTCTGGACTTGTGGCTTGCAAGTCCAGGGGTCCCTCCGGTTGGAGGAAGAGAGGTCTGCGACCTCTGGTTGCTGGTGACTGGGAGTCACTGGCGGGGTCCCTCCTGGTCTGGAGGAAGAGAGGTCTTCGACCTCTGGTTTCTAAGTGGCTGGGAGTCACTTGGGGTGTCCCTCCGGTTGGGAGGAAGAGGGGAGGTTGTTCCCCTGGTCAAGCTGTGTGGCAGCAAGTGTTCGCAGACTGAGTTTGCTTATTTCTAGCTTTGGCTAGTGAAGCCTCACTCCGGTTGGGAGTGAGGGGTGGATGTAGGTCTTGGTGACCGAACCACCTAAAAATCTACTGTGCAGTGGTTTTGCTTTGTGTGTTTGTTCCTTGCCTTCTACCTCCCATTCACAGGTTGTGCATGCTTGGATAGTTGTATTATCTAGGGAGTTAACCTTGAGCATTATATTTTTGCTAGGTGTGATTGGTTTGCTTAGTTCTGTCTGCGTTTCTGGTTTGATCAGGTGGCTGCATTGTTGCAGTCCAACTGTTTGATCTATTGTTGTCCTATCATCTCATCTTGGAAAGCTCATTAGTTTTTATTCCGCATATCTGAGCTCTAGAGATTTAATTTGGGCATAATTTCTGAAGGGGATACAGTCACCCCCCTCTGTATCCGGGCCTAGCACCCTAACAATTGGTATCAGAGCGGTGTCTACATACAAGGTCCAGCGACCTGCAGATCCGATCTTGTAGTCTTCGGTGCTAATTTATTTTTAGTGCATCAATATTCATGTTGCATTAATCTGATTTATTTTCAATGGCTCATCCACCCGTCTGTAGTGGTTCTGATTTCAGTCAGTAGCACAGTGCTTTACGTGCTTATGTTAAATCCGTTGATCCAGATCTGTGGAAATTAATTTCACAAGGTCCTCACACGTTACCAACGAAAGTATCCAAATGGACCGACAGACACAGATCAAAGGATGGAGAAAATCAGAAAGCCTTTAATCTGATGAAAGCAGCTACTGACCGAGCCTTATGGTCTTGCCTTCATGATTGCAGGTCTGCTAAAGACATTCTGGATATGCTGAAGTGAACTCAGAAGAGGAATGAGGACAGCTGCATGATGGCTGACAGAAGCAATCAAAGTGGCAGCCAAAATGAAGAAGATGATGATGATGAGGTAAATCTCTTCGAAAATTTTTCCCTTGATGATTGGGAGAATGCATATGCTGAATTGTTAGAGTCACATGAGAGCTTAAGAAAATAGTATAAAAAGTTGAAGAAGGGTACTGGGATAGATAGTTCTAGCTCTCCATGTGAAAATTGTTCAAGTACGAAGTAATTTCATGATGCATGTCTGTCTGATATTCATATGTATAAAAATCAGAATAAAAAATTGAAGAAGGAACTTGAATGTGCTTGCTCTGAACTAAACAAGCTAAAATGTGAAGATGACTCTCTCAGAAAACTCTCCAAAGAAGATGAAGAAAAATCAGAGAAACTTAAACAGGAGAATAAATTGCTGATTGAAAAACTTAATGCCATAAAGTCTGTAAACATAGAATTACAGAAAGATCTTGAAAAACAGCAAAAAGATATGAAGGAATTTGAAAACAGAAGAAAGCAAGAAGTCAATTCAGAAGATCAGCTTCTAATAAATGAATTGGTTCAGAATGACAAACTTAAGGAAGAAAATGAGAAGTTAAAAATGTTGAACTCCACTATGTCAGAGAGACTTCTAATTTTGGAAAGAGGAAAAACTGTTTGCATTGAAGATTCCGATAAACTGAGCAATCTAGAACAGGAAATTGAGAAATATAAAACTGCTAACAAAGTTTTGAGTGAAGCTATGAATTGCAGTGAGCAAGAGATTGCCAGTTACGAGTTGCATATTTCCTCTTTAGAAAATGAAATTCAAGACTTAAAAAACTCTTTGTCTAAATTTGTTAGTGGGCAAGATAATCTGAACAAATTGCTGGGAACAAAAGTCAATGTCAAAAAGGAAGGGTTGGGCTACAACAATGTCAATAAAAAGGTTTTTCAGAACAAGCTAATGACATCATTTGTAAATGCTTCAAATATAGCCACAACATCAAAAGACAAACAGCCCACTGTTCAGAAAAAGCTAGGAACAAAGATTAATTTTAAGAAAGAATGACTGGGTTACAGTCCAGTCATGAGGAAGGTTGATGGAGCCAACCTGAAAACTGTTTTCGTTAAATCTTCTGAACAAGAAAAGCCTTCTACCTCATCTCCACCTCAGTACAAGGCTAAGAAAATAGGAAATCAAAATAAAAATCATAAAACAACAAAAATTCAAAGGAACAGTTTGCATGCTGAAAACTCATCAGATAAATGCCATGCTGTAAAGAAATCAAATGGCTCCTGTCATTATTGTGGTAAGCATGGACACTTTATGAGTAACTGCTTTGTGATGAAACAAGATGACAAGAAGCATGCTACAAAATCTGTGTCTGGTCAGAAAAGGAGTGTCACATGTTCTAATTGTGGCAAATTAGGACACTCAATTGCTCATTGCTGGTTTGCTAGTGGTAAGAAAACCTTTTACTCATATCATGCTAAATTCCCTGTAAACCAACATGTTTTTAGTAAAAAAAAATCTGTTTCAATGAACCAGCACATCATCTGTTCTAGTTGCAACAAAATTGGTCACAAGGCCTCTGAATGTTGGTCAGGTTCTTTTAGAAGAAATTCTCTCAATTGCTCTCACTGTGGAAAGCATGGCCACACAGTCAAGGACTGTTGGCATGCTCATGGTAGAAAATTCAATTCTAAAACTGTTAAATTCCCTGCCATTAACAGAAAGTCTCTTGCATGCTATCACTGTGGGAAGCCAGGCCATAGAGCTGCTGAATGTTGGCTGGCCGATTTTAGTAAACAGAATTTCAATTTTGTCAACAACAAAAAGTTTCATGCATATGCACATGGATTTCATGCTAACAAGAATGTGCATAGATCAAATCTGAAACCTGCTGCATCTTACTATTATTGTGGCACATCTGGTCATTCAATGAAAAACTGCTACTTGATGAAATCTGATTACCATGCTGCTAGAAAATTGCTTAGAAAACCTGCTAGAAGTGATACTGTCATGTCAGGACCCAAGACTTCTTGGGTACCTGTCTGTGCAAAATAACTTTACTTTGCAGGTGTGCCTTGGAATGGAATAAAAAGGGATATTAATCCAAGGCACTCAAGAATGAAAACCCCTTCTGAACTGTTCAGATAAATTCTCTGCATTTCCTATTTTTGAAACTCATTGCATATCTGATTTGATGTGTTCATGCATATCTGTCATCTTTTGAACACTATGAGCATTTGTGTCTCTTAATGCTCATATGAATTGGCTGTTTAGATATTGAAATGAGAATAAACTTGCAATTTCTGAAAATCTGAACTGCATATGTATGTTGTTTAAAATCTGACTGTTGCATTCTGAAAAATCTGATAAGCTGAAATTTGATCCATGCATGCTGCCCATGTTGAATTATCATGATTGACCTCAATGGTATATCAAATGGTAAGCTACCAAAAGACAGGAAAATCTGTCTGGAGGTTCTTACTATGTGTGAGGTGGTCTTTTAGACCAAGTACTCCGCCTAGTACCATGGGTCACTTTGCTGGATAGGACAGTCTGAATGTGCATGAATCAAAATCATATGTTCAGTTTCTCATGGCAAACATTGCATGTTTTCAGGGGGAGTAAATGGCATATCTTTGCATAGCATTCAATGTTGAGTCGTTGCATGTTTTTTTTTAATACATATAGTGCATTGCATTTCCTGATATTGAAAAATGCCAAAAAGAGTGATTGAATGCCTGTTGTCAGGGGGAGTCAATGCATTGCATATAGGTTGTCAAATGCATACATTTGTCAGAATTTATTACATATCCTTTCTTATTGATTTTGTTGACAAACCTTGATCATATTCTGAAAACTTTGAGCTTCACAATCTCTCTTAACAATTGGTATTTCTCCTATCAATTGGTATCATTTGGGTTCAAAATTATATCAGTCTCTCATGAAGATTTCAATGGACTATCTCGATCATAAATCTGAAAACTCTTGAACTAGAAATCTTCTATTATATATTTTTATGAATGTCTGAAATAACTCATGTGGTTTAAGTTTAACGTATTCATGGAGTTTGACTTTAAAATCTCTTAAAAATATCTGAAGCATGTTTTAATAAACCTTAACCATCTATTTCATGCTGTATCTTGTAAAATCTTCTGAAATCTGCATTATTAAATTCATGGCTTTAATTGGTTAAGTACATGAAATTATTATTGACTTGAAGCAAATGAAATTGTCTGAAATGTCTAAAGGGTAAATAGTTGTCAGAGCAATGACTTTGGTCACTGAGAAACCATGTCCAACGGATTGTATCATGAGGTGCCTAGTTAACTCTGCAAAATAAAAATTGATTGTTAAATCAGGCAGAGCAATGGCATGCACACTGAGAAATACAACTCACTCATCCAGAAATGATTTGGAATGTGTCATGATGTGTAAATGCTACCTCTGTTCATATAAAGCATGACTGTTAGTCACACTAAGTGCTTAGGGATATTGGCCTCTAATCAAGGTATATCCTCTAGTTACAAGGCGTGCACTTAACTAGAGTGCTCGTAAAATTTGTAGCATGGAAAATTGTTGAATAAATTGAATATCTGAATATTGATGCTAAAATCAAATTGCTACAACCCTAGACAAAATCTCATATGACTTCATAATTGCTTAATCTCAATACTAATGCATGTAATTCCGAAAGAAGTCAATAAATTTGATTGTGTAAGAAAAAGGGAGATTAATCAAGATAAATATGAGGGCTTGGTTCATTTTTATTAAACTGTGGTTTTAGATATCAATACAGAATTTTATTGACAAACTTAGCATACATCATGTTTAAACCATGCTGAACAATAAAATTCATTCATAAGCCCTTATAATTGAAGATTTTAAAAAACTATGATTTAGATTTATGAGATTGATATCTCTCTGAAAATCTGACTGAATTTCTTGTGAATGGAGCTTCTTTGAAAGTCTATTAATTGAAACTCTTCTGCTCATTATCTTTGATTCATTGACCTGAACTTATCTTTGAACTGCCTCTGTGGTCTTCTTCTCGACAATATCTTTGGGTGTCATGCATCACTTGCATATCAATTGGCATCTATTCAGGGGGAGCATTCCTTGTCATAATGAATCATGTTCATATCATTTGTGACCTTGCATTCATATGCTTAGGGGGAAGTATTGCATTTCTTGTTGCATCTGTATTTCTGCATTTACCCCTTCCCATGGTTCATCTTGATTATACCAAATGAGGGAGATTGTTTGCCAAAAAGGGGGAGATTTTCATTTAATCATTGCATGCTGGCTTCTTTTGATCATCTCTAACTAATGACTTTTTGCTGAAACTCTTAAAGGGGAAGAATTGTGTTCTTGCAAAAGGGAAAAATTGACTGAATTTTTATACATGCTTCAACTTCTCAAACTATTTTTCTTTTTGATGAAGTCAAAGGGGGAGAATAGTTTGTGTCATCAGCATTACTCACAGCGTAGTATTGCCATCATCAAAAAGGGGGAGATTGTTGTGCCCCTGTGATTTTGATGATGGCCGTGGTTTTGATGATTGGCTTTTGATGTGTGTTAATCACTGTGAGTCATCTTGCTGTGTGAGTCATCATGTTGATATTCAGTCACTTTCTGTTCATAATGCAGTCTTTTTCAAATGTTCAGTCAAGCATTGCAGATTCTGATGTTCAGTCTGATTATCAAAGCATTGTATTGTTGTTCAGTTAGTTTAACAGATTTAAAGCATTGCATGTTTTATGTTAGTCATTTTATCTGCTGCATAAAGCATGTTCAGTTATGCTGTCTGTTTGTGCAAGTCTACACATCCTATTTGGTCGCTCTCCAAATCTATACACTGCCAGCACACACGTACAAAATCTCTTCATGTGAAGTCTTCACATCGACTGTTCATGCAATGTCTAGACATTCGATCAAGTTTGTACACTGGTCTTGGGATATGGATTCATAAAGTACATACACTCTTCGGTTGACTTCAACTGAAGTATGTACATCGGCATGCATTGCATCAAGTGTATACATTGGGTCATGCATTCACTGTAGAGTCTACACATTGCTGGGTCTTATTCAATGTCTTCATGCATTCATCAAGTCTATACGCTGGAAGACAAAGTATATACAGCGTCAACTCATTGGGTTGCAGCGTCAACTCAGCAAGTCTATACATCCTCAATTGAACGTAAAGTATATATGTTGCAGCGTCAACTCATTGGGCTACAGCGTCAACTCAGCAAGTATGCACATCGCCTCATTTCTTCAAAGTCTATACGCTGGATCGTCTTTCTTAGCGTCTTCATATTCGAAGTCCATACATTGGTCTTCACCTAAAGTCTGTACATCATTGCAGCAGCATCGTCTCATGCAGCGTCTCATTCAAGTCTGTACAACCGTTTGCATTTCATGAAGTCTGTACACTGCATCGTCTCAACTTGCGTCTCAGGCATCAAGTCCAAGTCTGTACAGTGGAGCGTCTCATGCAGCGTCTCATTCAAAGTCTGTACATCCACCGTCTTACCCAGCGTCTCATGCAAGTCTGTACAGCCTTTGCGTTTCAAAGTCCATTCGTTGCACTCTCAAGTCTGTACAGCCGATCGTCTCAGTCAGCGTCTCACAGTTCCAAGTCTATACACTGGACTGTGCTCTCAAAGTCTGTACATTGCCTTCAAGGCACCAAGTCTATACACTCTCCTATTCACATCTCTGTGAAGTCTATACATTGCTGATCGAACGTAAGTCCATACATTCCAACCTTTTCCTACGTTCGCTGCTTTAGATTCACTCCAAGTCTATACATTGGACTGTCAGTCTTTACCTACGTTCAGAGCCTCAAGTCTATACAGTGGTAAAGTCTGCACATTGTGCTTTGAAACTCAAAGTCTGTACATTGGCTTCACATCTTCAAGTCTGTACATTGGCTTCGCATCTACAAGTCTATACATTGGTTCATATTTTTCAAATCTATACACTGGCTTACTCTTCAAGTATATACAGCCTGTCTTCACGTTCTAAGTCTATACATCGTTCCTCAAAGGCTAAGTGTATATGTAATATCCCGGACCTTTCGGATCCTTCTTAGTGGGTCCCGGATCTGGTTTTAGGAGCGTCCGGCTCCGTTGTGTCTGAAATTTCGTTTCGGACATCTTTCGTGTTCGGATCGGCGCGATCCGGAGTTGTTTCGGAGGCCCGGAGGCGTTCCGCGGCTTTTCCGCGTGTGTTTTTCGATTCCCGGTGTGTGTTTCGGATTTTCCTTCGGAAGCTCGCTGCGGGCGAACCGGGCAGTTCCCCCGGGCACGAGTGGTACCGTTGCGATCGGTGCGTTCCGAGGATTCCAGAAATATATTTTTCTATTTTTCAGTATTTTTCCAAAAATTCGGATTTTCTATATAGCCCTAATTCTTTTCTTTTTCTTTTCCCCTTTCTCTTTCTTCTTCTTCTTCCTCCTTCCTTCCCCAACCGTGACCGCCCTCCTCTCTCCCACTCTCTCCCATTCGGGCGCGACGAACCCCTCTCCGGCTACGGACGGCGGTGGGGCGACGGCGCGGACGCGTGGGCGACGGTGAGGCGATCTCGTGGGCGTGCGGCGTGCGTGGGAAGCGTGGGGAGTTCGTGAAGCTTCGAGCATTCTTCGTGATTCGTGATCGATCTGGCGGAGCATTCGCTCCATTGAGGTAAGGTGACGTTCCTTGGCCTCATGCCGATCTTTTCCGCGATTTATAGGCCGCGGGGAGGCCGAGAGGGGATCGTTTGAGCGTTTTTGGGTTTTTCCATGATTTGGGGAGAGCTCGCCCGATCTATAGATTTGATGCATGATTTCGTGTTTTGATGGCCTAGAATCATGCTAGGGGTCCCCAGGGGTCTTCCCCTTTGTTTTCCCCCTCTCCTATGGAGGCATGGGGGCGTGGTTAGAATTTTTGGGCGTACTTACCATTTTCGGCCGCGGACTGAGAACGCGCTATACTCCAGTAGCGCGTTCTTGGAGGTCGCGCTGCCCCGACCGAGCGCGTTCATCGGAGAAGATGAACAGTAGGGCGGTTCGTGTCGCGCTATGGGGTCCTAGCGCGATTATCCTTGTCGCGCTAGGAGGACCTAGCGCGATGGTCCCTGTCGCGCTAGGGAGACCTAGCGCGATCTTCCCCGTTGCGCTAGGGTTCCCTAGTGCGTTCTTCCGTGTCGCGCTAGGTATCCCTAGCGCGATTTGGCTGTTGTTGGGTGTTCCCCTTGGGCCGTGTATGCGTCCCGGGCACCCCGTGGAGTTCCGTGACCGTGTCTTTGGTGTACGAAGGTTCCGTTTGCCTTGGTCATGAGTTTGGCCGTGGGCGGTGAGTCCGTTTTTCTCCGACTGTGGCCACCGTGCGACGGGGCTGGTGCGTGGGGTGATTCCCACACGTTGTCGGTTTCGGACGTCGTTTTCCGTTGACTTGAGAGTCTACTCCTTCAGTGACCCTCCACTAGTCGTAGCCCACCAGTACGAGGTGCTGGTCTCACCTGGGAGTGGTGTACGGGCACCCACCTTTCGAGACGGTTTGTGGACCGGTTCCCGTAGGCTCCTCGTCTTAGCCAGAGTCCGGCTGCGGGGGAAAACCGGTCAGAGGGCCAGACCTAGGACGCGTGGTCTATGTGTGCACACGTGGTTGGGGGCGGTTGGACCCACGTCGACGGGCGTGACCCCAGCTAGTCACTTGTTTGTGGTTACTTGTACGGTGTTTGCGCCTCGGGTAGGACCTACCACGTCAGGCGGTTCACCTGCGGTGCGGTATAAGACGTCAGGGGACGCTACCGGCTGTGCTTCTAGTGGGTGGTACTCCTGTCGAGTACGGAGTGTCAGACTGTCAGTCGTGTGTTTCCGACCTTCGGGTTTTACGATTCGACTGTTGGTTTCTGTCTTCTCGTACCGTGGCACGTGTGTCGGTTTGCGTGCCGTAGGGTCTAGTTCTGTAGAGTGCAGGGCTTTCCTTTCCGAGGTACTTTCCTACCGCTAGAGTAGTTGTTTCTCGTTTTACGAGGTAGGGTTCGAGTGATCCCTACTGAGTCTTGTTCCGAGACTCATTCCCTGCGTGTTTTCACCGTGTTTCAGGTGAGGCGCCACCTTCGGGGAGCGCGTCAGGAGCGCAGCGTGGTGCGGGTGCCCAGAGGTAGTGCCAGAGGTCAGAGCCGGGGGATGCCCCGTGTAGCTGTACTTTCCTTTCTTGTCACTGTACTAGTCGTGGACTGCTGTTGTTCTTGTTCTTTATTGTGGACCATGTAAAATGTTAATTTATTTCCTGCTTAATATTATAACTGTTTAATTTCTGCAATTATCTGTGACGCTTGTGTAGTCTCCACACCATCCTTTTAACCCTTCCGAGTCTTCGGACTCGTGGGTGGCGGTACGAGTCTCGGGTTATCGGGCCTTCCCGGTAATCGGATTCTCGTGTCGTTACAGCTGGTATCAGAGCACGGTTGTGGAATTACATGAGAATCATAGGTAATTGTAGTGGTCCACTAGTCCACAACGATGATGTACATGTGACGCTGGCATTGGGCACCGCGTGTTTTATTCTGACATTGCCGTTTTCGTGTTTTCTGTCTTGTGCTTCAAGAGCGAGGATGGCGCCGAGGAGGAGTTCTCGCTCTCAGCAGGGGCAGTCGGCTGGAGGTCAGGAGATCCAGCAGGGGGTCCAGAGGGACCAGGAGGAGCATAGCAGAGTTCCGGGAGCTACCGAGGCCGCGGATGCTGCGAGAGCTCCGGGGGCCGAGGATTTCTTCCGTGGCATGTACCATCTCATGTCTCAGCAGTTTGGCGGAGAGGCTGCTGAGGGCTCGTCAGTCAGGGGTGGGCCGGGCCGAGCGGTGAGGGACTTCATGCAGTTCCATCCGCCTTACTTTAGCGGCCAGGCAGACCCTGATGCGGCTCGTGATTGGCTCGATGAGATGGAGCGGGTGTTCAGTTCTGCGAAGAGTACTGCCGAGGACAGAGTGGTGTTGGCCTACAACCAGTTGCAGGGTACGGCTCGGAGGTGGTGGTCTTCCGAGTGGAAGACGTCCTTTCAGCTTCGTCCACTTGAGCAGGTCGAGTGGGGTGACTTTGTCAGTGCTTTCGAGCGTACGTACTGTCCAGACGTCGTTGCTACGCAGCGGATGCGGGAGTTTCTGGAGCTGGTGCAGGGTGACATGTCCGTGTTGCAGTACAGGGCCCGATTTGTCGAGCTGGGTCGGTACGCACCTCATATCATGGAGCATGAGAGGGTGAGGATGACGCAGTTTGTGCAGGGCTTGAGGCTGGAGATGAGGCACCATTTGATCGCGAATGGGGCCACTGATATAGAGACAGCGTCTCGTGTTGCGATTTCCTTGGAGATGGATATGCAGAGGACTCGAGGACCGATCAGCCAGGGGCAGTCCTTGTCAGGTCGCAGCCAGCAGTCGGCTACCCAGCAGCAGGGTTTCTTCCAGCATGCGTCGGGTGGTTCAGGAGTACCGGCATCGGCAGCTTCGGTGACAGGATCTGCGTCCTTTGGCTCGAAGGTCAAGAAGTTCTTGAAGAAGAATTTCCGTAAGAAGTCCAAGGATCAGGGGCAGGCTTCATCGGGCAGTGTACAGCAGCCGTTTCCTTTGCAGCGTCAGGGATCGGTGGGTGGATCGCGAGGACCTTGTCCACAGTGTGGTGGGACCCACCCAGGCAGGCAGTGCACGGCGCCGATCATCTGTTTTCGGTGTGACCAGCCAGGGCATATGGCGCGTGACTGTCCTCAGAGGCCGCCGCAGCAGCAGGTTCCCCAGCAGCAGCAGCAGCAACAGGGACAGTATCCGCCGCTACCCAGGTCAGCTAGTGTGGGAGGCAGGCAGAGAGCTCGTGGCCAGATCACGCACTTGACCAGGGCAGAGGCAGTGGCGTCGCAGCTCGTGGAAGGTACCATTCAGATTTTGGGTTGTGCGGCTCGGGTTTTATTTGATTCTGGCGCATCTCATTCGTTTATTTCGGAGGATTTCGCGTCGAGCGTCGAGGAGCCGGTGACCCAGTTGTCCTGTGATTTGACAGTGGAGTTGCCTTCGGGTGATTTTATGGTCACTCCGTATTGCTTCGACCAGGTTCCGGTGTGGATCGATGGGCGGAGTATGCCAGGCAGGTTGTATGCGTTGCAGCTTCGGGATTACGACGTGATTCTAGGCATGGATTGGCTCGAGACTCATGGAGCGGTGGTGGATTGTGGAATGAAGAGGGTCTACTTCCAGCATCCGAGCAAGAGGACCTTCTATTTCCAAGGTATCCGTTCCACCTCTTCTCGATTCCTTATCTCTGCTATTCGAGCCCGTCGATTGCTTGATTCAGGTTGTCAGAATTTTCTCGCGTCTGTGGTTGTGTCTGACCGGATGGAGCCCGATGTCGAGGACATTGCGGTGGTGTACGAGTTTCCCGATGTTTTTCCTGAGGAGTTGCCTGGATTACCTCCCCAGCGGGAGATCGATTTCGTGATCGAGGTTGTACCTGGTACGGGACCTTTGGCGAAGGCTCCCTACCGTATGGCCCCCGCTGAGTTGAGGGAGTTGAGGGCGCAGTTGCAGGAACTGCTGACCAAGGGGTATGTTCGTCCGAGCTTTTCCCCTTGGGGTGCGCCCGTGTTGTTTGTGAAGAAGAAGGACGGTAGTCTGCGGCTATGCATTGACTATCGGCAGCTGAATGAAGTGACTATTAAGAACAAGTATCCGTTGCCGCGGATTGATGATTTGTTCGACCAGCTTCAGTCTGCGCGAGTGTTCTCGCGGATTGATTTACGGTCCGGTTACTATCAGCTGAGAATTCGCGAGTCCGATGTGGAGAAGACTACATTCAGTACGAGGTACGGGCATTATGAGTTTCTGGTGATGCCGTTCGGGCTCACCAATGCCCCAGCAGCCTTCATGGACTTGATGCAGAGGGTGTTTCATCCGTATTTAGACCAGTTCGTGGTCATCTTTGTGGATGACATCCTTGTTTATTCGCGGTCTGCTGAGGAGCATGCGTACCATTTGGGTGTGGTGCTGCAGACGTTGCGAGATCACCAGTTGTATGTGAAGCTCAGCAAGTGCGAGTTTTGGCTCAGCGAGGTGCACTTTCTGGGGCACGTGATTTCTGGTGATGGCATTTCCGTGGATCCCGCCAAGGTCGAGGCTGTGATGCAATGGCCGAGGCCGAGGTCGGTGATGGAGATCCGGAGTTTCTTGGGGCTTGCGGGTTATTATCGCCAGTTTATCCAGGATTTTTCTCTCATTGCGACCCCGATGACGAGGCTCACGCGGAAGGATGTGCCTTTCGTCTGGTCCGAGGAGTGTGAGCAGAGCTTCAGTGAACTGAAGAGGTTGCTCACCTCGGCTCCGGTGTTGGTTTTACCTTCTGGATTGGGAGGTTTTGTGGTGTGTACAGATGCTTCCGGCGTCGGATTGGGTGCTGTTCTGATGCAGCATGGTAGAGTGGTGGCTTATGCATCTCGGCAGCTAAAGCCCCATGAGGAGAACTACCCTACCCATGACCTTGAGTTGGCGGCGGTGATCTTCGCGCTGAAGATCTGGAGGTATTATCTGTACGGCGAGAAGTTCGAGGTGTTCACTGACCATCAGAGTTTGAGGTATGTGTTCTCGCAGAGAGATCTGAACCTCAGACAAAGGCGTTAGATGGAGTTCATGAAGGACTATGACTTCACCCTATCTTATCAGCCGGGCAGGATGAATGTCGTCGCCGATGCCTTGAGTCGGAAGGTGGCGGTCAGTACCTTGATGCTGAGGAAGTGGAGGCTCTGGGAACAGGTGCCCGAAGTTTCCTTCAGGCTCAAGATTCCCCAGGAGCGAGGGTTGGCAGTGCTTGCGAGTCTGACTGTCACTCCTGCTATCCGTCGTCAGGTGACAGAGGCTCAGCATGTGGACCCTGAGTTGCCCCGGATTCTAGCGATGGCTGATGTGGAACTTGGCGAGGACGGTGCTGCGAGGTTTCGTGGCAGGTTGTACGTCCCAGCGGAGGAGCAGGTTCGTCGTGCGGTGTTACGCGAGGCTCATGGGAGCAGGTACACTGTACACCCGGGTGCAACGAAGATGTATCGGAACTTGCGGAGGCAGTTTTGGTGGCCTGGCATGAAGAGAGATGTCGCCGAATTTATGGCCAGGTGCCTGATCTGTCAGCAGGTGAAGGCGGAGCATCAGCGACCAGGAGGTACTCTCCAGCCCTTGGATGTTCCTGCTTGGAAGTGGGACCATGTGACCACAGATTTCGTGGTGGGGTTGCCAAGGACCCCGAGTGGGCAGGACAGTATTTGGTTATTGGTGGATCGGCTGACGAAGGTGACGCGGTTGCTACCGGTCAAGGTCAGCTGGAACGTGTCTAAGTTGGCTCGCCTTTATGTGGAGCGGATCGTACCGTTGCATGCGATTCCCATTTCGATCGTGTCGGATCGGGATCCGCGCTTCACTTCTGGATTCTGGAGGAGTTTCCAGCGAGCTCTTGGCACGGAGTTGACATCTAGCTCGGCGTATCATCCTCAGTCAGATGGTCAGTCTGAGAGGACCATTCAGACTTTGGAGGACATGCTGAGATCCTGCTGCCTGGAGTGGCAGGGGAGTTGGATTCATCACCTACCGTTGGTGGAGTTTGCCTATAACAACAGCTATCATTCGAGCATCGGCATGGCTCCTTATGAGGCACTGTATGGGCGTCCTTGTCGGACTCCACTTGATTGGTTTGAGGTGGGTGAGCGTGTTTTGACGGGACCGGAGTTGGTGCAGCAATGTGTGGATGTTGTGCACCTGGTTCGTCAGAACATGTTGGCGGCCCAGAGTCGGCAGAAGAGCTATGCTGACCGTAGGAGGCAGCCCCTCGAGTTCGCCGTGGGCGATCATGTGTTCTTGAGAGTTTCTCCGATGAAGGGGGTGATGCGTTTTGGACGGCGTGGGAAGCTGAGTCCCCGCTATATTGGTCCTTTCACGATTGTGGAGCGCATCGGTGAGGTTGCTTATCGGTTGCAGTTACCTCCTGAGTTGGCGTCGGCGCATGACGTGTTCCACGTCTCGATGTTGCGGAAGTATATACCCGATGACTCTCATGTGCTCGAGTTTTCTGTTTGGCCTGAGGTGACTCCAGATCTTTCTCTCCCAGAGTTTCCGATCCGCGTGGAGGATAGGCGAGAGCAGCGCCTGCGGAACAAGGTCATTCCCTTGGTAAAGGTCGTGTGGCAATGACACTCTGGTGGTGAGGCTTCGTGGGAATGTGAGGACGAGATGCATCAGCAGTTCCCATATCTGTTTGAGTGAGTCTTCCTCTTCTTTCCCCTTGGGTTGTTCTCAATTTCGAGGACGAAATTCCTTAAGGGGGGAGGGCTGTAATATCCCGGACCTTTCGGATCCTTCTTCGTAGGTCCCGGATCTGGTTTTAGGAGTGTCCGGCTCCGTTGTGTCCGAAATTTCGTTTCGGACATCTTTCGTGTTCGGATCGGCGCGATCCGGAGTTGTTTCGGAGGCCCGGAGGCGTTCCGCGGCTTTTTCGCGTGTGTTTTCCGATTCCCGGTGTGTGTTTCGGCTTTTCCTTCGGAAGCTCGCTGCGGGCGAACCGGGCGGTTCCCCCAGGCACGAGTGGTACCGTTGCGATCGGTGCGTTCCGAGAATTCCAGAAATGTATTTTTCTATTTTTCGGTATTTTTCCGAAAATTTGAATTTTCTATATAGCCCTAATTCTTTTCTTTTTCTTTTCCCCTTTCTCTTTCTTCTTCTTCTTCCTCCTTCCTTCCCCAACCGTGACCGCCCTCCTCTCTCCCACTCTCTCCCATTTGGGCGCGACGAACCCCTCTCCGACTACGGACGGCGGCGGGGCGACGGCGCGGACGCGTGGGCGACGGTGAGGCGATCTCGTGGGCGTGCGGCGTGCGTGGGAAGCGTGGGGAGTTCGTGAAGCTTCGAGCATTCTTCGTGATTCGTGATCGATCTGGCGGAGCATTCGCTCCATTGAGGTAGGGTGACGTTCCTTGGCCTCATGCCGATCTTTTCCGCGATTTATAGGCCCCGGGGAGGCCGAGAGGGGATCGTTTGAGCGTTTTTGGGTTTTTCCATGATTTGGGGAGAGCTCGCCTGATCTATAGATTTGATGCATGATTTCGTGTTTTGATGGCCTAGAATCATGCTAGGGGTCCCCAGGGGTCTTCCCCTTTGTTTTCCCCCTCTCCTATGGAGGCATGGGGGCGTGGTTAGAATTTTTGGGCGTACTTACCGTTTTCGGCCGCGGACTGAGAACGCGCTATACTCCAGTAGCGCGTTCTTGGAGGTCGCGCTGCCCCGACCGAGCGCGTTCATCGGAGAAGATGAACAGTAGGGCGGTTCGTGTCGCGCTATGGGGTCCTAGCGCGATTATCCTTGTCGCGCTAGGAGGACCTAGCGCGATGGTCCCTGTCGCGCTAGGGAGACCTAGCGCGATCTTCCCCGTTGCGCTAGGGTTCCCTAGTGCGTTCTTCCGTGTCGCGCTAGGTATCCCTAGCGCGATTTGGCTGTTGTTGGGTGTTCCCCTTGGGCCGTGTGTGCGTCCCGGGCACCCCGTGGAGTTCCGTGACCGTGTCTTTGGTGTCCGGAGGTTCCGTTTGCCTTGGTCATGAGTTTGGCCGTGGGCGGTGAGTCTGTTTTTCTCCGACTGTAGCCACCGTACGACGGGGCTGGTGCGTGGGGTGATTCCCACACGTTGTCGGTTTCGGACGTCGTTTTCCGTTGACTTGAGAGTCTACTCCTTCAGTGACCCTCCACTAGTCGTAGCCCACCAGTACGAGGTGCTGGTCTCACCTGGGAGTGGTGTACGGGCACCCACCTTTCGAGACGGTTTGTGGACCGATTCCCGTAGGCTCCTCGTCTTAGCCAGAGTCCGGCTGCGGGGGAAAACCGGTCAGAGGGCCAGACCTAGGACGCGTGGTCTGTGTGTGCACACGTGGTTGGGGGCGGTTGGACCCACGTCGACGGGCGTGACCCCAGCTAGTCACTTGTTTGTGGTTACTTGTACGGTGTTTGCGCCTCGGGTAGGACCTACCACGTCAGGCGGTTCACCTGCGGTGCGGTATAAGACGTCAGGGGACGCTACCGGCTGTGCTTCTAGTGGGTGGTACTCCTGTCGAGTACGGAGTGTCAGACTGTCAGTCGTGTGTTTCTGACCTTCGGGTTTTACGATTCGACCGTTGGTTTCGGTCTTCTCGTACCGTGGCACGTGCGTCGGTTTGCATGCCGTAGGGTCTAGTTCTGTAGAGTGCAGGGCTTTCCTTTCCGAGGTACTTTCCTACCGCTAGAGTAGTGGTTTCTCGTTTTACGAGGTAGGGTTCGAGTGATCCCTACTGAGTCTTGTTCCGAGACTCATTCCCTGCGTGTTTTCACCGTGTTTCAGGTGAGGCGCCACCTTCGGGGAGCGCGTCAGGAGCGTAGCGTGGTGCGGGTGCCCAGAGGTAGTGCCAGAGGTCAGAGCCGGGGGATGCCCCGTGTAGTTGTACTTTCCTTTCTTGTCACTGTACTAGTCGTGGACTGCTGTTGTTGTTGTTCTTTATTGTGGACCATGTAAAATGTTAATTTATTTCCTGCTTAATATTATAACTGTTTAATTTCTACAATTATCTGTGACGCTTGTGTAGTCTCCACACCATCCTTTTAACCCTTCCGAGTCTTCGGACTCGTGGGTGGCGGTACGAGTCTCGGGTTATCGGGCCTTCCCGGTAATCGGATTCTCGGGTCGTTATAGTATACATTGTCCATATTGCATTACATGCTTTATATCAAAGTCTGTACAGCATGCCTTGTTGTTCACAGCCTTCAAAGTCACATTGTATTGCGTCAACGCAGTGCATTGGCATGTAGTGAAGCGTCAACGCATTGCATTGTGCATGCCCTGGCAAAGTCTATACATCGCTTGCATCGTTAAGTCTATACATTGACGCTTGTATTATGAAGTCTACACATTGGGGCAAAGTGTTTACATTGCTGATTGCATTGTAAAGTCCATACATTGAAGTCTATGCGTTGGCCTTGAACTAAAGTCTATACAGAGTTCTATAATTAAACTGATAACGATACTCTGTCTGACAGGTGCTCTGCTCGTGGAGGCTAATGAAGGGCACGTGATCCGAGGCTGAAGGATTGACAGGAAGCTGACACGTGGCCAAAAGCTCTGGGCGGGAAAGGTGGAAGACACGCGCCCAGTGCTGCCCTAACCTGCTGCTGCTGCTATATATACGAGCCTTCGTCCACAGATGAAGGAAGATTGAAGTTGAGAGAGTAGAAGCTGTGAAGAAAAAGCATAATGCAGAGAGGTCTTCGATCCAGTGAAGAAAAGAAAGAAAAGAAGAGAGCAGAGAAGAGAGTGAGAGTGAGAGCAGAAGAAGGAAAAGAGAGAGATAGTGCTCGTGAGAAGTGAGAAGAAAGAGAAGCAGAAAGAAGAGGAAGAAAAGAAGAGGAGGAGAGAGTCTATTGAAGATCAGTTCAGTCTGTTCGTGGATCAAATCCAGAACGACTATGCTCATTGAGAGCTACATCTCTTGTGTTTCATTTCCAGCTTTTGTTGCTGTGCTTTTTATGTTTCTTTATTTTTTCTTTTGTTTCTTTGGTTAGCCTTGTTCTTCCGATTGCCCTGCTGGGGATCGGGTTCCTCCTGTGGACTCAGGAGAAGGGAGACTTGTCTTCGGTTCTGGGCTTGTGGCTTGCAAGTCCAGGGGTCCCTCCGGTTGGAGGAAGAGAGGTCTGCGACCTCTGGTTGCTGGTGACTGGGAGTCACTGGCGGGGTCCCTCCTGGTCTGGAGGAAGAGAGGTCTTCGACCTCTGGTTTCTAAGTGGCTGGGAGTCACTTGGGGTGTCCCTCCGGTTGGGAGGAAGAGGGGAGGTTGTTCCCCTGGTCAAGCTGTGTGGCAGCAAGTGTTCGCAGACTGAGTCTGCTTGTTTCTAGCTTTGGCTAGTGAAGCCTCACTCCGGTTGGGAGTGAGGGGTGGATGTAGGTCTCGGTGACCGAACCACCTAAAAATCTACTGTGCAGTGGTTTTGCTTTGTGCGTTTGTTCCTTGCCTTCTACCTCCCATTCACAGGTTGTGCATGCTTGGATAGTTGTATTATCTAGGGAGTTAACCTTGAGCATTATATTTTTGCTAGGTGTGATTGGTTTGCTTAGTTATGTCTGCGTTTCTGGTTTGATCAGGTGGCTGCATTGTTGCTGTCCAACTGTTTGATCTATTGTTGTCCTATCATCTCATCTTGGAAAGCTCATTAGTTTTTATTCCGCATATCTGAGCTCTAGAGATTTAATTTGGACATAATTTCTGAAGGGGATACATTCACCCCCCTCTGTATCCGGGCCTAGCACCCTAACACTCCCCAACCTCATATACTGATGCCATGAACTCTATGGACTCATATTTATGGAAGGAAGTAGTAGATAATGAAATAAATTCAATAATCCAAAATAACACTTAGATTTTGACTAATTTGTCTCATGGTTGTACGATAATTAGATGTAAATAGATATTTAACAAGAAATTTAAATCAAAGGGATCAGTTGATAAGTATAAGACTAGATTAGTAGCCAAAGAGTTTACACAAAAGGCTAACATATATTATTTTGATGTAAATTCTCCTATGGTTAGAATCACCACCATTAGAATCGTAATTGCTTTAGCATCCATACACAAATTAGTCGTACACCAAATAGATGTAAAAACTACTTTCTTAAATGGTGAATTAGAAGAAGAAATTTATATAGATCAACTTGAGAGTTTCATTGTTCCAAGTCAAGAAAAGAAAGTATGTAAATTAATTAGATCTCTTTATGGTCTAAAACAAGCACCCAAATAATGACACAAAAAAATCGATCAAACCATTTTTTCTTATGATTTTAAAATTAATCAAACTGATATATGTGTGTACCATAAAATATTTGGTGAAAATATTATTATCTTATGTCTTATGTTGATGACATTTTAATCTTTGGATCTAATATGCAAGTTGTGAAGGAAGTAAAAGAATTTGTCCCCCAAAACTTTGACATGAAAGATTTAAGAGAAGCTGACTTAGTTGTAAACACTAGAGTAATAAGAAATTCGGGTGGAATAATCTTATCACAATCTCACTATATAAATAAAATTATTAGGAAGTTCTATCACATAAACTATCAACATATATCCACTCCATATGACACCAATGTACACCTAAAAAAAGTTTAAGAAATTCAGTGTTGTAAAGTGAATATGCACAAATCATATGATCACTTGGATTCCTTACAAATTACATCAGATCTGATATTGCGTATGCAGTTAATAGGCTCAGTAGATACATAATTAACCCTAATGAGAGTCATTGGAATGTCTCGAAAAGAGTCCTCAGAAACCTAAAAGGCATTATGACTTATGGACTATACTACATCGGTTATCCCTCTGTGTTGGAGAGATATAATGATGCAAATTGGATTTGTGATTCTTTATATGTCAAATATATATTAGGTTTTATCTTCCTCTTAGGAGGAGGTGCAGAATCTTGAAAATCCACCAAACAAACTGTGTTACCCAGAAGCAGAATGGAATCTGAAATGATTGCACTAGACACTACCTGCACAGAAGCTGAATGGTTGAGAGATATTTTGATTAACATTCCATCGATGGCATGCCATTTACCTTCTATATCTAGTTTATGTGATTACAAATCATCAATTAATAAATGTATACAGGCTAATACTGATGTGAAAATGAATAAGCATTTGAAAGTGTGACACAAGTCGATAAGAGAGAAAATGAAACAACAGTTGATAGTCTTAAATTTTGTGAAATCAGAAGAAACCTTACAAATGTATTCACAAAAGATTTATCTAGAAAAGTAGCTTCAGAAGCGTCGAGGGGGGTAGGGTTGAGCTCATAAAATAAATAAGTTTATACTTAATCAGTTTAGAAAAGAGACTGACCTTAGATTATCCCGAGATTTCAAAACCCACACCCGAAGGTGGGTTAATTCCATCTCTCTCCCTCTCCATTAATTAATGTAATAACTTTCTCTCCCTCTCTCCTCTCATTAATGCTACATCTCTCCCCCTCTCACTTTATTGTAATTAACGCTACCCCCTCTCTCTCTATCTATAAAAAGTTTATGTTTAATAACTTTTATCATTGTTACATTTTTAGATGGTAACATTAACAATATTTTCATTAAAAATTTTATTATTGTAAAGATAAATTTATCATGTAGAATCTATTCAAAATATGTATAAGATTTAAAAATAAAAATATTAAAATCAATAGTAACTTTTAAAAATATTTATGATTTTTAAATTTTAATTAGGTAGATTAATGATGTTATTTATCAAATAATTTTTATTTTAGTAGCATATATATTTAATTTTATTTTAGTAGCATATTATATTTATATATCTTTTTATTAAAAATTATATAATTATAAAAATATATTTATCATATAGAATATGACGTCCCTGATTTTTCGGATATTTTTTAGATCAGGATCCGTGTGTTTCGGATCGCTTTCGTGGGCTCCGGAGTGCGTTTTACGGTTTACTCGGGTTTTTGGCTGATTAGCCTGCGGAATCCCGTATAGGACGAACCGCTGCGTTTTCCAGCTCCGGAATATTATAGACGCGTTGTGCGTTTTCCAAGAATCATGGGGATGATTTTTTTCATTTTTTATCTTTTTTAGACTTTTTCAAAATTGTAATTGATGTTGTTTTTGACTTTTAAATTTTAATTAGTGATATTATTGATATTACTTATCAAAATAAATTTATTTTTATGATATATTCAATTTATAATATATATTAAAAATAATCTAAAATTATAATAAAATAAAAATTTTAATTAAAATATATACATAAACTCGTAATTAATGTATGTTATTTATCAAAATTAATGTACGGTAACCTACCCCATAATTAATGTCATTTTTGACTTTTGAATTTTAATTAGTGAGATTATTGATGTTATTTATCAAAATTAAATTATGTTTATGATATATTTGATTTATATAATATATTTAAAAACTAAGATAAAATGATTTTTTTAAAGATAAACAGTAACACAAACTCTTATTTAATGTTATTTTTGACTTTTATATTTTAATTAGTGAAATTATTGATGTTATTAGTGAGATTAATTATGTTTTATATCAAAAATATTTTTCTATGATATATTTAATTTGTAGCATATATTAAAAATAATTTAAAATTAAGAAAAAGAAATTTTTTAAAGATGAATAGTAACTTAAATGAGTAATTAATGTGCGTGTGAGAGAGAGAGAGAGAGTGACGTGAGAGGGAGGAGAGAGGAGAGAGATAGAGAGAGAATGGGAGATATAAAAAAATCAAAATGATATATAAATATACTATTTTATTTGTCATTATTACTGGATTAACTTAATACTTATCAAATCACATTAGATTAACAATATATTATCCCACCTCCTTACTAACAGATTAACTATCCTCCTATCAAATTAAAAATGAGTTAACTCCGGACTATTTTAATCGGATTGAATTAACCCACCTTTAATCTAACTCTCAACTAAAAAGTGAAGCTAAAAGTGCCATGGGTTCATTCGATAATGGGTGGCAGGAGAAATACTTTTATCCGCTCATTTACAGAATGACCCTCCACATTTTCTTTCGTTTCCTTGTCAAAACAAATGCGTGGGAAGTGTTAAAAGTGAGAATAGAAATACCAATACACTTCGAGCGAGTATTCGCCAGCTTTTACGTGGGAATTGGTTTTGCAGAGTGACGTGGATGCATCTTCTCCTCACTTAAAAAGTTGCACGAGAGCACTGAGGACCAGTGGATGCATTTGTTTGGATTTTTTTTTATTTTTTTTTTATCGGGGCTTATTTTTGATGACTGGAAGTCACTTTCCAAGTAAGTATTACCAAATGGGGCCATAATTAGATGAGGAGGAGGAGGGAGAGGGGGCATCAGAGCGGTGGAGTCTCTCGTTGGATGCCTGCGTGCGCCCTCGTTTGCATGGTCTCTCTTATTATGGGGCGGGTCTGCATGGTCGGTTCCCACGAGGAAAGGGAATCCGTCCCCTTTCCTGTTTTGTTCTCCACCCCATCACTTCTACCTACTCCCCCCCCCCCCCCCCAAGCCGAAGCAGGAGGGGGGGCCAGAGTGAGAACGAAGAAGCGGGGTGGGGGTTGCTTGTTCTGCAAGACAGAGGACGCCTCCCCTCCTCGTCCGGGTTGCCCTAGTGGCACCCACTTAATGGGCCGGGCCCATTAAGTAGTAGAAGCTTCTTTTTGTTTTAGGTCTCGAGTTATTACAGACAGACCGCACGTTGCTGCCGCCATAGCAAACCAGAAAGCGCCTCCCCCTCCTCCTCCTCCTTTTCCTCCTCCCTCAGCCGAGAGGGGATATGGCGTCTGATGAGATGTCAGCACCGTCGAAGACCTGCGTAGGAGCTGAAGAGAGCCATGGCCGCAGCGTCGGCGGAGGCTACGATCACCCCTGCCGCGCCCCCCAACTCCTCCTCCTCCACGGGAAGGAAGACCGAACACCGCCCATCTGCCGCGACGGTGTGGAAGAGGACGAAGGCGGCTTGTGGACGAGCCATCCCAGGAAGAGGGAGAGACGGGAGAGCTCTCCTCCCGTGGCTGAGGAAGGGCAAGTGTTCCGGACCGAGGAGAAGACGGCGATGGCAGGGGAGGCCGTGGCGGGTTCGCTTACTCGCCTCGTCTGTTCGCGCTGCGGGACCTCTCGGACGCCCATGTGGAGGAGCGGACCTGCCGGCCCCAAGGTATTGCGGCGACGACGATCAAAGCTTTGCTCTTTCTAGATTTCCTGCGGAATCCATGGCGACCCATGTCGTATTCTCCTCAAAAAATTTCCCTCTTGGGTTTGGGTCTTGCAGACTCTGTGCAATGCTTGCGGGATCAGGTACAGAAAGATGAGGAGAAGCGGGGGGGTCTCTTCTTTCGCCGCCGCCGCCTCCGCAGGTGACGATCCGCAGAAGCAGGAGGTCGCAGCGGCGGACGAGGAGGAGGCGAGGAAGCAGGGGGAGAAGCTGCAGCGGAGGCAGAGGCGTCGGCGGGAGGTGCTGTGGATGCTCCTGCGGGAGAGCAAGAGGTTCTCCTTCCGCTGCGGCGAGGAGGAGGCGGAGGCCGCCGTGCTCCTCATGGCCATCTCCTCCGGGCTCTTCGTCCACACCTCCCACTAGCACCATCTCCTCCACTCCTCCTTGTTCTTGCTCTTGTTCTTCCTTGTTCCCTCCCTCTCTCCCTCTCTGTAAAAAAAGAAAAAAAAAACTCTGTCGGTTGCTGCATCACGACCCCCTGCCCCCACTTTTCCCGTGCATGGCTATGAACAAATGCAAGGGATGGTTTTGCGCTGTGGCGGGGGTTGCTGCTTGTTAGGATATGAAAAAATCAGTGGGTTTCTGTAGTCCACTCCTCCTGCTGCAAGTGTAAGTGTGTGTGTGTGTGTGTGTGCGCGCACGCCCCCATGGGAAGCCTTTCAAGCCGCCTGCTCTGCTCTGTTTTAGGCTTTTAGCTGTAGTGGTAAACGGAGGGAATGAGGGGTGTTGCCACGAGAGAACAGCACTGGCTCTGCGCGGTGATCACCAAATGCAATGGTGCAGAGGAGCCACAGGGTGATCCTGGGTTAGAGAGAGAGGGAGAGAGAGAGATGCCCTCCACTGGAGTTCTGGGCGCCATGGTCGGTGCTCCCCAGCTGCACCGGCTGCTACAGCAGCGGCAACGTCGCAGAGAACAAGACAAACTACGGCCCCAAAGCCCGGGGGGTTGGTGGGAGTGTGTCCGCGGCGATGGTGGTGGTGGTGGGGTTGAGTGGGGAAAGCTTTTGGAAGGGGGAGTGATCATGGGGGCATTATTAGTGCTACTGGCGTCATATCCGTACCTGGTGCTTTTGGGGATCCCTAAGGTCGGCCCATACCTGGGAGTCCTTTCAGGAGGGGGGGCAACTCCTCCGAGATGCCCACCACCTGACTGCAGGAATGTCCGAGTGAGGGTGCTCACAGGCACGTTCGAAAAGGCTAAGCCATTTTTTGTCCGGATTCTTTTCTGTTGCGGCTTGTCTCGTCGTGTCTTATTCTTCTTTTTTTACAACTTACAAACAGTCACCTTTACCTTAAAAATTGGGAAGACTTTGACTCGGGGTTAACCACAAGATAACCTTGAGTAATGTGTGAGTTAAACTCGTTTTTTTAGTTTAATAAGGAGAATGAGCTATGTTGCTTAAAGTTGAGGTTAAGTGGCGTAAGTTCTGTCCCCTTGAAACACAGGTTAAACCAGGCCTTTATGGTGATCTCCTTCCCTGCTCTACTCTCTCCTTTCCTTGTTTATGTCAAAGTGAATTTTCCAAAATGCTAGGCCATCGTAATCATCTTGTTGGATTGACTTATTGACTATGAAAGTTGTAGCTGTCGAGGTTCGTCAACTTGATTATGAATCAAGCCCCTAATGATTTATTTGATCGGGGAAGGGAGAGATATCGACGAAGAGGCATATACATACACCAACAAGAGTCATAAGGAATCTTCGGAGATATCTCAGAGGATAATCTTCTGACGGTCAAGTCAATCACTAAAGGGATAATGGCGAGTGCTCAAGTGAGAAGTGGGAGAAGGAAACCAGAGTGAGAGAGAACTTGAGAGGGTTAGGTCGTGTATTTCTCTAGTCGTCATGTCATTGTCTTATTTATATCTTCATCGTCAGGTTGACCTTTACCTTCGGAGAGTTGTCTTGGTCGGAGAAGACGTGAACCACCTTGTCTTCATGTATGACGAGGAAGAGAGACGTGACCCGTTGTTCCTTCGTCAGAAGAGATAGTTCCGCCATTTATTGCCCGCGGGGCTCGTCGGAGACGTAGAGTTGCCTTATGGGGGGAACAACATGGGTGGCATTCTCCCTTCCCTCTTTCGTCGGACTGGTATGTCCCTCGTCATTAATGCTACAAGACTTGTCGGGCGTGTGAGTCACCACTGCTGGCAGGAGGAGGCACACACGTTACGATCGTTAGACTTAGGTCTGCATTGTGGTAGGTTGGGATTGGTCGTGCACTGGGCTAGAGTTCATGGGCGTGAGCTCGGAGTGCTAGACTTCCGAGGTGAGCCGCCCAAGCAATCTTAATGGACCTGAGCTTACATCGTGACAGGTAACGATTGGTCGCGCGTTGAGTTGGAGTTGGTGGGCATGGACGCATAGTGTTAGGGTTTCGAGGTGGGCCGCCCATGTGGGTCTTAAAGGGCCCACGGACTTTTACCCTCCTCAAAAGTTATATAGG
Organism: Amorphophallus konjac; assembly: GCA_022559845.1. Lineage (NCBI taxonomy): Eukaryota > Viridiplantae > Streptophyta > Magnoliopsida > Alismatales > Araceae > Amorphophallus > Amorphophallus konjac. The sequence continues at coordinate 369,629,547 of CM040123.1, forward strand.
CTAAACCTTGTGTGATAACTCTTTCTGGAGAATAACATTAGATTAGCCATGTTCTCAATCAGATACCCTTTGTGGTACCATATGCGTGTTTGACGCAAATGTAACCTTCCTCTCGTGGTATTAATAATAGCATGTTAGTTTTTTTTTGGAAATAGTTGCACTTTTAAGGGAGTTTATGAGTACGCCCATTTTTAACATTTCACAAAACTACGGCTCTTCCTGTTCGAATGTCGTAATCTTGGTAATTGATATACACATTGCACACTTTGATCACGTTACACACTTCCAGTTTATTCTATATTACAATGATTTACATGCCTTCCTGACAGTATTATCAAAATCAGATCGGATCGAGAGATCTTATTATCAATCGGTCTAAAAATCGATTCGATTAAGGTCAATCCAATCTAATACTAAAAAATCAGATGAACCGGACAAATCTCAATTTGACCGGTGAATCGATCCAATCATATTCATCTTTTAAATTAAAAAAAATTTAGATATTCAAAATAATATTTATGTGTGCATAAAATTATCTTACTATTATTAATTTATTATTATTTATTATTTTATTTTAGATATATTTAAAATTTTAAATTTTAAAAACTATAGATGTCAATTGTGAGAAGCGAAGACTAATGAAATATTACAAAATTTTAAAATTAATTTATTTAACTATGTTATTATTATTTTTTTACTTACATAATTATGTAATCATGAATAATAATTATATATGTATGTCTTTTTATTTTGATCATTATATCTCAATTCAAATTGATTTGATTGAGCGATCTAACCGATTAAAATCGAATCAATTCATCTACCGATTCCATTACTCGTTCGGTTACGCTACCATTACTTCCTGCACATTCACATGCCTCCATTTCATTCTATCTTCACGGTTACAAAATTTTACCACACTTCAAACAGTTTTGGCTATGGCACATGTTCTCACGGAGGAATATATTTTAAAGAGAGTGATGGACACAACTTGGTAGATGAGCAGAAATCGGGCATATTCTTGTCATATATAACTAGCAGTTAAAAAGGATCATTTCATCTAAAGCCCTTGCGTTAAAATGGAAATGGAGGTACCGCAAGTTCGAGTTGAGCGAATCCAACGATGGTGCCTTTCAGAAGACGAGCATTTCCAACAGAAGGGGAGGATTCAATTACCGGGCAGCCTTTCTTCACAAACGATAGCATGATTACTATATAAAATCGAAGGTATCCATAAATGACAAGAACGAGAAGAACAGCGGATTTCTGGTTCCTCCTGAACCCATTATTATTTTTTTCTACAGGGGAAAAAAATATATATATAGGCAGCATACATGATACAACCTCTGAATTAGGAAGCAACACGAACAGCCACACTTCCAGCAGCAATGCCTTTGATTACTTTCCCCAAGCTACTTCTCCTCACATTATTAACTCCATCTCTTTTCTTTACCTTGCTCACCTCTTGCTGCTGTTGTAGGCTGGCCTTTGTCCTGTCTCCCTCCGACTTTGCAGGAACCTCCCGCCGGGTAGTGCTTGGACGTTCACTGGTTGTGGAAGGCCCCCCTGAGTTTGATGACTTAGAAAATGAAGGCGAATTAGCTCGAGCTATGCCTCTACTTCCAGTTCCAAGTGTTGTACATTTGCTTTGTGACTTCAGAGACTTTGCGGGTCCTCTGCTAGCCTGAGTATAATAATTTTGAAATTGTCAGCAGCCTTGTTCACAGCTTATCTTTTAGGGTATTAAAACAAATATATATGTTACAAATTCTGCCAAACATCACAACTCCGACGAGGTCATTGGAGGTATAGTAGAGAGAACAATTCTACCAGAGGATAAGAGAAACGGAACTTTATATTCCTTCGGTTCCTTCATGTGTACCATTGCTTATTAAAAGCATATTGGGGGAAAGGAAAAGAACGATTGACAAAGGAGTTCAGCTTGTTCGCTGGCAAGCATGTTACTTACGTAACTACTGTGTAAAGCTCGGATTCATCCTCAGCGACAGAAATAATAAGCTACATTTTGATAGTTTTTTGTTAAATATATAGGTTAAAATATTATAAAAAAGTATCCTAGTTTATGATTCGTGGATAATGTTGAAGTATGCATTAGTGAGTACCTTTTGCCGATCAGGGACTTGTGGACCAGCTCCATGATAGAAAGAGGGCATAGGTGTTGCTTTGAAATTCAGGCTCTTCCTGAATTGTTTTACTTCAGCTTGTGTCTCTTCCTACACATGCATGAATCAAACTAATCAGATACCTGCTTATGGAGAGACGGCAGTAAAAGATATTTGATGTAACATTGTAATTATATAATCTTTTCCAGGAAGACAACATTTCTTGGAAATTAGTATTTCATTCAATGCCAGATCCTTGACGCCACTATCACATCACTACCATCACCGTCATCTAAAGCCTTACCCCATCAATCTAGGGTTGGCTTGGGATTTGGATGACCAAGTCTCAAGAGGTTGGAGTGCAATGCCCCTAACCTCCCACTTGTTACATGATGAGAGCCAAGACCAAGTGGTTACGCAAGACAAAGGTTGCCTATTGATAGGAAGTGCCCAAATTTCTTTAATGATGCTAGTTGGCTGGTAACCGAGGTTCTATCAAGGTGAAGAAAAACAGCAGAAAACATTAATACTCAAACACAATGATTTAATGGACAAGCACTCTGCGTGAATACATGGAAGATGTATATCACAAGATAGCATGTCAGCAAGACATCAGAAGACTGTAACAGATAATAACATTTTGCAACTAAAGCAATACTGTTATCCATATTCAGCTGACCTGTTTCTTCGCTTCGATCTCATTCATTTCAACCTCCTTAGTATGTAGCTTTTCCTCCAACTTCATGTAATACTGGACCACAAGATGAAGAAAACAAGTGAACTATTCAGATTGCAGGTTGGCAAAAGCAGGCACGATATATAGAAAATCAAGTCACTGACATGTCCAGAAGTGAATAAATAACTCAGGGTGGCAAAATTCCGCATGTGAGCAGTTAGTCAATGTAGAGTCCAAAGATGAGGGGCGACATGAAAAATTGGGTCACTTGCCTCTTTCCTCTTTTCTGCTCTTTCATCACTTTTGAAACTGAAGACTGCACCACTCATCTTTGTGCCCAACTTCATTGTATTTGCTACCCTTTTAACCCTGTGGGATAAAGTGATTCATGTAATGCAAGAACTATAAGGAAAGAAAGGATTTGCAAGATGAAGTCAGATACCTATTTGTATATTTGCGTCCATCAATTTGACCTTGCTGATGAGAAGTGGATGGAGGTACAAGAACACCTTTTGTCTTATCTCCTTTATCACTGCTAAAGGAACTGACACAGAACCGATCGAACAAGCGGAACATATATCAGCAGGAGATGAAATATGAGCCTGGGAATTTTCAGGCAAGGAGATTACACACCTTCTACTCTCCACTCGAGCTTTTAACTTTGTTTTATCAGAATCCTACGAAAAAACAAATACATGATCAAAAAATGACATGATGGGCACGGAGTTTCGTCTTTAGGAAGTCAAGATGGCCTTAGTCTGTGACCATTCAGTTATTTGGTATTTTGATTTCATGATTTAGGTTTCTCTATACATTAAATATGTATATATATATATATGATAGTATGTCTTGCCATTGGAATCATACATAAGATGCATACACATGTCAGCTGATAGTCCCTGATCACACACTAACATGGTCTGGACCTAAACAGAGTCACTTTGAATGGTAGCAGGAAGACTTCATGAACATATTTCTTGCCTCAGATTTCATATTTTGGGGAGCAGAGCATGTTGAAGATGAAATTCTTGAAGAAGGCTGCTTCTGTCTGACTGGAATCCCCTTTTCTGTTTTATTGGAACCTTTGCCTGATGACATCCCGGGAGAAATGCGAACATTTTCAGTTGAAATCTTTCGTTTCATCTGGGCAGCGGGGGCATTGATTCCTGATTTAACTTTTCTATATTTCTGTTCCATAGTTGACTTTGCCTGCAAAAGGAAGTTTTCAACAAGTGTCAACCATCAAATGCCAAGCAAGACAAACTGTTAAAACATAAAATAACAGCAGTCTGATTTTTAAAGCTTCTATACAGAAGCATCAATGGACACTTTAGCTTTCTTTTCAAACATCCAATACATTTTGGTCATCAGTACAATCCACTTATCCTGTACATACTAGATGTTGATGGCAGCTACAGGAAAGGAACATGCACAAGTGAACAAAGCAGAGGCATCCAAAAAGCTCACCATGTGCAAAGCTTTTGATGCCTTCTTCAAATTTGAGACATGAACTTTCTTAACCACAGCACTCTCTGTTGAAGCATCCATTTTCTCAGCATTCACAGTTTCACCCACGTTCTCAGATTTTTCTTCTACAACGATGTCCCTACCATCATTAATTTGTTCTGTCATATCACATCCTGACAAAATTTTCACTGTTTCACTATGTTGTACTAGTTGAAAATCAGTTTTTGATACTGGCTTGTGAGTGCCATCATTACTATTTGCGATTTTAACTGGCAACTTAGATGGCAATGACTCTTTTTGCTTTTCAGTCTCCATTATCTCATGTTGCTCTTCATCAGAAACATCTGGCGTTTCATCGTACCAAGAAAACTGGATTTCCTGATCTTCAAAATCTTCAAAACGGAGCTCTCCATTGCCATGATCCCTGAATTCTTCCACACAATTTTCTTGACCTTCCATGTCATTTTCTGCTTGGCCATCAGTCTCATTTTGCCTTCCAAATGAATCTAGATTCCGAAGAGCTGTCTTCTTGAAGTGAGCTTCAAAATAAGCTTTCTTTTTTATAACAGAACCAGGTGTTGAGTATTTTTCAACCTCCTCAAGATATCGATTGTGTGAGAAGGATGACCTCCTTTCCCAAGTTAAAGACTCAGATTCAAACCTTCCAAATGATATAGACCCAGTGGGCAAGCAATCAGCCTGTAAATGTTGAGAGAATAAAGAATTGAATAGCCAAGAAAGTGCAACATAAGTCATGCACATGAAAAATAATTCTTCAGCAAACTTCTAAGAAATTGGTTATCAGCAGCCTACTCAGAATTATAAGGAGATTAGCATACTTATCGAAACCTGCTTGCATGGTATCAAAAGCTTCTTCAGTTGAACAAATATGAAATAAACAGTCGATGTGCCCATCTTCAAGAAGAAAACTAAGAGCAGCCAACTCTATAGTTTTAAGAGAAGAAAAAAAATTGTAGTATTTGCACGCAACTTTCATTGGTCAGATAAAATTAAAAACATATGGATGAAGCTTTACTTGCTGAAAATGAAAGATACAGACATTCTAAAAGAATTTGACATAAAATAAATGAAGGCAAATATGTGCTAACCTTTTACAGAAAATGTAAGACCACATTTAAACATCAGTCCTATTAATTTCTATGTAGTCAGAGGCGTGAGGCGTCCGAGGCGACCAAGGGGTCACCTCATGCCTTAAACGCCTAGGCGATGGCCTAAGCGTTTGAGACGTTTGAGAGATTTTATTAAAATATATATATACAATTCAAAAACTATAAATATTTGTCCAAATATCACAAAAAATATATATACATACAATCAAGATTTCAATAAAATTAACAACAATCAAGATTTGAGGTGAAAAACATACATACAATCAAGATTTGAGGTGAAAATACATAGGGTAAGTCAATCAAGATCTCCTGGGACCAGCCCTCCTAGGAGTGAGGCGTTTGAGGCGAAAGCGAGGCGGCTTGGGACCAAAAACCACCTAAGCGCGCTTTTGATAACATAGATTAATTTCAATATCAGTTATTTAGCTCATCTATACATTTTGAGGTATCAAATGTTTCATATGTTGCCTTTCTGTGATTTTTTTTGCATGGAGACTCTTAACTAGTTGCCATTTCCATTGCCAAATGTAACAATTTGCTAGGCAAAAATAAACAAGACCACTAGCTGAGAGAAAAATTATATTTCTCCAGTGGCTAAGGTTTAATCTGGTCCCTTTTTGGGTCACTCAAGCTGCCTATTGTAGTTTTACTTCTAATATATTTTCTGTAACAAGATAAAAACATACCAACGAATACACTAGAAATGTAAGTCCAAATATGCAAAACAAAATCAAACCACGGAAACATCTACCTAGGTATCCAAAAGTCGTAGTTCAGAAATGGATGACACGTTTATAATTCCAAAGTTGTTACTTTTCTCAAGGTCACAAAGTCGTCAACATCTAGATAGGACAAACAAAATATTTCAAGGTGGCAAATGGTAAAGGCATGCTGAAGTATGACTGGAACTGCAAAAACTGGATGTCAGACTATAATCAAAGGCTACTTATCCAAAAACTATTACTGTATGCGATATCCTGAAACCTATGTTTGGAAAGATAGTAAAAGATACGAAGAAATTTGTTCCCAGACCAAAGAACCACCTAGCACTAAGATAATTTGCCATCATCACTGGAGCGAGAGTAATCGAATATATTGAAGTCCAATGCGGTTTGCAATTGTCATCATAGAACAGATAAATGTGGCAACCCCCGCCTACCCCTCTTCCATGCGTGGTCATCTGCTTTATGACAGAAAATTAATATGTGAAGGAATTGCATTGACCAAGAAGGAATTGGGTAACCCATGAATCTAGAACATATGTTTACATGACATAGGGTAGGAAGTTACACTACAGTTTCGCAAACAGAAGCATTAAAACAGTCTGTTGAAAACGTCACACATAAGTAATCGGACTCATTCATAGACAGGAATCTACAGAAGGAAAGACCTCAATGCTATTGCAATCTTCAACCTGGCTGGCCATGGCAAGACCCACAGAGCATCACAGGGTATGTAATTCACCTGCAAACACAAGAAGTCAACGTCAATACACAAATATGAAAGCACCTATATTGCAGATCTAAGTCGAATTTCACAATCGTGAACAAAACGAACAACAAGATAAGCTTCTGTGGGCACATTAGTTGACAATACTCGAACAAATTTGCTTAGACATAAGAGTTCGCTATATCTAGTTTTGTAATTACATTTATGTTCTTAACTGTTGAACCAAAAGGGAGAAATATATATATATATATATATATATATATAAAAGAAAAAATTAAGCTGTTTAATCTACATAGTTTGGTACTAGTAAAAAACAATAGATGAAAGAAGAAAATCAGAAGAGAAGGTGTGTTCTAGTTTTGTGGACGAAGATTTCACAAGCAGAACACCCAGAAATTCCTAAAGAACGGCAGCATTCTTTGAATCTTTTTCCAGCAGTGGAATACCACCAAGATCTCACCTCTGTGACCTTTCCAGATCACCGGGACTACAAAAACCAGAGGAAAAAATTTCTGAGATTCCCACCCAAACTTCCAAAATCGACGAAACTTCCACGAAGTACCTGAGTTCAGTCGAGAGAGCTCTCGCTCTCTCACACAAAGCCTTCGAATCCACCATCACCGGAGCGAGCCGCGGATCCTCGAACAAGCCCCGGCCGATAAGATCCGACCACCGCCGGATCCCGAAGGCATTCCCCTCCACCACCGCCAATCCCGGCGACGTCCGTCGGCTCCGGTAGCAGCCACCCTCTCCGATCTCTCCCCTGAATCCACACCCTAAATTCTCCCTCCCCTCGCCGAGATCAAAACCCCATCCACACTCCACAAAGTAGAGAGAGAGAGAGTGAGGGAGAGGTTTCTTGCAGCAAGATAGAAGGTGATGGGTGATGTGAGAGAAGAGAGAGGAGGGGATGCTTTGCTTTACCTTTGGCTTACCGGTTTCCACTCTTTCCTACTCTCTCTCTCTATCCGGCTTCCTCGGTGGCTCCCTTCTTTGTCTCGTCCCGCCGAAATAGACGTCGCCGCGAGATCTCCGTTACGGCGTCCGGACCCCCGTTAATACCCGGGGAGAGAACCAACAGTAGCATCGCATCGCGCGACTCCCATAGTCATCTAAAAAAACGACTCCGAATTGTGATTGGTGACTCTACGTAAGCATACATCAGCAGACTTATCTTCCACCCATCAAAGTTCGCACGTCGTTAATCTTGTCCCACAGTGGGAGGATCCACGGCCCTTGATTCCCGGTGGACCCTCTACATCCGAGATGTGATGCGCCCCCAAATGTGGGTCCCGGGCTCCGCTCCACGTGCCCCGTCAGCGCGTCCGACGACGGATGATTTGGGGCGTCGCGCAACACCTGTGGGGCCCACCACGGACACCCACGCGCGACGCGAGGTGTGTTTTTACTGCGCTTCGCGCCAACGAGTCTTGTCATTGAGGGACGATGTAAGAGGATCGTTAGAAAGGTGGTTGGTTTTTCATCCTCTCTCTCTCTTGTTTGGAAAGGTTCTTTTTTTTTTGTTAATTAGAGAAGATGATAAAAAGGAGTAACGGTTTTCTCCTTGAAAAGAGGCTTTCTGCATCTATCTTGCTTGGGTCCACTGGAAGATTTAAAAAAAAATCAGTGAGAGTAAGTACCTTTACCGACTGAGAAACAATTGTTGCACTATCTTGATAATTATATCTAGGTGCATTGATTTTTATTTATCTTTTAAAAATTTTTGTGACATATGTTTTATGTCACTATCCATGTCACTTTATATTGATACGAAACTCACGCCACGAAATAAATTATCTTACACGATAAGTAAAAAAAAATCAACTTTTATGAGTAATGAAAATCACTATTCACATAGTATGATTTTTTTGTTTAAATTATCTTATGCATCAAGTTAGAGAGGGGTGAGATTCACCCCTAAAAATTTTTAAAAAATAAATAAAAATTAGTGCACCGTCTGTCTATTGATGTAATTATCGAGGCAACACAGTAATTATTTCTCAATTGTATGTCCTAGGGTGAGGGATATAATTTAGGATTAGGTTTGGTTCCATCTCGATCAAAGTTAGTGAAAGAAATGTGTTAACTTAAATTTAACTCGATCACAATTTCAATCTAAATATCATCCACCAGACATTGACACGATTAAATATTTTTTCAACTTGATTTCACCCTAACATGAGGTGAGAATACTTAACCCCATGTAACTCCATCAGTCTTTAGATTGAAATATGCTTATTATTTGATACGTGGGAAAAAAACAGTTAAGGCGGAAGTGTCACAATGAATTCCAAACATTGGGCGGCTAAGATTTTATCCACCGTGAATTTGTGGCGCTGTAGATGCTACACGTAATAGTTCTAGTACAACTGAAAGGGTTAAATTTTTTACTTAGTAGGGATGTTTTTTTTTTCGGTAGCTGATGAGCGCATCCGTAAGGACTTAGGGATAGCACCAATTGATAGTAAAATGAGAGAAAATAGACTCAGGTGGTTTGGACATGTGTTTCGTCGCCCTAACTCAGCGCCGGTTAAAAGATGTGACCAAATCTTAGTGGATGCTAGTAAAAGAGCTCGAGGAAGACCTAAAATGAGATGGTGCGATGTTATTAGGAATGATATTAGTTCCTTGAATTTAAATATGAATATTACACTTGATAGAAATCTTTGACGGAACAGGATTCATGTAGCCGACCTCAATTAATTGGGATAAGGCTCTGATGATGATGACGATGATGATGATGATTTCTTTTTTTAACCGAGGACCGGAAAATCCATCTTCATAGTGTATATTGTCTTAAAATTTTAAAATAATTTTTGGTTTTATTAGGTTGAATTGATCTAACGACGTGAGAGGCATCTAATTAAGGAGAATGTCTGAACTTGACACTAACGCTTGCAAATCATCAAAGAAGTGCAGAGTTAGATGTGAAGCATGTCTAGACGTAGGGTGCAGCAAGTTAAATGTGGAGGCGCATTATTTGAGGAATCTCCTGTTCATGAGGAAATAATTATTTTCGATGCTGCTTTGATCTCCCTGAGTCTACATTCTCATCAGTAATCGTCGCTATCATTTGAAATTATGAGTAATGGGCACTTAATACCTCTGTCTAATGCTTTAGCTATCGACAGAGAAGAGGATCATTAAAAATGTGTCGTTAAAATCTGAAAATCGTCAAAAATCGACATCACACCGTCCTTAAAAGGTCCTAACAGTCACATTTAGTCGGATGGTTAGGATGCATATACATAGATAGTTCACGTGTCTTCTCCATCCATATTAACTATCAAATTCTAATTTGTCAGGAACAAGAGATGCTTATCTAGAATCAACCTCATTTGAGAGAGGTCTCAAGTTCGAGTCTAATTATTCCCTCGTTTTAATCTATCTGATGCGATACCCATAATTAAACTTAGGAAGGTCAACTCCCTTTTTTTTATTCTACATCCAACCATCTCAAGCTCTCTTCGAGTTCTTTAATCTGCTTAGAAAAAGCTCAAAACTCTGTCTCCATGTCCTTCTCTCTGAAGCTCCACAAAAGGTGAAGCCCATCCCCCTTCCAAAAGGTTACTACCATTTAACGTGGTGGATCAAGTGGGCATGCGACGTTCACGGCAAAAGGAAAAGGCGTCCTGCTACCACCAACGAGGGGCCAGTGAAGTGGACAGGAGGGCCCACGGTGCGATGGGCCTCCGGATTGGTGGGCCGCTGATCGGGTGGTAGTACCGAGTCTATGCAAAGGGGGGCAGCCCACTACCACCCATCACCAACGAGAAATATTTATAGTAGGCAAGAGAGTGGGCCTCTCTTTTGGTTAGGTATTTTTCAAACTTGTCACCATCCACCATGATAGCAATATATCACAATGTGAAAAGCGCAAGTTTAGAAATGTGGCCCCACCTTATTGGACTGATTAATCTTGGACACGGGAAAAATCTCATGTAAAGCAGTAGAGCTGTCAAAATGGGTGTATCGACCCGGTATTAGACCCTTATATTAGAGACTCGATCGTTTTAGATTTGAGTGCACCCACCTGCCCACAAACTCACTGTCCTCTGTGATATAAAATTCTGATCAGTTTTATGTAAATCTTGATTGAAATCCAAGCTCCTTTATTGATTAAACTTTTAATTAAAAAAATTTAATACTTTTCCCTTAACGTTTGTTTGAAGTTTAACATGCATCAACTGAAAATGAAGTAAACCTAAAATTTGACCCATTTAGGTCTACACTCATCTCATACTTGGGTTTTATCTAAACCCACAACCACTTAGTGCCCTATAAAAATGATGAGGAGGTAGAGTTGAGAAGAGATGATCCACCGGGAGATGGTGATTTGGATTTGGATGGAATTTGGAGGGCCATGATGGTGACTTCCCACCTGTTCATCAACTGTGGAGACCCCCCCCCCCCCCAACCTTCGCCTTCACATGTGTGTAAGTAATGGGAAGCTTCAAGATTTCACAAAATTAGGTGCTCCAAATCCCCGGTCGCTCTGCGTGGCAAGCACTGGACCATATGGGACCCAGATGAGCTGCCAAGTTGCCAGCAGGCAGAGAATTTTGTGACTGTGTGAAGTTCTACACAGTTTGGTACAACAAAGCATATGATGTGGACTTGTCATACCGAGGGGTGGTGTGACGACCGTCTGTGGATTGGATGGCTCCAAGTCTCCAACATGTATTGGCAACTTAGCATTGATCTTATTATAGAACAATAAACAAACGGAGTCTTTTTGGGAACCCACCCGTGTTCTAGTTGAAATTATAGAAATGTCCCATTTGTCTTGCAGTGGCCATAATCTGCCATTTCATTATTTTAAGTGCACTTCAAAGTACAGGGCCATGATTGAACAAGTGTAGTACATTAGAAGAGCATGCCTAACTAATGATCATCAGACAAGAGCTTTGTTGTGGTATTAGTAGAAGATGGCTCAAAGGCACACATGTGTACAACTAGAATCTACACAAAAGAGGGATGATTTTGCGATTAGCAGTAGATCTCAGAAATAGCACCCCGGCAATTCCAAATTGTATAGAGACCCGGATAGGGTGGATGGGATACAGCAAACATCTGCAATAATGTAGGACCCACTTACTGTAGCAGTCATTGTTCTGTAGGATAATGCAAGGACTATCAAACTGGGTATTGGACCTTCTCTGGATCCGACTCGACCCAAAATGTTCAGGTCCAAGTATACCCGATAATATTTCTCTTGTTGGTGAAGCAACTATCCTACACTCTTCCATGCATCCAAATCCTAAAACCAACATATCTCTACGTATCCAATAAACTGATCTGAAAAGTACAGGTCCAAATCTTGCTTCCATCCTTTATTTTTGTTAGGGCCGGTTTGTTAACGGGATTGTCGGGCGGGTGTCGCACCCGATGAGAGAGAAACAGCCCCGGGCCCACGCTCCCCCCTCACACAATCTCCCTTATCCGAGCCCGGGCGGCGCGTTCGACCTCCTGGGGTCACCAAGTCTTTTTTGCTGTACACCAAGACTGCGAAGCAAGTATTACTCTACTTCAAAATTTCATGAATTACTAGTTAGGCCAAGTATAGCATCACAAAAATTATATGAATAAAGTGATCTATAGTGATCGTTTATGTATATTAAAGCTTTTGTGGATCAAATTGGATGTTCGTCAATCAAAGCAAAGCAAGAAACATGGAACTCTGCCAAATCTAAAAGGATTTCAACAGGTCTGTAGGCTCTTCCTATTGTGGAAGAACATGATCAGTGCCTGATGTGATACAACAAAATATCTTTCTTTAGATAATTAACTATTTGATACAATCCAAAGACAAAGCCCTATTGGCATGGCACAGAGCTGACAACCTTAAAAAAATAAATTGCATGATCTATGTTACTCAACGATTGTTTCTCCTGGACATGCTTTTCAAGAAGGACCCACTCTTTGTGAGCTCTCGCAGGGGTTTATCCGTGAATCTAATAACGTTGTATACAAGACCTCCTGAAATGATACCAACCAAGGGTCCCAACATATAAACCCAGATTCCTTTGTAGTTGTGCATGACAATTGCTGGCCCCAGGGTCCTTGCTGGGTTCATTGATGCTCCCGATATAGGCCTGCAAATGTCACAGTAGGAAACTTTGATTACCAAGGAGGATATCTGCATGGTTAGGAGAAATATGCTACATGGACAAAACAAACCGAAAGAAAAAGAGCATCAATAAAAGCAAGTAAAGAAAAAGTATTTTTTTTTCGTACAATAGCAGTATAATCTAGTTGGTTTTGAGATAACTCCTCGTGAGAGCCTATTAATTATGTAGATACGCATTGTATTCTGGCTTGTAATCTCAAGAATCCTCTTGAAGAGCTTTTTTAAAGATATTTAGGTGATTTTCTCGAAATTTCTGGAGAGTTTATTTAAGAACTGGAGACTTGTAAGGCAATTAACTAACAATTAGAGAAGGAGGTTTGTCCCAAAAGAGTGGAAGCACAGAATAAAATTCCTTTTGGCTCCATTTCTCTATCTACTTACTGGGTTGTTTGTTTTGACATAAAATACTATAAAATATTATAAAACATCGTATTTCATGTCTCATACAAATACAGTGCTTTACAATATTTTATAGTATTTTACATTAAAACAAACAACCTCTTAATGTAATGGTGCAAAAAACGGGGGGATTAGAGATTTCTTTTCTTTTTGTTTTGGGCTTTTTATGTCACCTCCACAATCCCCAATACTCTGATGAATCCACCCAAAAAATTAGGAACAGCTGTGTCCAAATTTTGGAGAAAACCACTGAAAATGGGATTATCAAAACAAGCATGTAACAGTAAAAAAGTTTAAAACGAGAAATGGTATTCATCCCTAAACTACAACAGATTTTAGAGGTGATACCTAGAGATCTCCTTCTCTTTTTCCTTTTTTGTTGGGTTTTGCAGTGTGATTAAAACCAACAGACAAGTGGAGTCTGGATTACATGGATTACGGGGATTTTACCCCTTTAAAGTGTTTGGCAAACTATACTGCACCAGAATATATAGAAAAAAAATGACTAAGTTATTTCCATTTCACAGTTAGGAAAAGAAAACGGTAACAAAATCTAAAGATGAAGACATCAGCAGCTTACCCGGCTACAAAGACATTCAATGTTATTGTTGCTCCGACTGCAATTCCAGCCAATTCTCCAATCTGAGAAGTTGGAACTATAGATAAATAGATATTTGGCGAAAATATGAAATCTATTGTACTTAATATGATTAATATTATTTTAAAATTGAGGTTATATAAAATAAATAAAAATGCTATGGTGACACCTTTTTGGTTCCCTCATTTGTCGTCACTCTCATCTAAGCCATCTGATATGAAGATCTGATGGTTGAAATGTAGATAAGTTTAGTGCCATCAAGAATGGGGAACGTTTAACTTAAATTTGAAGCATTCTTGCTCAAATTGGATTGTAAAACAGGAGGGTGGCATTTGGTGTGGTAGAAAAGGTGACATCATAGCATTCCTTTAAATTAAATATTTCACATCTGCCTATTATATCTTTGAAGATAGTACTGTTTCCAACATAAATGATAAGAAATGGGATCAAAATGTACTCACGGCTCTAGTGTCTGTAGCCACACCGGAGATCACAAACATCAGAAGAAAAGAAATGGTTGTCTCAATAATAAAGGATTGCACGTCTGATCCAGTTGGAGTAGTCCCAAAGAAATGAGCAGGTTTTGTATGAAGAGTCACAAAAAGCACATAACTTGCAAGGGTGGCACCAACTAATTGGGAACAAATATAAACAGGCACCTGGAATTTTTTACAAGGATTATCAATTAGCTTAATAGGCAAACAATGCATAAAAATCACACTCTGAATCAAATCGTAAGCAAACTGGCAAAGTTGGGGTGATTTGACATTGTAAACATGTGCACATATACATGCATGGTTGTTTTATAATATAATGGTGCATTCGAAGACAAACATAACAGATTAAACAAAATGATGGAACAACGATAATAATGTTTTCAAGTGCATTAGTACTTCAAATATTATATTTTAAAGCATATGTTAATTCTTTTTAAGTTTATTTTGTATGCACACCACTGAACACAGATGAAATTGCAGATTTGCCTTACTTTTTAGGTTTTTTGTATTAATCTCCCCTTCTCCCTATAGTGCAGCACTCGGAAAGGAAGGGAACCTTACTGAAAAAGAGTAGGGCAACTTGTTCTTCTTGCAGGAAGGGTACATCCAGTACGTTTCTTGCAATGGCAAGTCCACAGTTTCATCAATAACACGTGTTGTGCATGCATATTTTCTTTTTCATGTTTCATGTAAATCCGTCTATCATTCTTTCTTATCTAACAAAAGCTTCTGCTGAAAATTCTCAGCACGAAATATATGCTTAACAATGTAGACCTACGAGATATGATCATGAACTTTTGGATTCTATGATGTGTGGGCCATTTGTTATTCTATCTAACAGTGATTACAAATGAATCCTTGTATATAGGGGCAAATAATCTATTTTAAAATGGTCATCATGGGAGAGAGAGAGAAGAGATGAGAGGTTGGGAGATATCAGAAAGCAGCATTAATGAAGTGCGAGGAAAGCATAGATATGATAGGAATATGAAAGACGTGGAGATATACATGTTAAGTACTGTTTACACATGGAATTTTCGGCGTCCGTTTCAACGGGCGAATATACGTATTGTTCTTGATTTTCTTTTCTTTTTCGGACATATTCGTTAATTCCGGGCTTTTCGGGTTTATCAGACAATTAGGGTTCGTGTATTAGACTCTTTCTCACCGAACAGAGTCGGTGTTAATTTACATCGGACAAGTCCGAATACCCTTGATTAAAACTGCTAAACATCCTTTCTTGCTCTCATGACCCATACCCTTGAATAAGGGAGAAGCCTCTCTAGTTTTTCCCCAATCGAGGGTTTACTCGCAATTTTGTATTCTTACGAGAGCTTGACCACGGCTTTCTATTTAGAAGAAGGTTTATCCTCGTACCCCTAGGAACCATATGTGGTCTTTAGAATTTTAGTGGATTTTTCCACATTTTTAAGATTTCTCTTACGGGTATATGCGCAATTATAAAAAACCCAGGGTAGAAACGCAATTCCTAAAGATTTAGTACTAAGAGAGGGCATTTTCACAAATGGGGAGAGTTTCCCCACAAAAAGAAAACTCCCTTGAATTTTCACCACTTTTTTGAATTCTCTCTTTTTTTTAAACGGGTATATGTTTACACGATTTCGGGAAAATTCAGGGTAAAAGTGCAATTTCTGAGCCACACGGGGCGATTGAATAATTTTACAGAAATAAAATGACATTTTCATCATTGCTTGACTTTGGTAATTGTGTACAATGTACTTCAATTAAATGGCAACATAATGCCCTTTTATACATTGGAGGGATATTTTTGTCAGAAGGATACCCATGAAGGGTCTTTTATGTAAATTGTACAAAACCCAAAAGTGAGTGTTGGGGAAAAAGGGGGCGCACCCTTCTCTTTCTGTTTTTGCTTTGACTTGGGCCTATGCAAGCTCTCCAAGCCTTCTTCTTCTTCTTCTTGTCTTCTTCTTCCTCCCTTCATCTTGGAAACTCCTTTCTTTTTATAGGTGCAAGGAGGAGTGGCGGAGGGGGGTGACAACCCACTTTGAAGCTCCCTCCGGTGGAATAGCAAGAGCCAAGGTGACTCCTCCCGTCCCCTTCTTCAATTTTTACTTTTTTGTTTTTATTTTCTACTCTTTTTTTATTTCTGGAGGACAGAACAAACGGGGGAAACCCCCCCCCTCCGGTTGCACAGGGGGCCGGAGGGGGTTCCCCTCCGGTGCAGAGGACCGGAAGGGGGGGGTACCTCCGGTCGAAGACCACCAGAGCCCTCCCCCCCCCCTCCGGTTTGACTCCCACAGGGGGGGCTCCGGTTGGCAGGGCCACCGGAGGGGGTCCCCCTCCGGTCCAAAGGTATCGGAGGGGGGTCCCTCCGGTGCGGATGCTACAGGAGGGGGTCCCCCCTCCGGTCCATGCACCGGAGGGGGTTCCCTCCGGGCCTTCCACCGCGCGGAGAAGAAGAGGAAGAGGCGGAGGGGGGGGCTTGGCCCCCTTTTGGCTATAAAAGGATGTCCCGGGGATTAAAAAAATGAGTTTTTACTGTGGTAGGACCAAGTATAGAGCTGGCCCTTGTGGCTCTTGGCCTTTTTCTTGTTGTCCGGGATTGAGAAAACATTCTCATTGACCACCGAGACATCCCGGAAGGATAAAATATCTCCTTGTGGTGGACTCCTTACGCGGGTGCACAGATTTAGACCATTTTTAATAAAACTTGTATGCACAGAAGCATGCATGAAATTGTGAACGGTCCCTATTTTTTGACGGGACGTTTATGAGAGTTTACGACAGCGGCGAGCTTGTCGCTTTAGGGCCATTTATGATGCAACTCCTCTGTTTTTCTTGCTTTCTGGAAATTTTCTGAAAATATCAAAAATTGATAATAACATTTTGGGGTCCAACAAATGCCCCCCACGGGTGGTCCGTCAGGGCCGTAGGCGACGACGGGCGACCCGTGCCCCTTCAAGATTTTATGTACTTCTGTTTAATGTTTCCATAGCTTGCAAATTTGATATGCTAACATTGTGCTATGTTTCCCTTTTTGGTCTTCCTTTTCCCTGCAGGTTGTTCATCATGCCTCGAGCTAGGAGGGGCCATATTCGCGGATCCCGGAGCCAAGATGGGCACTCTGCCCCCATTGCTTCTCAGAGACTGATGTCACCTCTGGGGTTGCCAAAATCACTGCAGAGCCTTTATTTTCTTCTGACAGAGGGCTCAGTATTGTTGCTTCAAGCCCGCTTCCAGAGGGGGATCCAAGTGATGGAATGGTTGATCTATCCTTGATCTCTAGACATGGCGGTTGCTACCACTATGAGCGCCCAGAGGGTTATCCCAAGCACTATCCTTTGGATGAGTACTTATTCCCTTTTATTCAGAACTTCGTTCCTGAGGGAATGGATGAGGATGATAGCTATTTATCAGCCGAGCGTATTCAACTTGAGAGGGTTATTTTGGTGGGCCGTGATAGCATGCTCGGCTACTGTGGTACCTCTTTTCCCAGCTTTCCTATGGGTATTGTGCGCCAGATTCAGTTCCCTGTTACTGCTCAGCTGGGCTTCTTCAGCTCCGAGATCGGGTGTCCCACTCGGACTCGGACTTTTTCAGCTGCTACTTGGGATCTGGGTGGGAAGCATAAGACAATCTAGGATTCTTGCTCGGGTTATTTCTTGGCTCCCTCTGGTACTCAGTTTGCTTCAGAGGGATATGATAAGCTATGTCTCTTGAACAAAATTATGTGTGGTTCTGCGCCCAGTTGATATGGCAAGTGGGCAGCCATTTCTTCTCATAAATTTCATTTGGGAACCACAAAATGGCTCATAGGAGTCCTTCATCATTATAGCAGGCTGTTGGAGCTTGTAGGTATTCGTCATGCTGTGACTGCTGCCCTGTACCGCTATCCCTGCTACAGCGGACTCTTGCAAGCATTGGCGGAGAGATTCAACCGCCGATTTAATACTTTTGCTACAGCCGAGGGTTCCCCTCCGGTTAAACTCCACTGGAGGGGCAGGGGACCGGAGGGGGAGTCCCTCCGGTCGAAGACCACCGGAGGCCCCTCCCCTCCGGTTTGACTCGCACAGGGGGGGGGGTTCTGGTTGGCAGGCCACCGGAGGGGGTCCCCCTCCGGTCCAAAGGTATCGGAGGGGGGTCCCTCTGGTGCAGATGCTACAGGAGGGGGTCCCCCCTCCGGTCCATGCACCGGAGGGGGTTCCCTCCGAGCCTTCCACCGTGCGGAGAAGAAAAGGAAGAGGCGGAGGGGGGGGCTTGGCCCCCTTTTGGCTATAAAAGGATATCCCGGGGATTAAAAAAATGGATTTTACTGTGGTAGGACCAAGTATAGAGCTGGCCCTTGTGCCTCTTTGGCTTTTTCTTGTTGTCCGGGATTGAGAAAACATTCCCGTTGACCACCGGGACATCTCATAAGAAGAAAATATCTCCTTGTGGTGGACTCCTTACGCGGGTGCGCAGATTTAGACCATTTTTAATAAAACTTTTATGCACAGAAGCATGCATGAAATTGTGAACGGTCCCTATTTTTTGACGGGACGTTTATGGGAGTTTGCGACGGCGGCGAGCTTGTCGCTTTAGGGCCGTTTATGATGCAACTCCTCCGTTTTTCTTACTTTCTGAAAATTTTCTGAAAATATCAGAAATTGATAATAACATTTTGGGGTCCAACAAGTACATAGATGGACAAGTACATATGTAGAAAGAGGAGTGTATGCACATGGGGATGAGATTAATTTTAAAGCATGTCTCCCAGTGACTTTTAGGAAAGAACAAAATCATTTTTAGGTGGTTATAATTTTTTAAAAAATGAAGTAAGGCTATAGTTGAGGTATCAATTTGAATTTTCATTTATGATTCATGAAATTAGTACAGAGTTAGAATCCAAGGGTTCAAAAGATGAGTAACATTTACTGCAATCTAGGGATTGTAGATGGCACACGCTGGTACACTTGGCCCAGCGTGACATGTGAGAAAGGAAAAGGACATGAAACCATGACAAAAGAGTAGGCCAAACATAAGCCAATGCACGCCTTATTATTAACAAACTCTTATATGTCAAAACAGGTGCCTTATTAGGATCAAAAGGCAAAGAATTGAGACCGGATAAAAGATCAACTAGTGCTAGGACAGTGTGAATCCATCAATCTGGATTCTGCATCAGTCTTGCTGACCCCACCAATTGAGAGTCAGCTTGTTATGATCGCAAGACTATTGCTGTAATTTTCATTTGGGAAGTCTAAGTACTGTTACGACTGTCATTTGTAATAAATAAGTGGGATAGCCAACTACATGTGGCTTAACCACTCAATCTGTCATTTGTAATAAATAAGTGGGATAGCCGACTATATGTGGCTTAACCACTCAATCTGTAATTACTATAAATAGGGAATGAAAGGCCGAAGAAGGCAATCAGAATTCGATGCAACCCAATCTTCCCGCCTCCTCCCGCTAAGAATTCTCTCTCTCTCCCCTCTTTTCCCTCCTCTTTCCCCTCTAGCTGCAGAACCAAATTCCCTTGTTCGTCACTGTTGAATCCACAAAACCGCGGTGTTGAGATACACAGGCCCAGGGTCATTATTGAGTTTAATTTCCCTTTGGAATGCTGGAGAATTAGACCCCAATTCTTACTGTTGGAATTTGGGCGGGCAATAGTCCCGTATTGGTTGAATGAGTTGTGGTTCATGTGCTTATGACCCTGGGCCTTTGTATCTCAACACCGCGGTTTTGTGGATTCAATACTTACTATTGCAGAGCAGGTATATTATACTACAAGAACAGAATTGTCTTACATTCCTCTTATAAAAATTTGGGGCAAATTATGGCAGCTCATCATGATACACCAGAGGGTGGTCACCTGGGTTATCACAAGACTTTACACAGGATCCGAGCAGGTTTTCACTGGAAGGGGATGACTAAAGATTTGAAGGAATATGTTCGGAACTGTTCCATCTGTCAAAGGTGTAAAACCTTAAGCCAGTCACCCGCTGGTCTCTTACAGCCTCTTCCAATACCTGACAAGATTCGGACAGATATTTCTATGGACTTTATAGAAGGATTGCCAAAGTCTGGTTCCAAATCAGTATACTGGTGGTTGTGGATCGCTTGTCTAAATATGCTCACTTTATTGCATTGCATCATCCTTATACTGCATCTCACGTTGCAGCAGAATTTGTTGCTCAGGTGGTTAAATTGAATGGGATTCCCAAATCCATTGTATCCGATCGACATGCCATTTTCACTAGCAACTTCTGGAGAGAATTATTCAAGCTCCAAAAGGTACAATTGAGATTGAGTTCTGCTTACCATCCACAATCAGATGGACAGACAGAGGTCCTAAATAAATGCTTAGAAACCTATCTTAGATGTTTCTGCAGTGAACAACAAAAACAATGGTTACATTGGTTACCGTGGCAAAATTCAGCTATAATACTTCTATTAATACTGCTACTGGTTTCTCTCCTTATCAAGTCATCTATGGTGTACCACCTCCATCACTTCTGTCCTGTGTCCAAGGCACAGCTCAAATTCCAGAGGTGGCAGACAACCTTCTCCGAAGGGATCAAATTCTGGCTCAATTAAAACAGCACGTAGTCAAGGCCTAAGAGCGGATGAAACATTATGCTGATTTGCATAGAAAGGATGTCACTTACAATGTTGGGGATTGGGTGTATTTGAAACTGCAGCATTACAGACAAAATTCACAAGTCCACAGGTTCAACTATAAGCTTAGTGCAAGGTATTTTGGCCCTTACCAAATCACTAAGCGTGTTGAGACAATAGCATACCGCCTTCATCTACCACCCTCTAGTAAGATCCATCCAGTTTTCCATGTTTCCCAACTTAAAAGACATCATGGTACACGCACAGTTAGTTCATAGTTACCTTCAGATTTCTGTGCTTCTCACACTAAAGACCCATATATGTTGCAGGGACGGTGGCTATGCAAGCGTGACAATAAGCCAGTTGCACAGCTACTCATTCAGTGGAAAGATGAGGATGTCGACAAAGCAACATGGGTCGATTATCTTGATTTTGTGGCTCAATTCCCTGCTTTCGACCTTAGGGACAAGGTCCCTTCTTAGGCGGAGAGGGGGAATTTGTTATGATCGCAGGACTTACTGTAATTTTCTCAATTAGTCTGTAATTTTCATTTGGGAAGTCTGAGTACTGTTACGACTGTCATTTGTAATAAATAAGTGGGATAGCCGACTACATGTGGCTTAACCACTCAATCTGTCATTTGTAATAAATAAGTGGGATAGCCAACTATACGTGGCTTAACCACTCAATCTGTAATCACTATAAATAGGGAATGAAAGGCCGAAGAAGGCAATCAGAATTCGATGCAACCCAATCTTCCCGCCTCCTCCCGTGAGGAATTCTCTCTCTCTCTCCTTCTCTTTTCCCTCCTCTTTCCCTGTAGCTGCAGAACCAAATTCCCCTGTTCGTCCCCAATTTTCCAGATTCATCAAGGATATCTCTCCCGATCTGGAAGAGAAACCTTCTGATCTCATTTCATTTCCCTCTGCGCCGGCGACTAGAGCTCGGAGTTCTTCCTCTGGAGCCCTCCTTCCAAGTTTGGATCATGATCCTAGGAGGAGCCGTTCCACAGCTAGGATTGGACCCAAATAATATCCTTCAAAAAAGGGGGGAAATGTAGAAAGAGTGTGTGTGCGTGTGTATTGTGAGAGAGAGAGAGAGAGTAAAAGAGGAAGTAAGTGGTAGCTACAGCAACAAGAAGAGACATTTCTGCATGTGCAGTTGGTCCCATGTGTGGATTTATTCCACATGAAGGGTGTGCAACAAGTAATTTTCCAGCAATAATGGGAAGATGGAGTTAGATGATGGCCTTACTCTAATCCCATTTACAAGTTGAATTCAAACTCTAGTTAAACAGGAGGGGGCGGTGCAGAGGGAGTAGTTGGGGATTTTTGGGTCTCATTAGTATTTTCCAAATAAAAATGTGTTAAATCCTTTGAGAGCAAGAAGGTTTCAAGTAATCAATATAAACAAATAAATACTCTAATAGTTGGGGATGAAGAGCATCAGGACCTGATCTGTACCTTACAACATCTTCACTCATCCATTTTTTTCCTGTTCATTACAGTTACCTAATAAGAAAAAATAGAATGAGTAAAAATTTAATATCAAATTTTTATTATAATTTTTCGCCAACTGATTAGATGATTATTCTACATTGAATAAGGGATTTTTATTCTTCGATAACATTTTTCTTTCATATAAGGTGAATAAGAATTGGAATAAATGGCTCAACTATTAGACATATCCTCTCATTGGACAAGGCCTGGAATCAATGTTTGTGCAATTTCCTTGTCTATAAATTCTACCCTTTCATTATTGAGTAAGATTTAGATCACATCTTATTCCAAGTTACCAAAGTAGATTGATTTGTTTTCGATGTCCCAGCCCTTCTACCCTGTTTGCAGGCTTACTCTCTACCAAAAATCTATCGATATGCAGTAGAACATTTTAAATCATATACACAATACATGCCCACGTACACAAGTGCACAGGGGCATCTAGAAATCCTTCACCTCTTTGTAAGGGAAGCGCCGGAGAAGGGCGAAGGTGATGGTGACTGCGGGGTTGAAGTGCGCGCCGGAGATGTGCCCGACGGCGTACACCATCACCATGACCACCAGGCCCCAGGTCAGGCAGATTCCCGGGAACGTCACCGACCCGTAGATCTTGTTCACCGCTACGGAGCCGCACCCGGCGAATATGACGAAGAAGGTGCCGACGGCCTCTGCAATCGCCTGAACGCAGAGAACCCGGAGCAGACGGTGTGAGAGACAAGCCTGAAAGCATATGAGAGAGAGAGAGGCCGCCGCGCTTACCTTCTGGACGAGGCAGACCAACTGCGAGGAGGATAAGCACGACTGATCATCCTCGCCCATCTCCTCGTCGATGTGGTCGGACCCTGACGGCATTGTGTTATCAGAGGACTATATCCGTCGGATACCCAGACTGCCGGAGGACGAAAAGGACCCAACTTTGCGACGCTTGCGACCTCCCCACTTCCTATCTCACCACCGGCAATGTAGATAAGAGAGAGGGAGAGAGAATTGACGGGTTCCCAAATATGGAACGGAGGGAGGTTGATAGGCATCCGGCATTGGAAGGGGAGGCGCGATTTTGTAGGGGGTTGGGGGGGGGGGGAGGATTCGCCGGGGTGGCGTGCGGATAAAAATGGCAAGATAAGCACGGGGCGTCCCCTCCGGTGTGAGGCTGTTGCGGGGTGGGGGGGGGAGCCGGAACAACAACAACAACAACGAGAAGGGGTGCGGGTTGCTAACCCGGGAAGGATGAGGCTGCCATGCCAAGGCGCCGCCTCCCGCGGTGTCGGGCCCGTACGGGACCCGAGTGCTCGCGGGGGCGGTTACGTGGCTGCCGGGAAGAGAGGAGTGTTGTCGGTGAAGACGAGTCCCACTTGGGCATGTCCTTCCCCCCCCCCCCTCTCTCTCTCTCTCTCTAACTTTGCATTGTGGAAACTGAAGACGAACCCATTGTTGGTGAAAGATGATTGTGCCATTGCGCTTGAACGTAAGAGCAAAACGCCGGATGCTATGACGGCTGCAGAGGGATGGTTTGATCACAAATCTTAGTGGTGGATCTTCTCTGACTACAGATGGAGTTGTGTCAGCATTGTTTACTGAAGAATCTAAAAGGAAATCCAGCCATAGATCTTTCAAGTGGCGATGGCAAGAGGTAGGTCTAAAGAGAGAAGAACCACAGAGAGAGAGAGAGGTCAGACAAGAATCAAAGTCAAAGGGAGAAGTGTGGAAGATCAGAGCACGTTAGAAAAGAGAGTGTAAATTGCAACAGATGAACTTGCAGAATCACAAAACCGATGGACAGGTTTAGAAATTTAAGTCAAATAATTGTCATATAAATTTAATAGAGGGCAGCAATTCTTCGGCAAATGGTGACATATTCTCTATGGATGATCGTGAGAGTTTGATAGATCAATGGATTATTGATTCTGGATCATCCTTCCTTCCATATGACACCATGCAAAGATTGTTTCTACACGTCGACATTGCACCGGTGGCATCGTTTACATGGGTAATAATGACACATGTAAAATTAGTGAGTATCGGAGACGTCATGATTATCACGTTTTGATGTCCGAGAATGGTTGATTTGACCCAGGAACGGCCCAATAACTGGCAGCCCACTAAGATTCATACGTGCTAAGCCCAACCAAGAGGCGAGCGCCCACACTCAACACAATAAGAAGAGGACCGACCCAGCAGAGCATCGGATTTCACGACGCACAATGGAGCCGGCCCAAGCGCGGTTCTCGCCGGAGGACACTCCGACGACCGACTGTTGCCCCCACGACGTCGGCCTTGACCCCGTAACGGGCGAGCACGCGCCATGAGCGCCGTAAGACTCGCCCAGGGACCGGCCGGCACCGAGACTATCGCCCTCCAACGGGGAACTCCTGCCAACATAACGGGGGAACGTTACTCTACTAAACAGACTCTTCCCTATCAAGGGATGAGGTCCCTCGCTCCAGGACAACCCATATAAAAGGGACATCGACAAGAGATAAGAGCACGGTAAATCCTTCTACTAAATCCCGTACTACTGCGCAAGAGGACACGGTGGATACTTCTGTCACAAGAGCCTCCTACTGAGAAGAGAGCAACCCGGCATGCAACTACGACAGAGAGGCAACCTACAGCGACTAGAGAGAATCCTCCTCCCGCACGGTCTTACCACCCAGCGAACACTCTCCGAGGACCCGTTGGGAGTGGTGAGCACGCGTGCGGATGACCCATACGCCTCTCGGATCATCTACTATGACCTCTATTCTTCCCTTACTTTGCTCCTCTCTATTGCTCATTAATCTCTTGCTGACTTAAGCATCGGAGGGTTGTCCCCTCGGGTAACATCCGGGACTCCTTCTGACGCCTCTTTGGTTTCATGATGTTTGCAGGCCTCCACGGGCGCGAGATAACTTCCCCAACAAATAAATAGAGAATGTGGTACGTGGCCTAGGAACCATTTTCCTGCCGCTACACTTCCCTGCCGCTACACTTCTTGGCGCCGTCTGTGGGAATCAGAGCGAAAAGCTATGGCCCCCCGTGGAAGCCTCCGCAACGCCAGCAACCGGGGGCAAGGCTCCCACCAGGGACCCACCTCTCGCCGGGGATCGCAGGAAGCTTCTTCCGCTCACCCTCGACAAGAGGTCACCCTAGGTGACCTAGATGATCTCCGCCAGGAGATCCGAACTCTAGCAGAATTTTTCCGGGAGCTCCGGGACCAGAGGCCCCAACTCGCCCCACCCGAATGACGGGAAGGTGAAAGGGTCCAGACCGGAGAGAACTTCCGGCAGGTACGGGAGGCATCCCATGCCTCAATCGCAAGGACCCGACGGTCGCGCAGCGTTCTGCGCCTAAGGTACGTAGCCCACTCCACTCCAACCCGGAAATGGACCGCCGGCTCCAACGGTTCGACAAGATAGAAGACAAGGTCCGGTACCTGGACGACGTCCTCCTGGCCGCCAAGAATCGCGGCCTCATCGACGACGATCTGGACTTCCACGCTCCCTTTTCCAGAGAGATCATGGAAGCTCCCATCCCGCCGAAGCTTCAGCTGCCGTCCTTCACCTTCTACGATGGCACCACCTGTGGCGCCCCCTACCGGCGATCCCGTATCGTGTCCGGGGACGTCACAGCGGATGTACGGAGGTGTTGTGGGCCGAATATTTGCAAGGCGCTAAAGGCCAAACCATCACACATTCCAAAAGAAATATAACCATATAATTTTCATAAGATAAACACGCATAATTTACATCGTATACAGAGTACTACATATCTCTACTCAAAAGTCATATTTACATTCATTATTCAAAAGAAAATTAAATCTATTTATTCCACGCAGCGGAATCGGAATCCAAATTAAACCCAGGATCAACTTCCGACCTACTGCCCGAAGGAGTCAAGACGCACACTGGTCAATTTCCTGAAATGGTTAGGCAATAGAAATGAGTCCACAGACACAGTAGGCATTAAAACAAATCACATGCTTATCATATACTAACTTGTGCAAATCCATGATATATATATAAAGCAAATCACAATTTCATTTGGATTGTACGTATACTATGAATGCGAAGGAAAATTGATAGAGCAGAATAATTTTTCTTCTTATAAGCAAATACGTATAACAAATCTTATCTGACTTATATATAAATGGCATAGTACATATCTTAGCTAAATCAGAGCTTATACAGATGAACTTATTTTCAGATCATATCAAAGTCATATATCAAATTTAAACTTCATATTATTTGACAGCATATATTGGACAGGCATCCCATTACTAAAACCAGTAGCAAACACATACCTAGGCATTCATACGTCGACATAAAGACAAATGGTCTAAACGCTGGAGCCTATCGGCCTTGATCAACCACGCAGGATCAGGAGTTAATACTCCACCATTCCCCAGATGGTTTTCTTATTCTGGGTTCCGGATTTTTCAGAAGTCCGTTTGTCCTCGAAAATGAGCCTAATCCCGTAGCGGAAGCTAACTACGGTTTGTCGCCCCACACCTCCTTAAAGTGACACAGTCCATATGCTTAATCAAATTTTTATTCTTATTATGATGCTTATTACATAGTCGTCTCGATACTTAAAACTTGCTATTGAACTTTACAAAATAACTGGATCGTATTTTAATATCAGGAATTAGATTTTAATCATAGGTTAGTGAGTCAAATTCATTAACTAAATAAATTACTAGTATATAACATTCGAAGAGATTAGAGTAGAGAGAGAGAGAGTAGAGAGAGAGTAGATAGAGAAAGTAGAGGGAGAAAGTAGAAAGAGATTAGAAAGAAATTAAAGAGAGATTAGAGAGAAAATAATATTTTTACATAATGGTAACTAAATAACTAACTGATTCTAAACATAGATCATTGGGTTAAATAAATCAATGACTTAAATCACATTTCAAACAAAATCAAATCAAAGAAATGTAAATAACAAATAACATGCACTCGGTTTATCATGCCTACCTTTAGAATAGACTTCCGAATTGACTTTTATATCTCACCCGAGCTCCCGTAAAAGTCCTTGCGTCGGAAAAGATAATTTTCCCGTCCCAAATACGTAAAGAAGGGCGAAATTATCCAAATAAGTTTCAAATCCTCCGTCCAAGTGTTTATTAATTATTTATATTATTCTGATGCTGTATTATCTTCTCTTCTCCGTTTATTAATAAGAGAATGAGTGGGATGAGAGATGAGAGAGAAAGTAGAGAGAGAAAATAGAGAGTAGAGAAAGAAGTAAAGAGAGAGTAGAGAAAGAAGTAGAGAGAGATATTTAAAGAGAGAAAGTAGAGAGAAAATAGATAGAGAATTTAGAGAGAGAAAGTAGAGAGAGAAAATATATTGAGAAGATAGAGAGAAAAAGCGAAGAGAGAGTAGAGAGAGATATTTAAAGAGAAAAAGTAGAGAGATAATAGAGTGATAATTTAGAAAGAGAAAGTAGAGAGAGAAAGTAGAGAGAGAAAGTGAAGAGAGAGTAGAGAAAGAAATAGAGAGAGATATTTAAAGAGAAAAAGTAGAGAGAGAATTTAGAGAGAGAAAGTAAAAAGAGTAGAGAAAAGAGTAAAAAAAGAGAAAATAAAAATAGAAAGAGAGAAAAGAGAGATGGGAGAGAGAGAGACTGAGAGAGAGAATGAGAAAGAGGGATGGGGGGAGGGGGGTGTTACGTGTGGAGAGGGGGAGTGCTGGAGTGGGAGAGAGAGGGGGAGAGGGGGGGTATTTATAGGGGGATGGGAGGAGAAGATAAGAATGATGGGAGGAAGAGGAGGTGAGGATAAGGAGAAGGAGGGAGATAAGGATGGAGGGGGATGACGTGGAGGGGGGGAGATATTTTGGGTGGAGGGGGGAAGACATGGGGAGGTATTACGTGAGGGAGGGTTAAGTGATTTTTTTTATATAAGAAATGGATTTTTATATAAAAACTACTAAAAGTTTATCAATACCAAAATCTCAAAGCACTAATTCATTCTATCATATATTTGACCTATCAAATGTCAAAATTTGAAAATGTGTTCAATCTGAAATTTGTAGATATTTGAATTCTCTTTCCAATGGATCTAATATTGACCCTATTCCGATGTTTCTATGAAAAGTTACATATTATTAAAGTGAGATATCTACTTAATTTGCTTAATAAAGTTCGTTAATCTATACCGTTAAAGGTATTAGACTTTAATTAACAGAACGTAAAATTTAGATGGGCTCTAAATGTACCATATTTAATTTTTTTTTTAATTTCAGACGAATTGGGATGTTACAAATCTCTCCCCCATAAACAAATTTCGTCCTCGAAATTTAAAGATTTACGCAATACGTACCGAATAGTTGTGGATATCTCTTTCTCATTTCATCTTCCATCACCCAAGTAGCTTCTTCTGCTGAGACGTTTTTCCACAATACCTTCACC
Organism: Amorphophallus konjac; assembly: GCA_022559845.1. Lineage (NCBI taxonomy): Eukaryota > Viridiplantae > Streptophyta > Magnoliopsida > Alismatales > Araceae > Amorphophallus > Amorphophallus konjac. Next base: position 369,658,490 of record CM040123.1, read on the forward strand.
AATGGAATTATCTTCATTCTCAGCACTTGTTCCTTTCGATCGAGAATGCGGACTGGCTTCTCCTCATATGTAAGATCTGACTGAATTTCTAACTGCTCATGCTCTATAATGTGCGATGAGTCTGGCATGTATTTTCTTAACATGGACACATGGAATACATCGTGAACTCCTGACAATGATGGTGGTAAAGCCAGCTGATATGCCATCTCACCAATCCTTCTTAAGATTTCAAATGGTCCAACATACCTCGGATTGAGTTTACCTTTCTTGTCAAATCTCATTACTCCCCTAGTAGGCGAAACTTTCAGAAATATGTGATCCCCGACAGCAAATTGTAGATCTCTCCTTCTTTGATCAGCATAGCTTTTCTGCCTACTCTGAGCTGTAAGTAATCTTTTTCTAATTAACTCAACCTTTTCTACACAATCCTGTACAATCTGTGACCCAATCAATCTCCGCTCACCAACCTCGTCCCAACAGACAGGTGACCTACACGGTCTACCATATAATACTTCATATGGTGCCATTCCTATGCTTGCATGATGGATGTTATTATATGCAAACTCAATTAAAGCCAGATGCTCATCCCAGCTGCCTCGCCAGTCTAAACTGCATGCCCTCAACATATCTTCTAATGTTTGAATGGTTCTCTCTGATTGTCCATCTGTTTGAGGGTGAAAAGCTGAACTAAATTTCAATTGTGTACCCAGTGCGTTCTGTAAACTCCTCCAAAATTTTACTGTAAACCTTGCATCCCTATCTGAAATAATAGACACAGGCACACCATGAAGTCTCACAATTTCTCTGATATACAAATGGGCTAAATCCTCTAATTAGTAAGCCTGTCAACAATTACCCAAATAGAATCATGTTTTCTCCTAGTCATTGTTAATCCCATCACAAAATTCATAGTGATATGTTCCCATTTCCACTGTGGAATTTCCATCAATTGTAATGGTCCCGCTGGCCTTTGATGCTCCGCCTTTACTTGTTGACAAGTAAGACATTTGCTGACAAAGTCTGCTATATCTTTCTTCATGTCAATCCACCAAAACTATCTTTTCATGTTTTTGTACATTTTTGTACTGCCTGGGTGGATAGAATATAGTGATTTATGTGCCTCAGTTAATAGGTCTTTCTTTATTTCTTCATTCCAAGGTACACATAATCTTCCCTGAAATCTGATTCCCCATCTACACTTTGAGTAAATCTCGGTGTGTCAATCAATTTTTGTAACTGCTGATCATTCAGTTGTGCTTGCACAATTCGCTCAACCATTACAGACTGAATAGTTAGTTGGGCCAGAAATAAGTTTCTCCCTTTACATATCGGAGAATACTCCACTACATCAGATGTCATTCTCCAAGTTTGGCGCAAGTGGATTGCCATTAGCCTCTTCCTGCTGAGTGCATCTGCTACCACATTTACTTTTCCTGGGTGGTAATTTAATGTGAAATCATAATCCTTCAAAAATTCAATCCACCGTCTTTGCCTTAAATTTAATTCTTTCTGAGAAAAAATATATTTTAAAATCTGATGGTCTGTAAATACTTCAAACTGCTCACCATACAAATAATGGCGCCAAATCTTCAGAGCATGTACCACCGCTGCCAACTCCAAATCATGTGTTGGATAATTCATCTCGTGGGTCTTTAATTGTCTGGATGCATAAGCTACTACTTTGCCATTCTGCATCAGGACACATCCTAGTCCTTTTCTAGAGGCATCTGTATGTACTATAAACCCTCCTGACCCACAAGGTAAAGTAAGTACTAGGGCTGTAGTTAACCTTATTTTTAATTTCTGAAAACTCATTTCACATTTATCTGACCATTCAAAAGGAACTCCTTTCCTAGTATTTGGTCATAAGAGATGCAATAGAAGAAAAACATTCAATAAACCTGCGATAGTAACCTACAAGACCCAAAAACCTCCTAATATCACTAGCATTCTTTGGCCTTTCCCAATGTAAAATTGTCTCAACCTTAGCCGGATCGACAGACACTCCATCTCCAGAAATGATATGCCCTAGAAATTGCACCTTATCCTGCCAAAATTCACATTTACTAAATTTTGCATACAGTTGATGACTTCTTAATGTTTCCAACACAATTCTTAAATGTTCTTGATGAGTTTCAACAGTAGGAGAATATATCAACACATCGTCAATAAACACCACTACAAATGTATCCAGATATGGTTGAAAAACTCTGTTCATCAAATCCATAAATGTTGCTGGTGCATTAGTTAACTCAAATGGCATAACCAAAAATTCATAATGCCCATATCGTGTTCTGAAAGCAGTTTTTGAAATATCTTCTTCCCTTATCCTTAATTGGTGGTATCCATATCTGAGATCAATCTTTGAAAATACTGTGGCAGCTCGTAGCTGATCAAATAAATCATCAATTCTTGACAAAGGGTACTTATTCTTAATGGTCACTTGATTCAACTTCCTATAGTCAATGCATAGTCTAAGCGACCCATCTTTCTTTCTAACAAACAGAACATGTGCACCCCAAGGGGATACACTTGGTCGAATAAACCCCTTGTCTAGCAGTTCTTGTAATTGTTTCTTTAATTCTGCCAATTCAGCTGGTGCCATTCTGTAGGGAGGGATGGAAATGGGTAAAGTACCCGGTGAGAGTTCAATAGTGAACTCCACCTCTCGGTGTCGTGGCAGACCCGGAAGTTCATCGGGGAATACATCTGAAAATTCTCTGACCACATTGATATCTGAGGTGGTTTTCTTATTTTCATTAGAAAGAATAGCCATTAAACTAGCCAAATAACCTTGACATCCACTTCTAAGTAATTTCAAAGCTTTAAGTGCCGAAACTAGTGTTTTACTAGAACGGTGTCTTAGACATTGATAGTGAAAAGTCTGCTCCCCAGGTTTTTGAAAAATTACTTTCTTTCCATGACAATCTAGAAGGGCAAAATTTGTATCTAACCAATCCATTCCCAAGATGACATCAAAATCAGTCATTTCTAGCAGATACACACATGCTGACATAATCTTCCCCTGAATCACCACATCAATGCTAGGAATAACATAAGTCGTTCTAGCTATCTCCCCAGTTGGTGTGTTAATGGACATCTCATCAGTGTTCATAATTTGTTTATCTTTCTATAATTCAGCAAATCTTAGAGAAATAAAGGAATGTGTAGCATCCGAATCAAATAAAACTTTTGCATGCATATCATCGATAAGAAGAATACCTTCAGCTACTGCATTGGCATCTCGGGTGTCTTCCCTTGTTAGTGCATATACTCTGGCTTGAACTCTCCGCTGCTGTTGTGGTTGCTGATCTTGCCTTGGCCTTTTGGGACAATCCCTTATCATATGCCCTGTCTGACCACATGAAAAACATTTACCTGCAGCCCGCCAACATTCATTACCTCTATGCTGCATCCCGCACTGTTGACAAGATGGCATATTATCTCTCCTAACTGGTTGAACTCTCTTTGGAAAAGTCATCTTTGGCTTCTTATCTTTCCTCACAATTGAACCAAGATTACCCCTTTTTACATTATCCATTTGTCTTTCTACTAAGAATTCCTCATATTCAGTTTCTGCAATAAAAGCAGTCCTCAAAGCTGCTGCCATAGTCTGAGGCTCAAGGATTACAACTCTACTTCTAATGTTACTTCTCAAACCTCTAACAAATTTCTTCACCCTTCTAAACTCATCTGAACAAATATGAGGGGCATACTTTTCCAATTCAGTAAATTTTACTTCATAATCGGCAACTGACATACCTCCTTGAGTCAAATTTAAAAATTTAACTTCTTTCCTATCTTTCACATGCTGAGGGAGAAATTTTACATGGAAGATATCAAGAAATTCGTTCCAGCTAATCTCAATCTCTCTATCTCTAAAAGTGGTTCTAAGTGCAGACCTCCACCACTCGTTCGCATGGTCCTTCAACATAAATGTAGCTAATATCACCTTATCCTGCTCTGCACATCTAATGGCCGTGAAAATCTTCTCAATTTCTCTCACCCAGTTTTCCACAATCTCCGGGTGACTCTCCCCCTTAAAAGAAGGACGACTCATATGTCTGAATTTCTCATTCAGGATAGCACCTGCTGCCCTATTCGGTTGTTCTTACACACTGTTTTGTATTTGGGCTTGCATCATTGCTTGAGTTTGGGCTTGTAACTGCATAGTCTGCACTAACCCTTGAAAAGCTTGTGTGAACCCTCCTAAATCTGACACACCCTGAATAGGTAACGCGCCTTGTCCACCGGGAGCAGGCTCGCCATGAATTGTTTCCCCGACAACTCCTTGTGATGTCCCATTTGAGGGCGCAGACTCCTCGGGAGAAGTATTAACCTCAACCCTGTCACTCCCTGCCATCTCCTGCGAGGGAGAACTAATCCGAATTAGTATGATTCTAGGTTTGACATCAAATTCTAAAATAAAATCCTACGATCTTCCGATATGGTATATAAATTCATATGGTTGCAAATAATTTCAAGCCTCACAACTTTGCTCTGATACCACTCTCTGTGGCGCCCCCTTCCGGCGATTCCGTATCGTGTCTGGGGACGTCACAGCGGATGTACGGAGATGTTGTGGGCCGAATATTTGCAAGGCGCTAAAGGCCAAACCATCACACATTCCAAAAGAAATATAACCATACCATTTCCATAAGATAAACACTCATAATTTACATCGTATACAGAGAACTACATATCTCTACTCAAAAGTCATATTTACCTCTCTGTGGCGCCCCCTTCCCGCGATCTCGTATCGTGTCCGGGGACGTCACAGCGGATGTACGGAGGTGTTGTGGGCCGAATATTTGCAAGGCGCTAAAGGCCAAACCATCACACATTCCAAAAGAAACATAACCATACTATTTCCATAAGATAAACACTCATAATTTACATCGTATACAGAGTACTACATATCTCTACTCAAAAGTCATATTTACATTCATTATTCAAAAGAAAATTAAATCTATTTATTCCACGCAGCGGAATCCGAATCCAAATTAAACCCAGGATCAACTTCCGACCTACTGCCCGAAGGAGTCAAGACGCACACTGGTCAATTTCCTGAAATGGTTAGCTAACAGAAATGAGTCCACAGACTCAGTAGGCATTAAAATCAATCACATGCTTATCATATACTAACTTGTGCAAATCCATGATATATATAAAGCAAATCACAATTTCATTTGGATTGTACGTATACTATGAATGCGAAGGAAAACTGATAGAGCAGAATAATTTTTCTTCTTATAAGTAAATACGTATAACAAATCTTATCTGACTTATATATAAATGGCATAGTACATATCTTAGCTAAATCAGAGCTTATACAGATGAACTTATTTTCAGATCATATCAAAATCATATATCAAATCTGAACTTCATATTATTTGGCAGCATATATTGGACAGGCATCCCGTCACTAAAAGCAGTAGCAAACACATACCTAGGCATCCATACGTCGACATAAAGACAAATGGTCTAAACGCTGGAGCCTGTCTGCCTTGATCAACCACGCATGATCGGGAGTGAATACTCCACCATTCCCCAGATAATTTTCTTATTCTGGGTTCCGGATTTTTCAGAAATCCGTTTGTCCTCGAAAATTGGCCCAATCCTGTAGCGGAAGCTAACTACGGTTTATCACCCCACACCTCCTTAAAGTGACACAGTCCATATGCTTAATCAAATTTTTAATCTTATTATGATACTTATTACATAGTCGTCTCGATACTTAAAACTTGCCATTGAACTTTATAAAATAATTGGATCGTATTTTAATATCATGAATTAGATTTTAATCATAGGGTAGTGAGTCAAATTCATTAACTAACTAAATTACTAGTATATAACATTAAAGAGATTAGAGTAGAGAGAGAGAGTAGAGAGAGAAAGTAGAGGGAGAAAGTAGAAAGAGATTAGAGAGAAATTAGAGAGAGATTAGAGAGAAAATAATATTTTTACAGAATGGTAACTAAATAACTAACTGATTCTAAACATAGATCATTGGGTTAAATAAATCAATGACTTAAATCACATGTCAAACAAAATCAAATCAAAGAAATGTAAATAACAAGTAACATGCACTCGGTTTATCATGCCTACCTTTAGAATAGACTTCTGAATTGACTTTTATATCTCACCCGAGCTCCCGTAAAAGTCCTTGCGTCGGAAAAGATAATTTTCCCGTCCCAAATACGTAAAGAAGGGTGAAATTATCAAAATAAGTTTCAAATCCTCCGTCCAAGTGTTTATTAATTATTTATATTATTCTGATGCTGTATTATCTTCTCTTCTCCGTTTATTAATAAGAGAATGAGTGGGATGAGAGATGAGAGAGAAAGTAGAGAGAGAAAATAGAGAGTAGAGAAAGAAGTAAAGAGAGAGTAGAGAAAGAAGTAGAGAGAGATATTTTAAGAGAGAAAGTAGAGAGAAAATAGATAGAGAATTTAGAGAGAGAAAGTAGAGAGAGAAAATAGAGTGAGAAGATAGAGAGGGAAAGTGAAGAGAGAGTAGAGAGAGATATTTAAAGAGAAAAAGTAGAGAGATAATAGAGAGATAATAGAGAGATAATTTAGAGAGAGAAAGTAGAGAGAGAAAGTAGAGAGAGAAGATAGACAGAGAAAGTAGAGAGAGTAGAGAAAGAAGTAGAGAGAGATATTTAAAGAGAAAAAGTAGAGAGAGAATTTAGAGAGAGAAAGTAAAGAGAGAAAGTAAAAAGAGTAGAGAGAGTAGAGAGAGAGTAAAAAAAAGAGAAAATAAAAATAGAAAGAGAGAAAGAGAGATGGGAGAGAGAGAGCGAGTGAGAGAGTGAGAGAGAGAATGAGAAAGAGGGATGGGGGGAGACGGGTGTTACGTGTGGAGAGGGGAGAGGGGGAGTGTTGGAGTGGGAGAGAGAGGGGGAGAGGGGGGGTATTTATAGGGGGATGGGAGGAGAAGATAAGAATGATGGGAGGAAGAGGAGGTGAGGATAAGGAGAAGGAGGGAGATAAGGATGGAGGGGGATGACGTGGAGGGGGGGGAGATATTTTGGGTGGAGGGGGGGAGAAATGGATTTTTATATGAAAACTATTAAAAGTTTATCAATACCAAAATCTCAAAGCACTAATTCATTCTATCATATATTTGACCTATCAAATGTCAAAATTTGAAAATGTGTTCAATCTGAAATTTGTAGATATTTAAATTCTCTTTCCAATGGATCTAATATTGACCCTATTCCGATATTTCAATGAAAAGTTACATATTATTAAAGTGAGATATCTACTTAATTTGCTTAATAAAGTTCGTTAATCTATACCGTTAAAGGTATTAAACTTTAATTAACAGAACGTAAAATTTAGATGGGCCCTAAATGTACCATATTTAATTTTTTTTTAAAATTTCAGACGAATTGGGATGTTACAAATCTATCCCCCATAAATAAATTTCATCCTCATAATTTAAAGATTTACGCAATACGTACCGAATAGTTGTGGATATCTCTTTCTCATTTCATCTTCCATCACCCAAGTAGCTTCTTCTGCTGAGACGTTTTTCCACAATACCTTCACCAATGGAATTGTCTTCATTCTCAGCACTTGTTCCTTTCGATCGAGAATGCGGACTGGCTTCTCCTCATATGTAAGATCTGACTGAATTTCTAACTACTCATGCTCTATAATGTGCGATGAGTCTGGCATGCATTTTCTTAACATGGACACATGGAATACATCGTGAACTCCTGACAATGATGGTGGTAAAGCCAGCTGATATGCCACATCACCAATCCTTCTTAAGATTTTAAATGGTCCAACATATCTCGGATTGAGTTTACCTTTCTTGTCAAATCTCATTACTCCCCTAGTAGGCGAAACTTTCAGAAATACGTGATCCCCGACAGTAAATTGTAGATCTCTCCTTCTTTGATCAGCATAGTTTTTCTGCCTACTCTGAGCTGTAAGTAATCTTTTTCTAATTAACTCAACCTTTTCTACACAATCATGTACAATCTGTGGCCCAATCAATCTCCGCTCACCAACCTCGTCCCAACAGACAGGTGACCTACACGGTCTACCATATAATGCTTCATATGGTGCCATTCCTATGCTTGCATGATGGCTGTTATTGTATGCAAACTCAATTAAAGCCAGATGCTCATCCCAGCTGCCTCGCCAGTCTAAACTGTATGCCCTCAACATATCTTCTAATGTTTGAATGGTTCTCTCTGATTGTCCATCTGTTTGAGGGTGAAAAGCTGAACTAAATTTCAATTGTGTACCCAGTGCGTTCTGTAAACTCCTCCAAAATTTTGCTGTAAACCTTGCATCCCTATCTGAAATAATAGACACAGGCACACCATGAAGTCTCACAATTTCTCTGATATACAAATGGGCTAAATCCTCTAATGATTGTGTCTTTGTGATTGTCAGAAAATTGGCTGACTTAGTATGTAACGACCCGAGAATCCGATTACCGGGAAGGCCCGATAACCCGAGACTCGTACCGCCACCCACGAGTCCGAAGACTCGGAAGGGTTAAAAGGATGGTGTGGAGACTACACAAGTATCACAAATAATTGCAGAAATTAAACAGTTATAATATTAAGCAGGAAATAAATTAACATTTTACATGGTCCACAATAAAGAACAACAATAACAGCAGTCCACGACTAGTACAGTGACAAGAAAGGAAAGTACAGCCACACGGGGCATCCCCCGGCTCTGACCTCTGGCACTACCTCTGGGCACCCGCACCACGCTGTGCCCCTGACGCGCTCCCCGAAGGTGGCGCCTCACCTGAAACACGGTGAAAACACGCAGGGAATGAGTCTCAGAACAAGACTCAGTAGGGATCACTCGAACCCTACCTCGTAAAACGAGAAACCACTACTCTAGCGGTAGGAAAGTACCTCGGAAAGAAAAGCCCTGTACTCTACAGAACTAGACCCTACGGCACGCAAATCGACACACGTGCCACGGTACGAGAAGACCGAAACTCAACGGTCGAACCGCCAAAACCCGAAGGTCGGAAACACACGACTGACAGTCTGACACTCCATACTCGACAGGAGTACCACCCACTAGAAGCACAGCCGGCGGCGTCCCCTGACGTCTTACACCGCACCGCAGGTGAACCGCCTGACGTGGTAGGTCCTACCCGAGGCGCAGATACCGTACAAGTAACCACAAACAAGTGACTAGCTGGGGTCACGCTCGTCGACGTGGGTCCAACCGCCCCCAACCACGTGTGCACACACAGACCACGCGTCCTAGGTCTGGCCCTCTGACCGGTTTTCTCCCGCAGCCGGACTCTAGCTAAGACGAGGGGCCTACGGGAACCGGTCCACAAACCGTCTCGAAAGGTGGGTGCCCGTACACCACTCCCAGGTGAGACCAGCACCTCGTACTGGTGGGTTACAACTAGTGGAGGGTCACTGAAGGAGTAGACTCTCAAGTCAACGGAAAACGACGTCCGAGTCCGACAACGTGTGGGAATCACCCCACGCACTAGCTCCGTCAAACGGTGGCCACAGTCGGAGAAAAACGGACTCACCGCCCACGGCCAAACTCATGACCAAGGCAAACGGAACTTCCGGACACCAAAGACACGGTCACAGAACTCCACGGGGTGCCCGGGACGCACACACGGCCCAAGGGGAACACCGAATAACAGCCAGATCGTGCTAGGGATACCTAGCGCGACACGGAAGAACGCGCAAGGGAACCCTAGCGCAATAGGGAAGATCGCGCTAGGTCTCCCTAGCGCGACAGGGACCATCGCGCTAGGGAACCCTAGCGCGACAAGGACCATCGCGCTAGGTCCTCCTAGCGCGACAAGGATAATCGCGCTAGGACCCCATAGCGCGACGCGAACCGCCCTACTGATCATCTTCTCCGATGAACGCGCTCGGTCGGGGCAGCGCGACCTCCAAGAACGCGCTACTGGAGTATAGCGCGTTCTCAGTCCGCGACCGAAAACGGTAAGAACGCCCAAAATTTCTAACCACGCCCCCATGCCTCCATAGGAGAGGGGGAAGACCCCTGGGGACCCCTAGCATGATTCTAGGCCATCAAAACATGAAATCATGCATGGAATCCATAGATCGGGCGAGCTCTCCCCAAATCATGGAAAAACCCAAAAACGCTCAAACGATCCCCTCTCGGCCTCCCCGCGGCCTATAAATCGCAAAAAGATCGGCATGAGGCCAAGGAACGTCACCCTACCTCAATGGAGCGAATGCTCCGCCGGATCGATCACGAATCACGAAGAATGCTCGAAGCTTCACGAACTCCCCACGCTTCCCACGCTCGCCGCACGCCCACGAGATCGCCTCACCGTCGCCCACGCGTTCGCGCCATCGCCCCGCCGTCGTCCGTAGCCGGAGAGGGGTTCGTCGCGCCCGAATGGGAGAGAGGGAGAGAGGAGGGTGTCACGGTGGGAAGAAACGGAGGAAGAGGAAGAAGAAGAAAGAGAAAGGAGAAAAAGAAAAAGAAAAGAATTAGGGCTATATAGAAAATCTGAATTTTCAGAAAAATACCAAAAAATAGAAAAATACATTTCTGGAATCCTCGGAATGCACCGATCGCAACGGTACCACTCGTGCCTGGGGGAACCGCCCGGTTCGCCCGCAGCGAGCTTCCGAAGGAAAAGCCGAAACACACACCGGGAATCGGAAAACACACGCGGAAAAGCCGCGGAACGCCTCCGGCCATCCGAAACAACTCCGGATCGCACCGATCCGAACACGAAAGATATCCGAAACGAAATTTCGGACACAACGGAGCCGGACGCTCCAAAAACCAGATCCGGAACCCACGAAGAAGGATCCGAAAGGTCCAGGATATTACAGCCCTCCCCCCTTAAGGAATTTCGTCCTCGAAATTGAGAACAACCCAAGGGGAAAGAAGTGGAAGACTCACTCAAACAGATACGGGAACTGCTGACGCATCTTGTCCTCACGTTCCCACGAAGCCTCACCACCAGAGTGTCGTTGCCACACGACCTTTACCAAGGGAATGACCTTGTTCCGCAGGCGCTGCTCTCGCCTATCCTCCACGCGGATCGGAAACTCTGGGAGAGAAAGATCTGGAGTCACCTCAGGCCAAACAGAAAACTCGAGCACATGAGAGTCATCGGGCATATACTTCCGCAACACCGAGACGTGGAACACGTCATGCACCGACGCCAACTCAGGAGGTAACTGCAACCGGTAAGCAACCTCACCGATGCGTTCCACAATCGCGAAAGGACCAATATAGCGGGGACTCAGCTTCCCACGCCGTCCAAAACGCATCACCCCCTTCATCGGAGAAACTCTCAAGAACACATGATCGCCCACGGCGAACTCGAGGGGCTGCCTCCTACGGTCAGTATAGCTCTTCTGCCGACTCTGGGCCGCCAACATGTTCTGACGAACCAGGTGCACAACATCTACACATTGCTGCACCAACTCCGGTCCCGTCAAAACACGCTCACCCACCTCAAACCAATCAAGCGGAGTCTGACAAGGATGCCCATACAGTGCCTCATAAGGAGCCATGCCGATGCTCGAATGATAGCTGTTGTTATAGGCAAACTCCACCAACGGTAGGTGATGAATCCAACTCCCCTGCCACTCCAGGCAGCAGGATCTCAGCATGTCCTCCAAAGTCTGAATGGTCCTCTCAGACTGACCATCTGACTGAGGATGATACGCCGAGCTAAATGCCAACTCCGTGCCAAGAGCTCGCTTGAAACTCCTCCAGAACCCAGAAGTGAAGCGCGGATCCCGATCCGACACGATCGAAATGGGAACCCCATGCAACGGCACGATCCGCTCCACATAAAGACGAGCCAACTTAGGCACGCTCCAGCTGACCTTGACCGGTAGCAACCGCGTCACCTTCGTCAGTCGATCCACCAGTAACCAAATACTATCCTGCCCACTCGGGGTCCTTGGCAACCCCACCACAAAATCTGTGGTCACATGGTCCCACTTCCAAGCAGGAACATCCAAGGGCTGGAGAGTACCTCCTGGTCGCTGATGCTCCGCCTTCACCTGCTGACAGATCAGGCACCTGGCCACAAATTCGGCGACATCTCTCTTCATGCCAGGCCACCAAAACTGCCTCCGCAAGTTTCGATACATCTTCGTCGCACCCGGGTGTACAGTGTACCTGCTCCCATGAGCCTCGCGTAACACCGCACGACGAACCTGCTCCTCCGCTGGGATGTACAACCTGCCACGAAACCTCGCAGCATCGTCCTCGCCGAGCTCTACGTCAGCCATCGCAAGAGTCCGGGGCAACTCAGGGTTCGCATGCTGAGCCTCTGTCACCTGACGACGGATAGCAGCAGTGACAGTCAGACTCGCAAGCACTGCCAACCCTCGCTCCTGGGGAATCTTGAGCCTGAAGGATACTTCGGGCACCTGTTCCCAGAGCCTCCACTTCCTCAGCATCAAGGTACTGACCGCCACCTTCCGACTCAAGGCATCGGCGACGACATTCATCCTGCCCGGCTGATAAGACAGGGTGAAGTCATAGTCCTTCATGAACTCCATCCAACGCCTTTATCTGAGGTTCAGATCTCTCTGCGAGAACACATACCTCAAACTCTGATGGTCAGTGAACACCTCGAACTTCTCGCCGTACAGATAATGCCTCCAGATCTTCAGCGCGAAGATCACCGCCGCCAACTCAAGGTAATGGGTAGGGTAGTTCTCCTCGTGGGGCTTTAGCTGCCGAGATGCATAAGCCACCACTCTACCATGCTGCATCAGAACAGCACCCAATCCGACGCCGGAAGCATCTGTACACACCACAAAACCTCCCGATCCAGAAGGTAAAACTAACACCGGAGCCGAGGTGAGCAATCTCTTCAGTTCCCTGAAGCTCTGCTCACACTCCTCGGACCAAACGAAAGGCACATCCTTCCGCGTGAGCCTCGTCATCGGGGTCGCAATGCGGGAAAAATCCTGGATAAACCGGCGATAATAACCCGCAAGCCCCAAGAAACTTCGGATCTCCATCACCGACCTCGGCCTCGGCCATTGCATCACAGCCTCGACCTTGGCGGGATCCACGAAAATGCCATCACCAGAAATCACGTGCCCCAGAAAGTGCACCTCGCTGAGCCAAAACTCGCACTTGCTGAGCTTCGCATACAACTGGTGATCTCGCAACGTCTGCAGCACCACACTCAAATGGTACGCATGCTCCTCAGCAGACCGCGAATAAACAAGGATGTCATCCACAAAGATGACCACGAACTGGTCCAAATACGGATGGAACACCCTCTGCATCAAGTCCATGAAGGCTACTGGGGCATTGGTGAGCCCAAACGGCATCACCAAGAACTCATAATGCCCGTACCTCGTACTGAATGCAGTCTTCTCCACATCGGACTCGCGAATTCTCAGCTGATAGTAACCGGACCGCAAATCAATCCGCGAGAACACTCGCGCAGACTGAAGCTGGTCGAACAAATCATCAATCCGCGGCAACGGATACTTGTTCTTAATGGTCACTTCATTCAGCTGCCGATAGTCAATGCATAGCCGCAGACTACTATCCTTCTTCTTCACAAACAACACGGGCGCACCCCAAGGGGAAAAACTCGGACGAATGTACCCCTTGGCCAACAGTTCCTGTAACTGCACCCTCAACTCTCTCGACTCAGCGGGGGCCATGCGGTAGGGAGCCTTCGCCAAAGGTCCCGTACCAGGCACAACCTCGATCACGAAATCGATCTCCCGCTGGGGAGGTAATCCAAGCAACTCCTCAGGAAAAATATCAGGAAACTCGCACACCACCGCAATGTCCTCGACATCCGGCTCCATCCGGTCAGACACAACCACAGACGCGAGAAAATCCTGACAACCTGAATCAAGCAATCGACGGGCTCGAATAGCAGAGATAAGGAATCGAGAAGAGGTGGAACGGATACCTTGGAAATAGAAGGTCCTCTTGCTCGGATGCTGGAAGTAGACCCTCTTCATTCCACAATCCACCACCGCTCCATGAGTCTCGAGCCAATCCATGCCTAGAATCACGTCGTAATCCCGAAACTGCAACGCATACAACCTGCCTAGCATACTCCGCCCATCGATCCACACCGGAACCTGGTCGAAGCAATACGGAGTGACCATAAAATCACCCGAAGGTAACTCCACTGCCAAATCACAGGACAACTGGGTCACCGGCTCCTCGACGCTCGACGCGAAATCCTCCGAAATAAACGAATGAGACGCACCAGAATCAAATAAAACCCGAGCCGCACAACCCAAAATCTGAACGGTACCTTCCACGAGCTGCGACGCCACTGCCTCTGTCCTGGTCAAGTGCGTGATCTGGCCACGAGCTCTCTGCCTGCCTCCCACACTAACTGACCTGGGTAGCGGCGGATACTGTCCCTGTTGCTGCTGCTGCTGCTGCTGGGGAACCTGCTGCTGCGGCGGCCTCTGAGGATAGTCACGCGCCATATGCCCTGGCTGGTCACACCGAAAACAGATGTTCGGCGCCGTGCACTGTCTGCCTGGGTGGGTCCCACCACACCGTGGACAAGGTCCTCACGATCCACCCACCGATCCCTGACGCTGCAAAGGAAACGGCTGATGTACACTGCCCGATGAAGCCTGCCCCTGATCCTTGTGCTTCTTACGGAAATTCTTCTTCAAGAACTTCTTGACCTTGGAGCCAAAGGACGCAGATCCTGTCACCGAAGCTGCCGATGCCGGTACTCCTGAACCACCCGACGCATGCTGGAAGGAACCCTACTGCTGGGTAACCGACTGCTGGCTGCGACCTGACAAGGACTGCCCCTGGCTGATCGGTCCTCGAGTCCTCTGCATATCCATCTCCAAGGAAATCGCAACACGAGACGCCGTCTCTAGATCAGTGGCCCCATTCGCGATCAAATGGTGCCTCACCTCCAGCCTCAAGCCCTGCACAAACTGCGTCGTCCTCACCCTCTCATGCTCCATGATATGAGGTGCGTACCGACCCAGCTCGACAAATCGGGCCCTGTACTGCAACACGGACATGTCACCCTGCACCAGCTCCAAAAACTCCCGCATCCGCTGCGTAGCAACGACGTCTGGACAGTACGTACGCTCGAAAGCACTGACAAAGTCACCCCACTCGACCTGCTCAAGTGGACGAAGCTGAAAGGACGTCTTCCACTCGGAAGACCACCACCTCCGAGCCGTACCCTGCAACTGGTTGTAGGCCAACACCACTCTGTCCTCGGCAGTACTCTTCGTAGAACTGAACACCCGCTCCATCTCATCAAGCCAATCACGAGCCGCATCAGGGTCTGCCTGGCCGCTAAAGTAAGGTGGGTGGAACTGCATGAAGTCCCTCACCGCTCGGCCCGGCCCACCCCTGACTGACGAGCCCTCACCAGTCTCTCCGCCGAACTGCTGTGGCATGAGATGGTACATGCCACGGAAGAAATCCTCGGCCCCCGGAGCTCTCGCAGCATCCGCGGCCTCGGTAGCCCCCGGAACTCTGCTATGCTCCTCCTGGTCCCTCTGGACCCCCTGCTGAATCTCCTGACCTCCAGCTAGGGCTGTCAATGGGCCGGGCCCGGGCCGGGCTTAGGTCGGCCCGGCCCAAGCCCGACTTCTCAACATTAAGGCCCGATCCCGGCCCGGGCCCGACTTATGTCGGGCCGGGCCGGGTCGGGCCCGACATTATGTAAAAATTTCAAAGCCCGTCTAAGGCCCGGCCCGGCCCGACAACTTAAATAAAATAATAAAAATAATAATATAAAACATATAATCTCACTAAATTAATTAAAATTTTGATATTAATTACATAATTTGTGTAAAAAGAGAGTTTTAAAATTTATCATTAAGTAAAATAACATAGTTTTAACTAAATAATTTTCAAATTTTGATGTGGGAATAAAAAAAAAGAACGGGCCGGGCCGGCCCGCGGGCCGAACTCAAAGCCCGAGCCCGGCCCGCGGGTCAAGTCGGACCGAGCTTTTAGGCCCGACTAAAAGCCCGCGGGCCGAAAATGACCTTGCGGCCCGGCCCGAAATCGGGCCAAGCCCGCGGGCCTATCCGGCCGGCCCGGCCCATTGACAGCCCTACCTCCAGCCGACTGCCCCTGCTGAGAGCGAGAACTCCTCCTCGGCGCCATCCTCGCTCCTGAAGCACAAGACAGAAAACACGAAAACGGCAATGTCAGAATAAAACACGCGGTGCCCAATGCCGGCGTCACATGTACATCATCGTTGTGGACTAGTGGACCACTACAATTACATATGATTCTCATGTAATTCCACAACCGCGCTCTGATACCAACTGTAACGACCCGAGAATCCGATTACCGGGAAGGCCCGATAACCCGAGACTCGTACCGCCACCCACGAGTCCGAAGACTCGGAAGGGTTAAAAGGATGGTGTGGAGACTACACAAGTATCACAAATAATTGCAGAAATTAAACAGTTATAATATTAAGCAGGAAATAAATTAACATTTTACATGGTCCACAATAAAGAACAACAATAACAGCAGTCCACGACTAGTACAGTGACAAGAAAGGAAAGTACAGCCACACGAGGCATCCCCCGGCTCTGACCTCTGGCACTACCTCTGGGCACCCGCACCACGCTGCGCCCCTGACGCGCTCCCCGAAGGTGGCGCCTCACCTGAAACACGGTGAAAACACGCAGGGAATGAGTCTCAGAACAAGACTCAGTAGGGATCACTCGAACCCTACCTCGTAAAATGAGAAACCACTACTCTAGCGGTAGGAAAGTACCTCGGAAAGGAAAGCCATGTACTCTACAGAACTAGACCCTACGGCACGCAAATCGACACACGTGCCACGGTACGAGAAGACCGAAACTCAACGGTCGAACCGCCAAAACCCGAAGGTCGGAAACACACGACTGACAGTCTGACACTCCGTACTCGACAGGAGTACCACCCACTAGAAGCACAGCCGGCGGCGTCCCCTGACGTCTTACACCGCACCGCAGGTGAACCGCCTGACGTGGTAGGTCCTACCCGAGGCGCAGACACCGTACAAGTAACCACAAACAAGTGACTAGCTGGGGTCACGCCCGTCGACGTGGGTCCAACCGCCCCCAACCACGTGTGCACACACAGACCACGCGTCCTAGGTCTGGCCCTCTGACCGGTTTTCCCCCGCAGCCGGACTCTAGCTAAGACGAGGGGCCTACGGGAACCGGTCCACAAACCGCCTCGAAAGGTGGGTGCCCGTACACCACTCCCAGGTGAGACCAGCACCTCGTACTGGTGGGCTACGACTAGTGGAGGGTCACTGAAGGAGTAGACTCTCAAGTCAACGGAAAATGACGTCCGAGTCCGACAACGTGTGGGAATCACCCCACGCACTAGCTCCGTCAAACGGTGGCCACAGTCGGAGAAAAACGGACTCACCGCCCACGGCCAAACTCATGACCAAGGCAAACGGAACTTCCGGACACCAAAGACACGGTCACGGAACTCCACGGGGTGCCCGGGACGCACACACGGCCCAAGGGGAACACCCAATAACAGCCAGATCGCGCTAGGGATACCTAGGGCGACACGGAAGAACGCGCTAGGGAACCCTAGCGCAACAGGGAAGATCGCGCTAGGTCTCCCTAGCGCGACAGGGACCATCGCGCTAGGGAACCCTAGCGCGACAAGGACCATCGCGCTAGGTCCTCCTAGCGCGACAAGGATAATCGCGCTAGGACCCCATAGCGCGACGCGAACCGCCCTACTGTTCATCTTCTCCGATGAACGCGCTCGGTCGGGGCAGCGCGACCTCCAAGAACGCGCTACTAGAGTATAGCGCGTTCTCAGTCCGCGGCCCGAGAATCCGATTACCGGGAAGGCCCGATAACCAGAGACTCGTACCGCCACCCACGAGTCCGAAGACTGTGAAGGGTTAAAAGGATGGTGTGGAGATTACACAAGTATCACAAATAATTGCAGAAATTAAACAGTTATAATATTAAGCAGGAAATAAATTAACATTTTACATGGTCCACAATAAAGAACAACAATAACAGCAGTCCACGACTAGTATAGTGACAAGAAAGGAAAGTACAGCCACACGAGGCATCCCCCGGCTCTGACCTCTGGCACTACCTCTGGGCACCCGCACCACGCTGCGCCCCTGACGCGCTCCCCGAAGGTGGCGCCTCACCTGAAACACGGTGAAAACACGCAGGGAATGAGTCTCAGAACAAGACTCAGTAGGGATCACTCGAACCCTACCTCATAAAACGAGAAACCACTACTCTAGCGGTAGGAAAGTACCTCGGAAAGGAAAGCCACGTACTCTACAGAACTAGACCCTACGGCACGCAAATCGACACACGTGCCACGGTACGAGAAGACCGAAACTCAACGGTCGAACCGCCAAAACCCGAAGGTCGGAAACACACGACTGACAGTCTGACACTCCGTACTCGACAGGAGTACCACCCACTAGAAGCACAGCCGGCGGCGTCCCCTGACGTCTTACACCGCACCGCAGGTGAACCGCCTGACGTGGTAGGTCCTACCCGAGGCGCAGACATCGTACAAGTAACCACAAACAAGTGACTAGCTGGGGTCACGCCCGTCGACGTGGGTCCAACCGCCCCCAACCACATGTGCACACACAGACCACGCGTCCTAGGTCTGGCCCTCTGACCGGTTTTCCCCCGCAGCCGGACTCTAGCTAAGACGAGGGGCCTACGGGAACCGGTCCACAAACCGTCTCGAAAGGTGGGTGCCCGTACACCACTCCCAGGTGAGACCAGCACCTCGTACTGGTGGGCTACGACTAGTGGAGGGTCACTGAAGGAGTAGACTCTCAAGTCAACGGAAAACGACGTCCGAGTCCGACAACGTGTGGGAATCACCCCACGCACTAGCTCCGTCAAACGGTGGCCACAGTCGGAGAAAAACGGACTCACCGCCCACGGCCAAACTCATGACCAAGGCAAACGGAACTTCCGGACACCAAAGACACGGTCACGGAACTCCACGGGGTGCCCGGGACGCACACACGGCCCAAGGGGAACACCCAATAACAGCCAGATCACGCTAGGGATACCTAGCGCGACACGGAAGAACGCGCTAGGGAACCCTAGCGCAACAGGGAAGATCGTGCTAGGTCTCCCTAGCGCGACAGGGACCATCGCGCTAGGGAACCCTAGCGCGACAAGGACCATCGCGCTAGGTCCTCCTAGCGCGACAAGGATAATCACGCTAGGACCCCATAGCGCGACGCGAACCGCCCTACTGTTCATCTTCTCCGATGAACGCGCTCGGTCGGGGCAGCGCGACCTCCAAGAACGCGCTACTGGAGTATAGCACGTTCTCAGTCCGCGGCCGAAAACGGTAAGAATGCCCAAAAATTCTAACCACGCCCCCATGCCTCCATAGGAGAGGGGGAAGACCCCTGGGGACCCCTAGCATGATTCTAGGCCATCAAAACACGAAATCATGCATGGAATCCATAGATCGGGCGAGCTCTCCCCAAATCATGGAAAACCCCAAAAACGCTCAAACGATCCCCTCTCGGCCTCCCCGCGGCCTATAAATCGCAAAAAGATCGGCATGAGGCCAAGGAACGTCACCCTACCTCAATGGAGCGAATGCTCCGCCGGATCGATCACGAATCACGAAGAATGCTCGAAGCTTCACGAACTCCCCACGCTTCCCACGCTCGCCGCACGCCCACGAGATCGCCTCACCATCGCCCACGCGTCCGCGCCGTCGCCCCGCCGCCGTCCGTAGCCGGAGAGGGGTTCGTCGCGCTCGAATGGGAGAGAGGGAGAGAGGAGGGTGTCACGGTGGGAAGAAACGGAGGAAGAGGAAGAAGAAGAAAGAGAAAGGAGAAAAAGAAAAAGAAAAGAATTAGGGCTATATAGAAAATCTGAATTTTTGAAAAAAATACCGAAAAATAGAAAAACACATTTCTGGAATCCTCGGAACGCACCGATCGCAACGGTACCACTCGTGCCTGGGGGAACCGCCCGGTTCGCCCGCAGCGAGCTTCCGAAGGAAAAGCCGAAACACACACCGGGAATCGGAAAACACACGCGGAAAAGCCGCGGAACGCCTCCGGGCATCCGAGACAACTCCGGATCGCGCCGATCCGAACACGAAAGATGTCCGAAATGAAATTTCGGACACAACGGAGCCGGACGCTCCGAAAACCAGATCCGGGACCCACGAAGAAGGATCCGAAAGGTCCGGGATATTACATAGTAAGCCTGTCAACAATTACCCAAATAGAATCATGTTTTCTCCTAGTCATTGGTAATCCCATCACAAAATTCATAGTGATATGTTCCCATTTCCACTGTGGAATTTCCATCAATTGTAATGGTCCCGCTGGCCTTTGATGCTCCGCCTTTACTTGTTGACAAGTAAGACATTTACTGACAAAGTCTGCTATATCTTTCTTCATGCCAATCCACCAAAACTGTCTTTTCATGTTTTTGTACATTTTTGTACTGCCTGGGTGGATTGAATATAGTGATTTATGTGCCTCAGTTAATAGGTCTTTCTTTATTTCTTCATTCCGAGGTACACATAATCTTCCCTGAAATCTGATTGCCCCATCTACACTTTGAGTAAATCTCGGTGTGCCAACCAATTTTTGTAACTGCTGATCATTCAGTTGTGCTTGCACAATTCGCTCAACCATTGCAGACTGAATAGTTAGTTGGGCCAGAAATAAGTTTCTCCCTTTACATATCGGAGAATACTCCACTACATCAGATGTCATTCTCCAAGTTTGGCGCAACTGGATTGCCATTAGCCTCTTCCTGCTGAGTGCATCTGCTACCACATTTACTTTTCCTGGGTGGTAATTTAATGTGAAATCATAATCCTTCAAAAATTCAATCCACCGTCTTTGTCTTAAATTTAATTCTTTCTGAGAAAAAATATATTTTAAACTCTGATGGTCTGTAAATACTTCAAACTGCTCACCATACAAATAATGGCGCCAAATCTTCAGAGCATGTACCACCGCGGCCAACTCCAAATCATGTGTTGGATAATTCATCTCGTGGGTCTTTAATTGTCTGGATGCATAAGTTACTACTTTGTCATTCTGCATCAGGACACATCCTAGTCCTTTTCTAGAGGCATCTGTATGTACTACAAACCCTCCTGACCCACAAGGTAAAGTAAGTACTGGGGTTGTAGTTAACCTTATTTTTAATTCCTGAAAACTCATTTCACATTTATCTGACCATTCAAAAGGAACTCCTTTCCTAGTCAATTTGGTCATAAGAGATGCAATATAAGAAAAACATTCAATAAACCTGCGATAGTAACCTACGAGACCCAAAAAGCTCCTAATATCACTAGCATTCTTTGGCCTTTCCCAATGCAAAACTGCCTCAACCTTAGCCGGATCGACAGACACTACATCTCCAGAAATGATATGCCCTAGAAATTGCACCTTATCCAGCCAAAATTCACATTTACTAAATTTTGCATACAGTTGATGACTTCTTAATGTTTCCAACACAATTCTTAAATATTCTTGATGAATTTCAACAGTAGGAGAATATATCAACACATCGTCAATAAACACCACTACAAATATATCCAGATAAGGTTGAAAAACTTTGTTCATCAAATCCATAAATGCTGCTGGTGCATTAGTTAACTCAAATGGCATAACCAAAAATTCATAATGCACATATCGTGTTCTGAAAGTAGTTTTTGAAATATCTTCTTCCCTTATCCTTAATTGGTGGTATCCATATCTGAGATCAATCTTTGAAAATACTGTGGCAGCTCGTAGCTGATCAAATAAATCATCAATTCTTGACAAAGGGTACTTATTCTTAATGGTCACTTGATTCAACTTCCTATAGTCAATGCATAGTCTAAGCGACCCATCTTTCTTTCTAACAAACAGAACATGTGCACCCCAAGGGGATACACTTGGTCGAATAAACCCCTTGTCTAGCAGTTCTTGTAATTGTTTCTTTAATTCTGCCAATTCAGCAGGTGCCATTCTGTAGCGAGGGATGGAAATGGGTAAAGTACTCGGTGAGAGTTCAATAGTGAACTCCACCTCTCGGTGTGGTGGCAAACCCGGAAGATCATCAGGGAATACATCTGGAAATTCTCTGACCACATTGGTATCTGAGGTGATTTTCTTATTTTCATCAGAAGGAATAGCCATTAAACTAGCCAAATAAGATTGACATTCACTTCTAAGCAATTTCAAAGCTTTAAGTGCTGAAACTAGTTTTTTACTAGAACGGTATCTTGGACATTGATAGTGAAAAGTCTGCTCCCCAGGTTTTTGAAAAATTACTTTCTTTCCATGACAATCTAGAAGGAAAAAATTTGTATCTAACCAATCCATTCCCAAGATGACATCAAAATCAGTCATTTTTAGCAGATACACACATGCTGACATAATCCTCCCCTGAATCACCACATCAATGCTAGGAATAACAGAAGTCATTCTAACTATCTCCCCAGTTGGTGTGTTAATGGACATCTCATCAGTGTTCATAATTTGTTTATCTTTCAATAATTCAGTAAATCTTAGAGAAATAAAGGAATGTGTAGCATCCGAATCAAATAAAATTTTTGCATGCATATCATCGATAAGAAGAATACCTTCAGCTACTGCATTGGCATCTCGGGTGTCTTCCCTTGTTAGTGCATATACTCTGGCTTGAACCCTCCGCTGCTGTTGTGGTTGCTGATCTTGCCTTGACCTTTTGGGACAATCCCTTATCATATGCCCTGTCTGACCACATCAAAAATATTTACCTGCAGCCTGCCAACATTCATTACCTCTATGCTGCATCCTGCATTGTTGACAAACTGGCATATTACCTCTCTTAACTGGTTGAACTCTCTCTGGAAAAGTCATATTCGGCTTCTTATCTTTCCTCATAATTGAACCAAGATTACCCCTTTTTACATTATCCCTTTGTCTTTCTACTAAGAATTCCTCATATTCAGTTTCTACAATAAAAGCAGGCATCAAAGCTGCTGCCATAGTTTGAGGTTCAAGAATTGCAACCCTACTTCTAATGTTACTTCTCAAACCTCTAACAAATTTCTTCACCCTTCTAAGCTCATCTGAACAAATATGAGGGGCATACTTTTCCAATTCAATAAATTTTGCTTCATAATCGGTAACTGACATACCTCCTTGAGTCAGATTTAAAAATTCTACTTCTTTCTTGTCCTTCACATGCGGAGGGAGAAATTTTGCATGGAAGACATCAAGAAATTCATCCAAGCCAATCTCCGTCTCTCTATTTCTGAAAGTGGTTCTAAGTACAGACCTCCACCACTCGTCCGCACGGTCCTTCAACATAAATGTAGCTAATATCACCTTATCCTGCTCTGCACATCTAATGGCCGTGGAAATCTTCTCAATTTCTCTCACCCAGTTTTCCACAACTCCGGGTGACTCTCCCCCTTAAAAGAAAGAGGACTCATATGTCTGAATTTCTCCATCAGGGTAGCACCTGCTGCCCTATTCGGTTGTTCTTGCACACGATTTTGTAATTGGGCTTACATCATTGCTTGAGTTTGGGCTTGTAACTGCATAGTCTGCACTAACCCTTGAAAAGTTTGTGTGAACCCTCCTAAATCTGACACACCCTGAATAGGTAGCGCGCCTTGCCCACCGGGAGCAAGCTCGCCATGAATTATTTCCCCGACAACTCATTGTGATGTCCCATTTGAGGGCGCAGACTCCTCAGGAGAAGTATTAACCTCAACTCTGTCACTCCCTGCCATCTCTTGCGAGGGAGAACTAATCCGAATTAGTATGATTCTAGGTTTGACATCAAATTCTAAAACAAATTCCTACGATCTTCTGGTATGGTATATAAATTCATATGGCTGCAAATAATTTCAAGCCTCACAACTTTTCTCTGATACCACTATCTGTGGCGCCCCCTTTCGGCGATCCCGTATCGTGTCCGGGGACGTCACATCGGATGTACGGAGGTGTTGTGGGCCGAATATTTACAAGGCGCTAAAGGCCAAATCATCACACATTCCAAAAGAAACATAACCATACCATTTACATAAGATAAACACTCATAATTTACATCGTATACAGAGTACTACATATCTCTACTCAAAAGTCATATTTACCTCTCTGTGGCGCCCCCTTCCGGGGATCCCGTATCGTGTCCGGGGACGTCACAGCGGATGTACGGAGGTGTTGTGGGCCGAATATTTGTAAGGCGCTAAAGGCCAAACCATCACACATTCCAAAAGAAACATAACCATAACATTTCCATAAGATAAACACTCATAATTTACATCGTATACAGAGTAATACATATCTCTATTCAAAAGTCATATTTACATTCATTATTCAAAAGAAAATTAAATCTATTTATTCCACGCAGCGAAATCCGAATCTAAATTAAACCCTAGATCAACTTCCGACCTACTGCCCGAAGGAGTCAAGACGCACACTGGTCAATTTCCTGAAATGGTTAGGCAACAGAAATGAGTCCACAGACTCAGTGGGCATTAAAACCAATCACATGCTTATCATATACTAACTTGTGCAAATCGATGATATATATATAAAGCAAATCACAATTTCATTTGGATTATACGTATACTATGAATGCGAAGGAAAACTGATAGAGCAGAATAATTTTTCTTCTTATAAGCAAATACGTATAACAAATCTTACCTGACTTATATATAAATGGCATAGTACATATCTTAGCTAAATCAGAGCTTATACAGATGAACTTATTTTCAGATCATATCAAAGTCATATATCAAATCTGAACTTCATATTATTTGGCAGCATATATTGGACAGGCATCCCGTCACTAAAAGCAGTAGCAATCACATACCTAGGCATCCATACGTCGACATAAAGATAAATGGTCTAAACGTTGGAGCCTGTCGGCCTTGATCAATCACGTAGGATCGGAACTTAATACTCCACCATTCCCCAGATAGTTTTCTTATTCTGGGTTCCGGATTTTTCAGAAGTCCGTTTGTCCTCGAAAATGGGCCTAATCCCGTAGCGGAAGCTAACTACGGTTTATCGCCCCACACCTCCTTAAAGTGACATAGTCCATATGCTTAATCAAATTTTTATTCTTATTATGATGCTTATTACATAGTCGTCTCGATACTTAAAACTTGCCATTGAACTTTACAAAATAACTGGATCGTATTTTAATATTAGGAATTAGATTTTAATCATAGAGTAGTGAGTCAAATTCATTAACTAAATAAATTACTAGTATATAACATTCGAAGAGATTAGAGTAGAGAGAGAGTAGAGAGAGAAAGTAGAGGGAGAAAGTAGAAAGAGATTAGAGAGAGATTAGAGAGAAAATAATATTTTTACAGAATGGTAACTAAATAACTAACTGATTCTAAACATAGATCATTGGGTTAAATAAATCAATGACTTAAATCACATTTCAAACAAAATCAAATCAAAGAAATGTAAATAACAAATAACATGCACTCGGTTTATCATGCCTACCTTTAGAATAGACTTCCGAATTGACTTTTATATCTCACCCGAGCTCCCGTAAAAGTCCTTGCGTAGGAAAAGATAATTTTCCCGTCCCAAATACGTAAAGAATGGCGAAATTGTCCAAATAAGTTTCAAATCCTCCGTCTAAGTGTTTATTAATTATTTATATTATTCTGATGCTGTATTATCTTCTCTTCTCCGTTTATTAATAAGAGAATGAGTGGGAAGAGAGATGAGAGAGAAAGTAGAGAGAGAGTAGAGAAAGAAGTAGAGAGAGATTTAAATAGAGAAAGTAGAGAGAAAAATGAGAGAGAATTTAGAGAGAGAAAGTAGAGAGAGAAAATAGAGTGAGAAGATAGAGAGGGAAAGTGAAGAGAGAGTAGAGAGAGATATTTAAAGAGAAAAAGTAGAGAGAAAATAGAGAGAGAATTTAGAGAGAGAAAGTAGAGAGAGAAAGTAGAGAGAGAAGATAGAGAGGGAAAGTGAAGAGAGAGTAGAGAAAGAAGTAGAGAGAGATATTTAAAGAGAAAAAGTAGATAGAGAATTTAGAGAGAGAAAGTAGAGAGAGAAAATAGAGAGAGAAAATAAAAAGAGAAGTGAGAGTAGAGAGAGAGAATAAAAAAAGAGAAAATAAAAATAGAAAGAGAGAAAGAGAGATGAGAGAGAGAGAGAGAATGAGAAAGAGGGATGGGGGGAGGGGGGTGTTACGTGTGGAGGGGAGAGGGGAGAGGGGGAGTGCTAGAGTGGGAGAGAAAGTGGGGGAGAGGGGGGGTATTTATAGGGGGATGGGAGGAGAAGATAAGAATGATGGGAGGAAGAGGAGGTGAGGATAAGGAGAAGGAGGGAGATAAGGATGGAGGGGGATGACGTGGAGGGGGGGAGATATTTTGGGTGGAGGGGGGAAGACATGGGGAGGTATTACGTGAGGGAGGGTTAATTAATTTTTTATATATAAGAAATGGATTTTTATATGAAAACCACTAAAAGTTTATCAATAACAAAATCTCAAAGCACTAATTCATTCTATCATATATTTGACCTATCAAATGTCAAAATTTGAAAATGTGTTCAACATGAAATTTGTAGATATTTGAATTCTCTTTCCAATGGATCTAATATTGACCCTATTCTGATATTTCTATGAAAAGTTATATATTATTAAAGTGAGATATCTACTTAATTTGCTTAATAATGTTCGTTAATCTATACCGTTAAAGGTATTGGACTTTAATTAATAGAACGTAAACTTTAGATGGGCTCTAAATATATAATATTTAATTTTTTTTTAAATTTCAGAGGAATTGGGATGTTACACCACCGACCCGGCCGGCCACCTGCACGGCTTCGAGTCCCACCTCATGTTTCACCGGGCCTCCGATACCGTGAAATGCTTGGCGTTCGTTACGACTCTCCGGGAGAATGCCGAAGCATGGTTTGAGTCCCTACCGTCCGGGACAATCTCCTCCTTCCAGCAGCTCAAAAAGCTGTTCAAGGAGAACTTTGTGGGCTGCCAAAAGGTAGCCAGATCTGCTGTGACCCTACTCGCTCTAAGGCATGGGAAAGAAGAAACCTTGTGGGACTTCGTCTCCCGCTTCCGCGCGGAGGCACTCCGTATCCCCCACCTCGACGTCAGCATCGCCACTACGGTACTCACCCAGGGGACGCGGGACCACATCCTCCAGCGCGCACTTGGGGTTGAAGCCCCTACGACACTTCCAGATCTCCTCGCGTTGGCCCAGAAGCACGCGCATTGCGAGGAGAACATTGCGGCCCTACGCCGCGCGGCCGGGACTGACTAGCCCGAATGGAAGAGAGCCACCGACCAGCCACGAGAGGGTCGAGGCAAGCGGGAGCGACGCGACGGAGACCGCCGTGACCACTCCGACAAGGAAAGGGGTGGCTACCGCCATTACACGCCCCTGACGGCCCCGCCCGACCAGATCCTAATGGAGATCCGCGAGGAGCCATTCCTCAAATGGCCTTCGCGGATGAAGTCGGATCTTAACTCGCGGAATAAGAAGAAGTACTGCCAGTTCCATCGGGACCATGGCCACGACACCGCCGACTGCATCAACTTGAAGGATGCTATCGAGGATCTCGTCCGCCGGGGGGTCCTCGATAAGTTCCTCGCCAAAGCTGCCGAAAGACGACAGAAGATGCCTCCTCCGATCAACAATCGGCCCAACGGCAAGGAGATCATGATGATCTCTGGAGGGCCCGCCGTAGGGAGAGATAGCGCGAGCAGAAGGCGCCGCTACGCGACGGCCATCAACACGGCGGACCAAGGCGATGGCACCCCCAGGGAACTTTCCCATCAAGTCGTTCGGGAGACCCCATAGTCTTCTCCAAGGACGACCTGGAAGGCGTCACAATGCCCCATTCTGATGCTCTGGTAGTTTCTGCCACCATCAACTAGTGTATTGTACGACGCATCTTGGTGGACAATAGAAGTGGGCCCGATGTTATTGCGTACGACTGTCTTGTACTCATGGGTGTGGATATGTCACAACTTGCGCCACTGCACACGCCGCTATACGGGTTCTCCAGCACAACTATTCGCCCGGAAGGGCGTATTTCTCTCCCGATCACGTTCGGGATAGCACCAAAAGTGGTAACCTTCCTCGCTGATTTTATCGTAGTGCGTGCAATGACAGGGTACAACGCTATCATCGACCGAGGGATCCTCGGCACGCTTCGAAGTGTCCCCTCTTTCTACCACCAGAAGCTTAAGTTCCCCACTCCTCGCGGCGTGGGAAAAGTCTGCGGCGATCAATGAGAGTCCAGGAGGTGCTACCTTATTTTCACCCGTGATCGACGCCCCAAAGAAACGCCACCAGAAAAGAAGGCGAGGACCGAAGATCTGGGTCCGAGCATGAGCGCGCCAGCCGAGGATTTATACCTCATCCAGATTGTGGACGACCCAAGCAGAACACTAAAAATTAGCGCTACCTTGGTCGAGCACGACAAACAAGCGTATGCGAGCTTCCTCGCGGCCAACAAGGACGTGTTCGCTTGGTCCGAGGATGAACTTCTTGGAATCCCTCCGGAGGTTATCACGCACCGACTCTGGTTGGACCCCACTTGCCGCCCGGTACAGCAACGTCGGAGGCGCTGCAACCCCGAGCGATAGGCCATTATCAGGGAGCAAGTAGGAGAAAAGCTGCGATCAGGGCTACTCCGACCTACCCAGTATCCAGACTGGGTAGCCAACGTGGTCCTAGTGCCCAAGAGCAATGGGAAGTGGCGGATGTGCGTGGACTACACCGACCTCAACAAGGCCACGCCCAAGGACAGCTTCCCCATGCCCCGAATCGACCAATAGGTCGACGCTACGGCCGGGCACGAGATGCTGAGTTTCCTCGACGCCTATTCCGGGTATCATCAGATCAGCATGCACCATCCCGACCAGGACAAGGCTGCGTTCGTCACCGACCACGGCCTATACTGCTACACTCGCATGCCGTTTGGGCTAAAGAATGCTGGAGCTACATATCAACGCTTAGTCAACCATATGTTTGACTCGCATATCGGCCACAACA
Organism: Amorphophallus konjac; assembly: GCA_022559845.1. NCBI lineage: Eukaryota > Viridiplantae > Streptophyta > Magnoliopsida > Alismatales > Araceae > Amorphophallus > Amorphophallus konjac. The sequence continues at coordinate 369,687,481 of CM040123.1, forward strand.
TGGAGGTCTACATCGACGATATGCTCGTGAAAAGCCTCCGAGCAGCCAAACACTTGCGCGACTTGGCAGAGACCTTCGCCACACTCAGAAGGTACAACATGAAACTCAACCCTGCTAAATGTGCGTTCGGGGTACGATCGGGAAAATTCCTAGGTTTCCTCGTCACCCACCGAGGGATCGAAGCCAACCCTGATCAGATCAGAGCAGTGTTAGAGATGGAGCGACCGAAACGGGTGAGGGACGTACAGTGCCTCACCGGGCGCGTCGCCGCTCTGGCTCGGTTTCTATCCCGAGTCGCCGAACGATGTCTCCCCTTCTTTTGACTGATCAAGCAAGCCAACTTGGCACCGGAAAAGAAGGGGTGGATCGACTGGGACCAGGAGTGCGAGCAGGCGTTCGAAGAATTAAAATGCTACCTGACGACTCCTCCTGTCCTCGCCAAGCCCCAAAAGGGGGAACAGCTACTCCTGTACCTGTCCGTGACGACCAGCACTATGAGCGCTGTGCTCGCACAAGAGGAAGTAGGAGTCATGAAGCCCGCCTACTATGTTAGCCGAGCACTATAAGGACCAGAGTTCCAGTATTCACGGACTGAAAAGTTCACCCTCACACTGATTACAGTTGCTCTCAAGCTCTGACCATATTTCCTAGCTCAGCCGATCGTCGTCCTCACCGATCAGCCTCTCCGGCAAATCCTTCAGAACCCTGATGCTTTCGGAAGGCTGGTCAAGTGGGCTATCGAGCTAGGGGAATTCGACATCAAGTTCCGACCGAGAACAACAATCAAAGCCCAAACTCTCGCTGACTTCGTCACTGAATGCACCCTACCCGCCGAGGACGCGTCCGAACAGTCCTCGGAGCCCACATGGGAGTTATACGTCGACGGATCTTTCTACGCCGCGAGCAGCGGTGCAGGATTGGTCTTACTCTCGCCAGAAGGGGTGGAGCTACAGTATGCCCTACGTTTCAACTTCCCGACCACGAACAATGTAGCCGAATATGAAGCACTCCTCTCCGGGCTACGCATGGCAAAGCACTTGGGAGCGACGAGTGTATATGCGTACAGAGACTCCATGCTCATCGCCAACCAAGTCAGGGGGGAGTTCGAAGCCCGCGATCCCTCCATGATGAAGTATTTAGAGAAGGCCAAGGCCGCGGCTAATGAATTCGCCCACTTTGAAGTGGTCCACATCCCACGCGAAGAGAACGTCTGAGCAGACGCTCTCTCCCGCCTAGCGTCAGCTACCGTAGTCTCCAGTTCGAGGTCAGTCCTGATCGATGAGCTATTAGCACCGAGCATAGATGATCCAACACTCCAGGTAAATGTCATCGACTACGAGCCTTCCTGGATGGATCCTCTACTCAATTTCCTCCTCTGACAACAGCTCCCGAGTGACCATGTCGAGGCGGGACGCACGCGGGCAAGAGCGGCCCACTTCACCATGGTGGACAACCGGCTATATCGCTGGTCCATCTCATCTCCTCTACTGATGCGGGTTGCGTTTAGGGTAGTCATTTATCATTGCTTAACAAAAATACAAAAAAGTGTCATTTACATCTAGTCATTGTCTAAGTCGATCTAAGTGTCACATCTGCATACCATTAATCGGTATATCAAAAGGTATTGTCCGAACGTTAGGCTACGCCTATCGGGAAGGCCGCACACTTGCGCGAGTGATCTTAGGATCGATTAACTCCGCCACGTACCGAGTCTTGGTTTAAGTCTAGGGTCCTTAGTGTGCATTAGTCAGTGCATTCCAACTTTACATTAGTTAGGGTCGTGTCTAGTGTCTTGTCTCTGTGTGTCGACATGCCCGCCTTGTAGTTCCCCATTCCCTATGGAATCTCGGTCGCCCAGGAGATATTACCGTTGGCACCCTCATGGGCTTGGGCCCGAAGCCCCGGACTTTTATGGTTCTAAAAGTCCCGAGCGACTACCTACATTGGGAAGCCGCTATGGATAAATATTTCGCTTATTACATCATGTCCGAGGCCCATGAATTCTCTTTTTCCAAGGATAGGCTGCTTCACGAGGCTGCCGAGAAGTGGGGATACATTGAATGCTTGAGGCAGATTAGGAGACAAGGGCCCGTCGAATCATGGTGGGACATGAAAAGGGAGCTTATGAAGGTTTACCTACCCCACCCGGTCCCCTCAAAATCGTCCCACCCAATCACCTCCAGCCGACTCCACCCACCTACCTCCAACCACGGGGGTTATACCACTAGTCGGCCCCACCAACTCACCCACAATCAAGTGGGCCACACCTCCATCCAAGCCCACCAAAGCACTCCCAATCAAGTGGCCCGTCCAGTCGCCTCCAACCAAGTGGAAGCCCCACTTATAGTCGAGCCTAGGTCCACACCCGGGCCGAGAGTTGAGGAGCGAGTCCACCACGATGTCCCTACTCCAACCCACACCTTTGATGAAATCGAGAAAATATTTTCGGATTGGTTGGAAAGGACACGTGCTTCTTCACCACCCGTGAGTGCTCCATTGTTACCCTCTACTTCCAAACTTTATTCGGAACCATCTTATTTGGAGCCACCAAAGCCCGAGCCACCTGTGTTTCTAACGGGTACGCTTTTCATCGCCGAGCCACTACTTAGTTGGCTCAAGGATGGCTTGGTCCCACCTCCGTATCCATCCATGGACCCCACCTTACCGCTAGTGCCCGTCAACTCCTTCCACACTACATTCCGGTCTAGTCACCATGTTGATACATTGGATGACCTTATTGTGGGATTAGACTCGCAATGGAAGATGACGCACTCATTGGCCCAAGGCTTCGACCAACCCACTAGTCTTAGCTTCACCCATTCGGCCTTAGGGTCCATTACCTCCATGTGCACCATGGGTTGTGTCACCTCGGAGATTCTCTTATTCCTCCCCATGTCGGCCGAGCCAGACTTCATACCCTTTTGCCCGAGGGAGGAACCATACATCCTACATATGATCACCGTCCCACCTACCACAATACATGAGGGTGACCATCCACACCTTCAAGACTTCTACACGCGGGACCGTGACTTGTGGGAACCCACCATAAGGGGTCATACCTTCTTTGATCCCTTTGACCCATTTCCTAGTGGACCCCTAGACCCACCATATATACTTCACTTCTTCAAGGGAGTCCACTACCACACCCCTACCCCACGGGTCGGGTCATCCATACCCACCAAGCCCGTTCTCGATACATCCATATCTGGTTCTCATAGCCCTCTCAAGTCTCCCAAATCCAAAGGGCCGTCCATGCATGACTGGGTCATACTTGGACGTCTAGGTGTTCCCCATGCCACCAACTACCGGTTGCATAACATGCATGCATGGCACATATTCGGGTGTCCTGATCCGCCGTCACCCATGTACGGGTCGGACTAACATTAGATTTGTTTAGGGTCTTTGTGAGTCTTTGTTTCGTTTATCTGTCGTATGTCTGTGCATACATCGAGTCAAGTCGATTTGTACGCTCGCGTTGTTAGTCCCTTTCGAGTTCGAGACTGGTCGGACTTTGGGATCGATTCTACTTCATATGTCGGATCTAGTCACATAAGGGACAAGCGGTGATTCCTAGTGAGTCTTCGAGCCCCCTTCCCTCCTTTGAGAGTGACCCCACCCCGGAGTGTCCACCTCTAGCCTCATTCCCCAGTAGCGTGTGCATATCGAATCTATGCGGGATGAGCATGTGTCGATTACTTGGAGTGGAGCGTACTCCGCGCTTCCGGGTACGATGACGGATCCGCTGGCGTCACGAGCAGCCGCACCCCTTACTCGACGGGGTCGAGTTGGGAGAATTGATGGGAATCTACACTGGACACTAACTTTTATTTTTGTATTTGTGTCCTTTTAGTTTACATTTATATCCTTGGGAAGTAAGTTTGCAATTGTAAGGCTTTATAAGCCAATTTGTCATTCCTTAGGATTCTTTGGGTTTTTGTGCAAAAGTCTAGTAGGACAAGCAAGGGGCCCCCATCTCCTTTCCTATTGGTCCACCTAAGTCTTATGGCCCATGTGGGGTCAGTCAAAGGTCCAAGGTGGGCTTCTAGATAGTTTGACATTCAAAGGGGGACAAGTGTTATAAAATGTCCAAGATGTCTCCCCTTAAGTCAAGGGGGTGCCCCCCCATTAAAATGACATTTTATATTTTATATTTTTAGGCCAATTGACCACATGGGGGAAGAAAATGCTACCCCTCCCCTCTCTCCCACGAATTCCAACCCCCTCCCCCTTCCTCCCCTTCTATATAAACCCATGTATAGTGTTTTGTAAGGTTTAATGAAGAGAAAAATTTGTGAAATTTGGTTGGAGCCAAAGAAGGGTGTGCCCTCCTCCTCTCTCCCTCCCCCTCTTGTAGATGGATGTATGCTAAATCTTGGGTGTGATGCCCTTCTACCTTCTCCTTAGCCCCTCTGAATTCTATTCTGCCGCCGCCGCCATCGCACCGCCATCGCGCCGCCGTCTTCATCGCCGGAGTTCTATCTACATCAGGATAGAACCCTACTCCGTGATTTTTAGCTCTCCATCAGGAGCTCAGATCACAACCAAACTTGGGGGGTGAGTCATCCACGTCCACCCCAGCCTCCAAAAAAATCTAGTCATTTACCTTTCGTTTTCTATTTTTCCATTTTCGTATATTTCCACCTTTCAGTTCTATCTTCTGTTCAGATCCTGTCACAGCAACCCTGTGTTTCCAGGTTTCGACCCCGTTTCTCTTTTCTTCTTGAGTCACCAATTTTATTGGGAGTTCTGTCCACCACCTCCATCATCCACGAATTTTATTGTAATTTCTAAAGTCTATTTTGTATATTTAAAAATTGTTGTCTTCTCCGAAATCTATTTTGTCCTGTGCAGTTCAGATCCGACCCCCAGTCAGTATAAAATCCCCAAAACATCGAAACCTCCACCAAACCTTTCATAAAAATTATCCCCGTCTTTCTTGTTCCATCCTCTACAACTTTCATGAAGCGTCCAAGTTCAAGATCTGTCATTTGAGTCACGGTCAACGCAACTCTCAGGAAAAATCACTTCTGCCCTAAGATTTCGGGTCCTGTCTAACAGCAGCTTGTAAAATCGGTCAAGGCCAGATATGAGAAATTAAAAATTATTTCTCTGACCCTAGATCGAAGCATTTTGAAATAGCTTTCCAACGATACCTCTTGTGCGTTGATCCGACGTCGAGAGTGATCGCAGCAGCGGTTTTCGCCGGGTTACGCACTGTAAAACTGAAACTACAGATCCGTGAGCAGCTTGGTCAACAAGTGAGACCGGAGCCGACTCGCCTCCCACGAGGTGAACCAGCATACCGCCGTCCCAGGGAGCGCCTCTCCAGGAGCCAACGTCACAGCGGTACCACTCCGAGTCCACTCGAACCTGCCGATGAGCACGTGGGCCCCACGTTCGTGAATACGCGTGCCGCTGAAGCTACATCAAAACGCTGCCCGTCAACCCAAGTTCGGTCCTCTCGGGCCCCATTTGTAGCCCGTTACCTCCCTGCATGGAGTGGGCAGTAGAAACCATTTCTGTAATTATTGTAATAATTGTTTAACCGGGAGTTACTGTCTTGGCCGGGATCGTCTTCCCCACGCCCGGAGCGTGGAGGTAAACTCGCTCCCACTCTTTATCGCATTTTGCTTATCTCGTATACCTTTTGAATGTCGCTGCATGTGATAGGTAATTAGCTCGATATCTATTTTTATCACCGCTGCGAGAGAGTGAGTGTACCGTCCCGTGACTCGATCCGAGTTAATGCGGAAAAGCTTATACCCGAGACTCACTGTCGATTTCTAACCCGCGCCCGGTCCCACGTCTTCCCTCCCTTAGGAGCGATCGCGAGCTAGAGTCCCAGGTCGCGTGTCCGTCCCGCATCATATACTTAAGTGCCTCTTCCCCACGGAGGCCAACCAGTCCATCCAAGAAGTCCATGAAGGACTCTGCGGAAGCCACGTGGGAGGGCGAGCACTCGCAAGGACGCTGATCCGACAAGGGTATTGGTGGCCCACCTTGCAGCAAGACTGCCTCAACTATGTTCGAAGGTGCCCTCAATGCCAGAAGTATTCCCACCTGCACCACCAGCCAGCGATGCAGCTCCACGCCTTGACGGAGCCTCGCCCGTTTGCTCAGTGGGGGAATGACATACTGGGACCCTTCTCTGAAGCATAAGGGAGGAAGAAGTTCCTCATAGTAGCCATCGACTACTTCACCAACTGGATCGAAGCCAAATCATTGGGGAAGATAACAAGTGAATCAGCCTGGAAATTCGTGCTGCGAAGCATCATTTGCCGGTTTGGGATCCCCAGGGTTCTCAGTACCGACAATGGCAGACAGTTCGCGAGCACTGCCTTTCTGGAGAAGTGCTCGGAGTTGGGGATCTGGAACCACTACACCTCGGTAGGCCACCTCCAAGCCAATGGGCTGGTGGAAAACGTCAACCGAACTCTGCTACACGGCATCAAGACCCGCCTAGACCAAGCAGACGACTCATGGATGGATTCAATCCCTAGCATTCTATGGGCTCACCGAACTACCGCTAGAGCCGCCACTGGGGAGACGCCTTTTCATCTCGCTTACGGAGCTGAGGCAGTGGTCCCGGCGGAGATATCAAACCCCTTATTACGAGTGGGACATTTCGATGAAGTCAGAAACAACCAGACAATGCGAGAAAACCTGGACTTGCTCGAAGAAGGAAGAGCCAACGCCCAAGTGAAACTCATGGCATATCAGCAGAAGCTGGCCCAATACTACAACGCCCGGGTTAAGGAGCGACACTTCTTCCCCAAAGATCTGGTTCTACGGCGGGCAAGCGTGGCCAACCCATGGGGAGCCGCGGGTAAACTCGCACCAAATTGGGAAGGCCCGTATCGGGTAGCAGAAGCACTCGGCAAAGGGGCGTACAGGCTAGTGACGCTGGGGGGGAGAGAGGTACCCAGGACATGAAACTCCGTCAACCTCAGGAAATACTTCCAGTGAAACATCACCAGCCTTACTCCACTAAGGGAAGTTGCCCATGAACGATGAAAGAGGTAGCCTAAGGGTCTCCTAGAGGCGAGCACTGCTCTCCTCGAAAATGAAGAGGTAACCTAAGGGTTTCCTAGAGGCGCGAGCACTGCTCCCCTTGAAAATGAAGAGGCAACCTAAGGGTTTCCTAGAGGCGCGAGCACTACTTCCCTTGAAAACGAAGAGGTAGCCTAAGGGTTTCCTAGAGGCGAGCATTGTTCCCCTTGAAAACGAGAAGGTAACCTAAGGGTTCCCTAGAGGTGCGAGCACTGCTCCCCTTGAAAACGAAGAGGTAACCTATGGGTTTCCTAAAGGCGAGCACTGCTCCCCTTGAAAACGAGAAGGTGACCTAATGGTTTCCTAAAGGCGCGAGCACCTCTCCCCTTGGAAACAACGAGGTAATCTAAGGGTTCCCGTGGAAGATGCGAACACTAAGAAATACGAGCACGAAGGATCGCCCAGAGAGCATGCAGAAACACTCCAACAAAAGGTACACAATAGTATTGGCCCAAAGTAAAGAATTTATATTTCTTTAGTCAAAGTACAAGCTACCAGAAATTGGCAAAATACCATCACATGGGCTAAATACAAGTACATGGAGAAACAAAATATGCTCGTTAATGGCGACGTATAACTCCAACAGCTCGCTTCCCGGACATCATCCTCTGCCACCGATCGTGCTGAGTCTCTGAGCGTGCACCCATTTTTGTTCTATGGAAGGGTGCCGACGGAGAAGCCTCCTATGCCAGAGAAAATGGACAAAGCTCCCAGGCCAACAAAGGGCTTCACTGGTAGAAGACATGCAGAAGGAAAACTAGGCCGGCTGCTCCAGCCACCCTTGCTCGGACAGGGGACAGTGGAACAACGAGGCCCACCCGTTACAGGGAACCAGCAGGCCTACCCAAACCAATGGGGGGTAGCAGTACTACAAGGCCAACACATTATGAAGGCCACCCCAGCGTACTGGCCATGCCTGCAAACGGACGAGCAAGGCTCCGTCGTCGTCGCCGTCCACCTTGAATGGAGAGGTTGTCTCGCCGCGGACGGTGTGCGACGAGTCCCCATCAACGGCGGGTAGAGGCGTACTGGCCATGCCTGCAAACCGAGGAGCCCACCGCCGTCGTCCAAACTGCATGGCCTCGTCTGCAAAGTGGAAGAAGGGAAAACAATTTCTAACCTCCCTTACGCTCCTTCCTACCGGAAAATAGGAAGATGCTCTAGCAACGGAGAGCATCTCACTAAGCACCTGCAAAGAGGCAGACAACGGTTAAGCGGCGGTAAGGCAGGCGACAAGAATTAGCTGAGGGATAGAAAGTAACAATACCCTGATACTTCTCGTCCCCCCAGGGACGGAACTTGTCCAGCTCAAGAAGCAGGATCCCCCTGCCGGCGTATAAGCGGTTAGCCCTCTCCAAGGCCTCCTGCCAGCCGTCCAGGTACCCGAGCCGGTACTGCTCAGAGACTGGACCACCCTCTCCAGGCGCAGGCCACGGCCGCCATGGTGCCGACGCTGGGTTTCTCTGGATGACCAAGGGTTGACGACGAGCCTGCAGAAATTCGTCATCCGATGAAGTACCGGACTCTCCCGATGACATCCTACAAGAAGGCTACCCTCAAAGGTTCGCTAGTGCAAAGCTGATCACCGGAGCACTGCGAAGGTCACCTTCTATAAGAGGAAGCGAAGTCCCCAGAAGCATGAGGACTCCCACCACCTCAATCAAATCCATGGAAATCGAAGCGACAGATCCCGAAAGTCGCGCTCCTTCAGAATCCTCATCAAGGACGCCGCTTTATATCCCCAGAGGATCTCGCGGCAGTTCAGAAAGAGGGAAGTATATGGAGGAAATCTCAAGTTTTGCGAACAAAAGGAAGGCTTTCATTTCAGAGAAAGGAAAATTATAGAGAGGCTACTGCCTCGGAAAGTGCAAAAAAAAAAGGAAAAGACAGCTAGGGGCATCCTCTCAAGGACTTGCCCCGGTTACATCATCACGTGCCCTGGACTCAGCAGGCGCACGTGCAGCAGCAGCACTAGGAGAAGGTGGCTCGTTGATCAAGTCCACCACGGCAATATCTGCGAGCGCTCGCTCACCCGCTTCCGACATCGACAGCTCGGCGCCCGCCTCTACGGGGTCAGACCCTTCCTCTTCGTCATCGGCCTCCGAGCCGTAAGGAGTCGAAGGAGGAGGGAGGAACGGGGCCACGAGGTCGAAATGCCCTGCCGTGGCCTTCACAGCAGCACTCCAGCCCTCCCGGAAGCCGCGGTCACGTGCCGGCCCGTAGTACTCCAGAGCTGCCTCCGTCAGCTCGGCACGATAAGCCGAGGAGGAGCGGAAGTTCTCCATAGCCTCCTCGCCAGCCGAGGACAGGGAGGTGTGCAGCCTAGCAAGTTCTGCCTCGACCTCCTGGGCACGAGCCTTCATGGCTCGGGCCTCCGCCTCCAGTTTGGCTGCTCGCTCCCCGACGGCATCGGCTTGCGCCCGAAAGGTGTCCCGATCGCGCTCCATACCAGCAAGGGCCAGATTCAGTTGGGCCAGTTGCTCTTGGAGCCCGGCGTTGACAGTCTCAGACTCCTTCAAACGCCCTTCAGCCTCCGCCTGAAGGGCCCGGCTAGCCTCCAACTCACGGACGGCATCGATGAAACAGTGCCTCCACAGCCCAAGGGCACTGACGACCAGGCACGCGCTCCTCGCGGCAACAGCCGTCAACTCTTTCGCAGTCTCGGGGCCGAGCTCCCCGACATGCTCGTGCCAGCGAGCACTCTGCATCATGAGGTCGACGACAGTCGTGACCCCCGACAGTCCCGCCGTCAAATCCTCGGGCCGCGAGGACGGACTACATGCAGGGGCCCCCAGCGGAGGAAGAGAACCAACTATGGTGATAGCAGGAGCTTTGCCCCTTTCACGCCCCCGCCCTCCGGAGGCGGGCACCGGAGCAGCAGCTGCCGGCGCTACAGGCGAAGGTGGCGGAAGAACACTGGGGGGAGGCGCCCCAGAAGAAGGGGGACGACTCTTGGCTGGGGTCGAATCTCTCCCCCTCTTCCTCGAACGGCGGTGACTGTCCATCTCTGCCAGCTCATCCTCGGTCAGATAAGCTCGACCACCGCCAGCCATGGCGGACTCTTCACCATGTGCGCTAGGAGTGGCTTCGGGGGAACTCTGCCGAAGGCTAGGCCCTCCGCTGGCCACCGACACTTCTGGAGAACGCGCCAAAGGAATGCCAATGGGGACCGGATACTGCAACCTCCCCGGGGCGAACGCGACCTAAGCTGAAGAGGCGACGACCGACACCTGGCCGGCTCTCGGAGCAACGTGATCCACAGGGCGAGGAGCGAGCCGCGACAACCAAACGATCTCGGGGGGTCCAACCCTGCGCTTCAGCCGCCCCTGAAAATAAGGATAAGGTTAGTCAAACATCAATTACTACCACCGTGACCCTACGGGAAGATAAAACCAGTACCATGCGGCAACGGAGGACACAACCCTAGCTCCCGAAGCAATGCCGGAATCAAAACGAGGTCTGCATCAGCAAGGGGATACCGGGAAATAGCTTTCAACTTCCGATGGCCCTCCGCATTGAGGGAAGGCTTCGAATCACGCTAAGGGCGAGGAAAGCCACTGCGCATCCAACTATCGGAGGCCCTTTCCCAGTCCTTCGACTTGATTAGGTATACGTACCGCTCCGCCCACCCTTTGTGGTTGGACGCGGTAGAGACTGTGATGAAATGGTCGCGGGCACGAGCCTTGAAATAGGCGAAATAGGTGTCGGACGGACAACTCTGGAGAAGGAAGAATTGTCGGAATAGATCGATGCTCGACTCCACCGATGCTCTGTGGCATGCATAGACAAACCCACAAAGGATGCTGTAAGAATTGGGGGTTATTCCCCTGGGATTCCGCCCATAGTGATGGAGGACGGACTCAATGAAAGGATGCACTGGAATACGAAGGTCCGCCTGGAAGGAGGCTACCGGAATCATGATCCCGCCGGAAGGGTGACTCATTATGTCATCTCCCACAGAGGGGAAAATGATGTCGTACTCAGGGGGAATTTGGAAGGCCTCCCGCAAGCCATGGAATACCCTATAGATCACCAGAGGAGGGGAACCATGCCGACCAGTGCCCGCACCTGAGGTGCTCGGCATACCACCCCGACCTTGAGGCATCCCTTCCGAAGAGGAAGACTCGATGCTAAGGGTTCTCCTACGCGGAGGCATCGCTATCGAAGGGGAGAAGAGCATAGAAAGAAGGATCCTCACCAGGCCAAGGGAGGAAGACACCTACGATGGAGTGCGACGACCAGCAAGACGTGGGTATGGCTTGCGAGAAACCTCGCAGCACTTCTTATAAACCCCCCACTACAGACCGACGGTTGCCTCTGAGGGTCAGGCGAAGGGACACCAGTCGCTACAGCGGTACGGCTACCGAGGCCATGTGACCATTCTGAGCCAACATCCCCAGAACAGGACAAGACACAGAGTCATCATTGTCAGCGTGGCTTCTGCCACTGCCAGAGGCGCCTTGCGCGCCAAGCAGGTCTCGAAGCTACCAACTCCCGTTGTACGAGGATATCATCTTCGGATCACACCCTCCAGAAGAACTCTCTCTTAAGCTACTCTCAATCCCCTACAAGTGCTCGGCAACTAAGAGTAGGGGGGAATTGAGGAGGATAAATCTGGTTTGACCCAGGAACGGCCCAATAATGGGCAGCCCACTAAGATTCATGCGCGATAAGCCCAGCCAAGAGGCGAGCGCCCACACTCAACCCAATAAGAAGAGGATTGGCCCAGCAGAGCATCGGATTCCACGACGCACAATGGAGCCAACCCAAGCGCGGTTCTCGTCGGAGGACACTTCGACGACCGACCGTTGCCCCCACGACGTCGGCCTTGACCCCGTAACGGGCGAGCACGGGTTATGAGCGCCGTAAGACTCGCTCAGGGACCGGCCGACGCCGAGGCTATCGCCCTCCAACGGGGAACTCCCGCCAACATAGCGGGGGAACGTTACTCTACTAAACAGACCCTTCCCTATCAAGGGATGAGGTCCCTCGCTCCAGGACAACCCATATAAAAGGGACATCGACAAGAGAGAAGAGCACGGTAAATCATTCTACTAAACCCCATACTACTGCGTAAGAGGACACGGTGGATACTTCTGTCACAAGAGCCTCCTACTGAGAAGAGAGCAACCTGACCTGCAACTACAACAGAGAGGCAACCTATAGCGACTAGAGAGAATCCTCCTCCCGCACGGTCTTACCACCCAGCGAGCACTCTCCGAGGACCCGTTGAGAGCGGCGAGCACGCGTGCGGAGGACCCATATGTCTCTCGGATCGTCTACTACGACCTCTATTCTTCCCTTACTTTTCTCTTCTCTATTGCTCATTAATCCCTTGCTGACTTAAGCATCGGAGGGTTGTCCCCTAGGGTAACACCCGGGACTCCTTCTAACGCCTCTTTGATTTCCTGGTGTTTGCAGGCCTCCATAGGCGCGAGACGACTTCCCCAACAAATAAATAGAGAAGGTGGTACGTGGCCTAGGAACCATTTTCCTGCCGCTACAATGCCGTCACTCACTCGTATTATTACATATATGTTTGACATATTTCAAACAATGAGAAAGAGCCTTCTATCATTGGGAAATTTTGACAGACATGGCTACAAAAAAATGGAGTAAAAGGGCATTTGATTTACATGAGTGGGAGGTTTATACCGGCTTATTGGGGACACCATTGTTAGTGATGTTATAGTTGCAAATGCTATGGCACTCTATTATAACCTAGCATAGGCATTTGAGTCACATGAGTGAGCATCACTTGAAGGTACTCTTCCATAGAAACATGCTCCTTGGTTTAAAATCTTGAAAATTAGATTTATGTGATAATTGTTTATTTGGGAAGCATCATAGAACTAAATTATCTTTGCCCACCAGTAGAAGTAGAGATTTTCTAAATTTATTTCATTCTAACACTTGGGAGGCTCGTGTCGTATCCTTGGGAGGTGCATCACATTTTGTCTCCTTTGTAGATGATCATTCTAGAAAAGTTTGAATTTTTATGCTCAAAAGGAAATTTGACATGTTTGCTTGTTTCAAAAGTTAAAAGCTTTAGTTGAAATTGACATAGACAAAAAAAATTTGAGCGTATTATGTCTGATAATGGAGGAGAGTACACTTTGTGTGAGTTCGAGGAATTCTGCTGTGAGAATGGCATTAAGAGGCAATTCATAATTCTGACATGCCACAACATAATGGAGTGGCTGAACTGGACTATTGAGGAGCATGTTATTAGCATGTTGAGCATAGTAAGATTGGAGCAGTGTTTCTGGGCTGAGGCTTTGCATACAACATGCTACATTATTAACAAGAGCCCAACCACTGCCCTAAGTTTGTTGGCTATTCTTTCCTTTGTGTTTTTTGATGTGATACTTATATGTAGATTCCAAAAGAGCAGAGATCTGAGTTGGACCCCAAGTCCAAAAGATGTGTTTTTCTTAACTATACAAATGGAAGAAAGGGGGTATATGTTATGGGATCCTACTACATGCAAGATAAAATTTAGTCGAGATGTAGTCTTCAATGAAGATTATGCTGCAAAAAGGAAAGGAGCAGCATGACTTCAAGAAAATAGAGTGTTAAACTTGAAGTCCAAAAAGATGATGAAAATCGGCATGCTAATAAACTCTTCATCTGGCGCCGTCTGTGGGCTACAGAAATCCCCCTCTGCCCGGGCCCGGTCCACCTCAGCCTCAGCTCGGAGACGCTCCGCCATCTCCGCCCGATCTAGCAGCTCGGCGCGTTCGAGCTCCCAGTGATTGTCTAGCTCGAGGTGACGAAGACGCTCCTCCTCTAGGGATCGGCTGGCCCTCTCAAGAGACTCTCGGGTCTTGGCGAGCTGTTCGGTCAGCACCCCGGCTTCCAGTCGGCTCGCCCGCGCCACCTCCCGGAACGCGGAGAACTCCTGTCGGAGCCCCTCATGCTCCCCCTTGAGCCGGGCCAGTTTCCTCTCGCATCCCCCAAGGGTCCAGGCAAGGTTCGACCGCTCCGCCTCCGTCCGTGCGTGCGCCTCCGCCATCAAAGCCGCCGACCGAGCTATGACCAGGCCGCCCTCCATCAGAACATCAAGGAGCCCGGGGGGGGGGGGGGGGGGGGTATTGCGCCTTTCTCCCCCCTTCATCCTTGTGGTAATCGACTGGCAGACCCGATACAGGTCGCCCGTAATGCCGAGCCTTTCCAAGGGCTCCGGCAGAGGGGACCGCTCCGCCCGAGGCACCCCGCCAGAAGGCTCTGCTCAAGCGATGGGACTGGCCGCCTCGCGCGCCACGGTCGGTTGGGGTTGCGACGCCTCCCCGGGCGAACCCCCAACCTCGACCGGTGCCCGGGACCGACCGCACCGGGAGCTCCAAGCACCTGGGGCTGCAACGCCCTAGCGGGCGAACCCCCAGCCCTGCCTGTCTCGGCCCGCACCTCGCCGACCGGGACATCACCGCCTCCGGCCGACCCCCGGGCCTCAGCGTCAGCTACTTCAGCATCGGCCCCCTCTACCCCCGTGGGGGGGAGAGCCGACCTATCGCCGCCCTCTGAAGGGCCCCCGGTCTCCTCGGCCCCCTCTCGCCTGGCAAGTGGGGGAGCTGGCCCCGAGGGGTCGGCCCCATCTTGCCCCCGAGAGGGGAGCGCCGCCTAGCCGGAGTCGCCCCCGGCGGTAGGAGGGAGACCTGCCTTCTTGGCCCGCTTCTTGGCCTTCGCGGCCTCCCGCAACTTTCCCGCCATGGGATCCTTGCGCTTCGTACCAGCTGGCCGTGAAGACCCCCCGGGGGCCACCCCCTTGCCCTTATCCCGGGCTTGGTCACGACCCGCAGGAGCCTCTGGTTCGTCGGCCGCCGAGTCATCTTCTCCCAGATCGATGACCTCAGCAGTTTCCTCCAGAGGTTCCCGCCTCACGTCTGCAACAAAGAAAGAAGACCCGGTCAGGAGAAGAAAAGTAACTACCACCCCAGGAGAAGAACCTCAAGAGCGGTACCTGTCAACGTCAGCCGCGTAAGCAAACACCGTTCGATGTTCTCCGGCGTCACCAGCTCCTCGGTCGATTGGCGGTTATCCAGCAGACGGGCGGCCCGCCTCTCCACGTGGGGAGGGAACTCCTCCTGGCGAGGAGGAAGATTTGGATAAAAATTGGGCGAGATCAGGCATCTCCAAAACTCATCCGTCGCCTCCGCCTTCACCCAGAAGAATTGGGTCTTCCACCCCTTGTGCGAGGAATCCTTCGCAGCGAGGGAGATGCAACTCCTGTTCCTCCTCGCGTGGATAAAGTAGAAGCCCTTCCCCGCCGACGGGTGCGCCTTCAACTCGAAAAAATAATGAAAGAGGTCCAAGGAAGGAAAAATGTCGTGCTGACGACAGAGAATCCGAAAGGCGGAGAGGAGGAGATACGAGTTGGCCACCAACTGAATAGGCGCCAACCGGAAAAACTCGAGAAGCTGGAGTACAAGGGGCTCGAAGGGGAGGCGGAACCCGCTCTTCCAAGCCAGAAGGAAAGTGCAAATGTGCCCCGTACGGCTGTCCAGACTCGTCTCATACGGGGCGGCGGCAGCGAAGCTATACCTGAGAGGCAAGCGAAAGCGATGCTCCAGCTTCCTCACCTTGGCCTCCCCCAACTCACTGCAGTTGGGGACGGGCTCCCGCCTCACTTGCCCGATTTCCAAAGGCAGACCAGCCATCGAGCCGGAAGATGATCCCTCGCACGAGCTCGAAGACTCCGGAGGGGAAGGAAGTTGCCGGACCGCCTCCGCGGTTATCCTCGCCAACTCCTCAAACGCCGCCGCAAGACTTCGCGCCTCCACTGTGCCCTCACGACGCATTAAGGAGCCCCAAAAGCAAAGAAACTAAGGAAAGTCCAAAACCCTGGGAAGCCTAGAACGACGAACAGCGCTCAACGCCTATAAAACCCTGGAGGGAGGCGGCGCGTCGTTCCGTGCTCCGAGAAAAGGGGGGGCCCTTCGTTTCAAATCCGTCAGGATCATCATTACGGGCCCAGGCGACCACTATACGTGGCTCCACAACGCCAACAGAATTCCACTCACCTGAGACACGCCGGTCCAAAGCCTCAAAAACTACTCGACCGAGCCTCCATGGCTCGGGAGTAGGAGGGGGACAAGTGGAGAGGGGGATTTCTGTAGCCCACCCAAAGAGCAGCCCAACAAGACCCAACAGGGTCCAACGAGGCAAGCTCACCCGAGTGATAGCCCACGGGGCCCACTCAGGAAAGAAAAGCCCAATGAACAAACACTCGAGGAACCAACTCTCCCCGGCGGCCCCTAGGCTCGGAGGGCCCGAGTGATGGTCAGGTCACAAGGTGGGTCCGGTCCAAGCCGTTTCCCCGCCCGGGAGAGACAGGCGTTAGCCGACCTATCCGACCCCTCTTTCACCGAGCTATGCTCATCGCCCGGACAGGGCTGGCGTTTCAGGAGCTCGGCCAGACCAGACACTAGCCGTTCGTGCTGCCGTTAAGAGTCCCCAACAGACAGGGGAATCAAGAAGCCACCGGACTTCAAGGCGATAACGCTCCCACGATAAAGGCCATGAAAGCCCACGTTGAGGACGTAACTCCCGCCGAAGACCCCTCAGCTTACAGGACTCCTGAAGGCGGCACACTATTTAAACCAGAGCTACCCTCCGGTGGAAGGGAAGAAGAAAAAGGGAGCCATTAAGGCACTCACACTCGAAACTCCCGAGCATTCCGCTTCACCCCTTTGGTGGAGAGGAATCTCGCGCACCAGCTTTTCTCCTCCCCATCATTGCTTCCACCACAGCTCTACTGACTTAGCCATCGGAGGGTTTTGCCCCAGAGAAACCCCCTGGGCCCTCTGATACGTTTCCCTGTCTTGCAGTTCATCTTCTGGTGATCCACAGCCCGCTCAGGACTCAGTGCGAGATTTCGCCTCTTCAATGCTACATTATTAACAAGAGCCCAACCACTGCCCTAAGTTTGTTGGCTATTCTTTCCTTTGTGTTTTTTGATGTGATACTTATATGTAGATTCCAAAAGAGCAGAGATCTAAGTTGGACCCCAAGTCCAAAAGATGTGTTTTTCTTAACTATACAAATGGAAGAAAGGGGGTATATGTTATGGGATCCTACTACATGCAAGATAAAATTTAGTCGAGATGTAGTCTTCAATGAAGATTATGCTGCAAAAAGGAAAGGAGCAGCATGACTTCAAGAAAACAGAGTGTTAAACTTGAAGTCCAAAAAGATGATGAAAATCGGCATGCTAATCCCATAAATCAGGAAATTGAAGATCATGATGATAGTTATGAAGAATAGCATGTGCAAGAAGAACCACAGGCTGAAGTAGAAGATAATCTTGGCACGAGGGTCCTCCTAGTTGGATGAAGGATTGTGCCAATTCTTTTGCATGTATTAGCAAGGAGGAGTCCACTTACTATCAAGAAGCATGTGAAAATTGTCAAGAATGTGTTATTTATCTTATTCCTAAGGCACCAGTTACCAAGTGTATATGTACATATGGAGCATTGCTCCCCAAAAAAAAAGAAATATTTTTGAACCTTATTTTTTCCTCCGACATGGTATCAGAGCGGGGCGGGTAACAACCCGCGCTCCGTTCGTCTTCCTCCCGCAGCCGCCGCCCCTCTTCCCCACCATACCGCGGCCACCCACTGCCCCCTCCCTTCCTCTTCCTCCCTCTGCCGCTGCCTTTCCTTCCCGATAGCCGAAGCACCTCCTGCACCATTCCACCGACAGCTCCTCTGCATCGTCGTGGGAGCCCCCCCTTCGGCCGGCCTCGCCAGAGGGAGCGCAAAGGGAGGAGCTATGGCGGACGAGACGGTTGCGGCGGAGGCCTTCCCCATTCCCATCGCCGGCGGCCCCCTTCGATCTCTTCCTTCCCGATCTCCAAGCACCGTCTAGGGCCACCCGCGGCAGGAACATCGCTTACCGTTGGCTGCCCCTCCCTCTGACGTGGTGCACATCCGTCTCTCACCGTGGGGTTCACCTCAGCTGCTGCGATGGCTTCCACTTCCTCCACCTCGGATGCACGGACGACCCCTTCGGCTATTGGAACGACCGTTAAGTTGAACGGCTCCAACTATCTTCTATGGTCGCGTGCATTCCGATTTTTATGTGGCTCTCAACGGAAGCTTTCTCATCTGAATTCTCCTCCGATCGACAAGATGGATGAAGCCAAGTTTGCATCGTGGCAGTCCGATGATTATTTTGTCATGACTCTACTCCTCAATAGCATGGAGCCTCATGTGAGTTCTAATGTCGTCTTCCTTAGTACTACAAAGGAAATGTGGGCTGCTCTGCAGGAAATATATTCTGATGCAAAGAATGTCTCCCGGGTGTATTCTCTGTATGAAGAAATTTTCTCCCTCAAGCAAGACAGTCGCTCTATTCATGATTATTTTGCTACTCTGAAGGGTAAGTGGGATGAGTTACAGGTGTATCATCCCCTCACTGCTGATGTGACCACTCTGAAGAAGCAACGCGAGGAGTTCTTAGTCGCCAAATTTCTATCTGGGTTGGATGACTCCCTCAGCCACGTTCGTTCTCATCTCCTCTCGGACGACGCGGTTCCCTCTCTGGCGAATGCTATGTCTCGTGTGCTTCGAGTCAGTTCCTCCACCTCTGCTGTTGAGACTAATCTTGTTGAGCACTCGGCCAATGTTGTTGGTCGTAGTCGTGGTCGAGGGCGTGGTCGTGGCCGAAACTCCTATCCCCCGTGTATTCACTGTGGCCGCCAAAATCATATCCCTGAGCGTTGCTGGGCGAAGTTTGGTCGTCCGGACACAGCTAAACTTGCGGCTACTCCAACTCCACCGACTTCGGATACTATGGTGACTCCATCTACTCCACTGCAGGACCTCCCGACGGATGCTACCGTTACTCTGCCCAAGGCCGACTATGAGCGCCTTCTCCAGCAGCACTCGTTCCATGCCATTCCTTCCACTTCAGGTAGTGTGTTTGCCGTCTCTCGTGGTTTGCCCTGGATCATTGATTCTGGGGCCTCTAGACACATGTCAGGTAATCGTTTATCTTTTTCATCTTTACGCCTTACATCCTCCTTTCCACCGGTATCTCTTGCTGATGGGTCTCCATCTCCTGTCCTTGGTGTTGGCACTGTTCGTATATCTCCCACTCTTACCCTTTCTAATGTGTTATATGTTCCTAAGTTCCCTGTCAATCTTCTTTTTACCAATTGTCTTACTCGTGATTCTCACTGTTTTGTTACCTTCTTTCCCTCCTATTGTGTCTTTCAGGATCTTCGAACGAAGGCGACGATTGGTGGCGGGCGTGAGTCTAGTGGCTTGTACTACTTCACTGACCGACCGTCTGCTTCTTGTTCTTCGGCTCTTATTGCAGATTCTCCATACCATTGGCATTGTCATCTCGATCATCCAGCTCCCTCGAAACTTCGTCCGTTTGTTTCAATTCCTTCCACCTTTTCTCACTTTCAATGTGATGCTTGTGAGCTTGGAAAGCATCATCGGGTGGTTTTCCCTCCTAGTGAAAGCAAACGGAGTGTCTCTCCTTTTGACTTAGTTCATAGTGATATATGGGGTCCAAGTCCTGTTGTCACTACTATGGGTTTTCGGTATTTTGTCACTTTTATTGATGACCACTCTCGGATGACTTGGGTGTTTCTTTTGAAGAGTCGGTCACAGATATTGCATGTATTTCAACAGTTTGTTCAAGAAATCAAGAATAAATTTTCTACTTCCATTAAAATTCTTCGTTCTGATAATGCTCAAGAATATTTGTCTTCACAGTTTAATGAGTTCTGCTTGGCTCATGGAATTCTTCATCAAACTTCTTGTGCTTACACCTCTCAGCAGAATGGGGTTGCTGAACGTAAAAATCGCCACCTTTTCGATGTTGCTCGGACCCTCATGTTTCACATGGCTGTTCCGAAGCAATTTTGGGGAGACGCTATTCTCACGGCGTGCTACCTCATTAATCGTGTTCCCTCGTCTATTCTCTCCGGGGTAAGCCCCTTCTCATGCCTCTATCCTTCTACCGACCCATTCCATGTTCCTCCTCGGGTCTTTGGCTGCCTCTGTTTTGTTCATGCCCTTTGACCGGGTCATGATAAGCTGTCTCCCCGCGCGATTCGTGGCATCTTCCTTGGTTATTCACGCACTCAAAAAGGCTATCGTTGTTTTGACCCGGTCTCTCGGCAGGTTTTTGTTACCGCTGATGTCACATTCTTTGAAACTATACCATATTTTTCATCGTCTACCGTGTCGTCTGCGCCTTCACTGCCTCTCCCCCCGTTTCTCCTTTCTCCGGATGATTCGACTCACACGGGTGATTCTGCTCCTGGTATGGCAGAAATTATACCAGCACCGTTGCAAGTCTATCAACGACGGAAAGTCTCGGTGCCACCACCTCAGCCCGCACCATTGCCGCCTTTGGGTGAAGATCCCCCACCTTCTCCTCCGGATAACTCGTTGGATCTCCCTATTGCTCTCAGGAAAGGTAAACGTACCGTGCCATCACCCTCTATATTTGCTGATGATTTTGCTTGGCCATCACTTCACAAAGGTGCTAATCATCACAGTTCTCATCCTATTGCTTGTTTCGTCTCTTACGATCATTTCAGCCCATCTTTTCGGGAATTTGCTTTCTCTGTCTCGTCGACCTGCATCCCTGCTCTTTATCGGGATGCTCTTGCGCACCCTCAGTGGAAGGCTGCTATGAATGAGGAGATGTCTGCACTCCTGTCTCGTGGTACTTGGGATCTTGTCGCTCCTCCTCCAGGAGTTGTCCCTGTTGCATGTAAATGGGTATTCACTTTGAAATATCTTTTGGATGGCACTATTGATAGGTACAAAGCTCGGTTGGTGGCAAAAGGTTTTACGCAAACGTATGGGGTTGATTATTTTGAAACATTCTCTCCTGTTGCCCGTATATCCTCTGTTCGTGTACTTTTTTATGTGGCTGCCAATCTAGGTTGGCGCATGTTACAGATGGATGTCAAAAATGCCTTCCTCTATGATGATCTGCATAAGGAAGTTTACATGGAGCAACCTCTGGGGTATGTTGCTCAGGGGGAGACACAAGTATGTAGACTTCGGAAGGCGATTTATGGCCTCAAGCAAAGTCCACGGGCCTGGTTTGAAAAATTCAGCAAGATAGCCTCAGCCATTGGTCTTGTTCGTAGTCAAGCCGACCATTCGGTGTTCATCCGGAAAAGCTCTACAGGGATTGTTGTCCTTGCTGTTTATGTTGATGATATGATTTTGACTGGCAGTGATGAAGAAGGTATTACAGCTGTAAAGGAATACCTACAAAAATAGGTTATTACGAAAGATCTTGGTCGGCCACGATATTTCCTGGGCATAGAGGTGGCATACAGCAAAGATGGAATCTCTCTTTCTCAAAGAAAATATGCATTGGATCTACTTCAAGAAACATGTCTCATTGATTGCAAACCTGTAGATACTCCTATGGTTACTCGACCTGAATTCTGGGACCAATATGGGGATGATTATCCTGATGCTGGTCGCTATAGACGCCTGGTTGGTAAGCTCATTTATTTGACTAACACCAGACCAGACATCACCTTTGCAGTTGGTCTGGTTAGTCAGTTCATGCAGAATCCAAAATAATGTCACTGACAGGCTATCTTGAGAATTCTAAAATATGTAAAAGGGGCTCCCGGGAAAGGCCTACTGTACAAAAGACATGGTCACGCACGTGTCAAGGCGTATTCTGATGCAGACTATGTAGGCTCTATTTCTGACATGAAATCCACCTCTGGATATTGTGCTTATGTTGGTGGTAACCTTGTTTCTTAGCGAAGTAAGAAGCAGGGCGTGGTTGCTCGTTCTAGTGCAGAAGTTGAGTATCGGGCAATGGCTCACACGGCCTGTGAGATGTTGTAGCTCCAGTCTCTTCTTCGAGACCTTGGTCTCTCATATTCTGAGCCAATGTTGATGCATTGTGACAACCAAGCAGCAATATATATTGCTAGTAATCCAGTCTTCCATGAACGAACCAAACATATTGAGGTGGACTGTCATTTTGTTCGGGAAGCGGTAATGTCAAAGAAGATCGCCACTCCATTCACCTCCTCGGAGGAACAATTAGCTGATTTGTTTACTAAAGCCCTTACCTCTCCTAGGTTCTCTACTTTGTGTAACAAGCTAGGCATATTAGATATATATGCTCCAGCTTAAGGGGGAGTGTCAAGAATGTGTTATTTATCTTATTCCTAAGGCACCAGTTACCAAGTGTATATGTACATATGGAGGATTGCTCCCCAAAAAAAAGAAATACTTTTTGAACCTTATTTTTTCCACTGACAAAAATGAAGATGCAGATCAGTGGAGAGTAGCCATGGAGGAAGAGGTGGAAACTCTGTACAATAATAAAACATGGGATTTAGTCAGATTATCTAATCAGAGGAAAGTTATTGGGTGTAAGTGGGTATTTAAGTTCAAAAAGGATGCTAATGAGAATGTTGATAGATACAAAGCCTGATTGGTAGTGAAAGGATATGCTCAGAAACCAAGTATTGGCTTCGATAAAAAAATTTTCTCTTGTTGTTCATGTAACTGCTATTTGTATTGTTTTGAGTATGATAGTTATTATTGATTTAGAGCTTGGGCACTTAGGTGTGAAAGTTACTTTTTTGATGGAAATCTCGACGAAGAAATTTATATGACTCAACTCGAAGTTTTTGTTGAATAAAGTAAAAGACAACTTGTTTGTAAGCTGAATAGATCATTGTATGGGTTAAAGCAGGTGCCGAGGTGTTGGTACAAGCGACTTGATTCCTTCATTTATAGCTTGGGTTTTACTAGATGTGTGGCTGATCATTGTGCTTATTTTATCAGGGTAGAGGATGGCGGTTTCATAATCTTGTTATTATATGTCAATGACATGTTGGTTGCAGGTACTAGTAAGAGTAACATTGCAACACTGAAAGCTCGTCTGACTAGGAAATTTTGAGATGAAGGGTTTGTGTGCTGTAAATCAGATACTTGGGATGATCGTACTCAGAGACAAAAAGAACAGGAAAATCTGTATAACTCAAAAGGGTTATGTTGAGAAGGTTCTGCGGCACTTCTACATGCAGAATGCTAAACCAGTTAACACTCCATTTCCTTTGACTTACAAATTATCTTCTGAACAGTGTCCTAACACAAAAGTAGAAAAGGAAGAGATGTCCCAAGTACCATATTCATTTGTAATAGGAAGTCTTATGCTTGTCATGGTGTGCACCAAACCCGACATTACACAAGCAGTGGGAGTTGTCAATAGGTACATGACCAATCCAAGTAGAGATCATTTGAGTTTCGTAAAGTGGACACTTTAGTATCTGAGGGGCATTTCTAATACTACTATATGCTATATATAGTGGTGACAAGATAGACTTAGTTGGTTTTGTAGATGCAAACTATGCAGGTGATAGAGAGAGACAACAATCTACCATTGGTTATATTTTCTAACCGGTAGGTGGTGTTGTTAGTTGGATGTCTGGACTCCAGAATATAGTTACATTATCTACTACTGAAGCATAGTATATGGCGGCTACAGAGGCATGTAAAGATGCTATTTGGCTGAAAAGATTGCTTAGAGAGTTAAAAAGTTGATTATAAGGCCATGAAAATCTGTTGTGATAATCATGCTATGTTACATCTTGCAAAGAATCCTATGCTCCATAATAGGACAAAGCACATTAATACGCGATATCACTGGATTCTAGATGTGGTAGATGATCAGATAGTTGCTCTACATAAGATTCAAACTAAAGATAACATTGCTGATGTGTTGACGAAGGTTGTTCAAAAGGAGTTCACATAGTGCAAAATTTTTCTTGGGCTTGTCATTACCTGATGATTGGTGAGTTTGGGCAATTCAGTTCTCTTGGTGATTCTTACTAGAGAGATATTGTACACATCTTCAAGTGGGAGAATGTTATCGTTGGGAAACTATTTTTTCTCACAAATTACTTATTTTAGATTATGACAAAATATATAGATTTTAAATATTTCAATTTTTATATTATCCCAGATGGCTAAGTTAATTTACGGGTTTAAAATAATTCAGGTTTGCCAAATACGTAGCCTAAAATTATATTTAACTTATATTTGGGAACACTAGGTGGCAGTAGATGCTCCTGCTTCTAAGTTCTGAGCATAGATGGAACACCGTTTAAGTATTCTGTCTAAAGTATAAGTTGGACGACATATCATCCACAAATTTAACTTAGACGATAGGATGCTTTCCGCCTAAGAAATAGATGATAGATGATATATCGTCTACCCTTTATAAGGTTAAAACATTATGTTTAAGTGCATATACAATGCACCGTCTACCTAGAAAGTTAGACGATATACTATCCACCCTTTAAAAAAGTCAAAGCATTCTGTCTAAGTGCATAAGCAATGCACCGTCTATCCCTTAAAAGGCTAAAAAGTTACATCTGAATGCATAGATGAAGCATCATCTACTTGGCAAGTTAGATGATGCTCTGCTTATTTTGAAAAGCTAAGTCCTTCCGCCTAAGAGTACAAGTTAGACGATACATCATCTAGTCTCAAACATAGACGAAACACTACCTGAGTTGAATAATTAGGCAGTGGATTATCTAAGGTGAATAGTTAGATAATGCAGCGCCTAATAGTGAAACCTTCCGTCTAACTCTATATAAGTGATACAAGTTGGACGACATATCATCCAAGTGTCAAGTAGATAGAAGATTGCCTAAATCGCAAACAAGTAGACGATAGAACACCTAAACGAAAAGGTTGGATGATACATCATCCAAGACCACTAAGGACAAAACTTATCATCTAACCTTAATCCTTCCATCTAAAAGTTACATGGGCTATGCATCGTTCAAGTCTGAACAAAAATGACAATTGCATCCTTAGACTATACAGCCCCTACATCCAGACCTGGTCAAATAAAAAAACATTTTGACCATGCTTCATCGACTTAGAAACACAAAATGACAAACTACATAGGAAACACCTATAAAAACACTTAGCCTACGGTGCCGTGTAATGTAGCCTATACTCTTAGGCCATGTTTGCTAATCGGGTGGGGTTAGTGCACTCGTCCCCAGGGGGTCGAGTGCGCTAACCGACCTCGATTAGTGGTTTTGTGTGTGAGAGAGCAGTGAGACTCACACCACTCTCTCACATCGATTTCACTATCCTAACCCTGAAACAAACCGGCCCTTATCGTCTAATCAACTTAAAATAATACTATAAAACTCGGATGATACACGTTTAGACAAAACTGTTGAATGATCAGATGGTCATACATCCAAATACGTCCACATTTAATGTCCGGTATCCATTAGGTATTTTTTATCCTCGACATATAAAATGCACTTACTTTATGATTATATTGTCCCAACATTCTTTACGTGAGATATACATGCTGTGTGAATCTGTATTATTTTATGCTTATAATACTCACACATGTGCTTTGTATTTTAAGTTTATCTCTTTTATCTCACGTCGCATTTAATAACCCTGTATAAACAAATATTCTAAGTACTACAGGTCATACAGGCTGATGCGTGACAAAGACGAACATCATGCAATCAAAAGGAAGATATGAAACATGCATATCTTCCTAGGGTAAAAGGACTACTTCACCTACTCCCTTGACCAAGACAACCACACGTAATGGACGTTAAAGTTCTGAGGATGAATAAGAGCCACCAAATGTTATGAAAGGGATCAGACCATTGAAAGCTATACGAGTCTAACAGATAGAAGTTCCAAGGGCCTATAAATATCCTAAGCTTCAAAGAACGAAATCATCCATTCAATTCTAGCATGCCAAACATTGAATGAGAATTCAAGTGATCCTCGAGCAAAAAATTTCCTGTGCACCCGCACATACGAGGGACTTCACCGCATTTACTTCGATCCCTAAAGTCTCTCATTCCGAGAAATAGTCAAAGTGGAGGAATAATTTGCACTTCATCAACATTATTCATGCCCTCCTCTTCCTGTCTGTAAGTGTATTCATTTTTTTAGATTGTAAATTGTAGCTATCTTTGTGATGAGAGATAAAGAGCATTTCTTGCTCTTAGGGGAAGCAATGCTGTGTTGCGTCAGTTTGTTGATACTTAAATCAGGTGGATGACTAACTCTTGGAAAGTAAGTTGATGCGAAATCATGACCAAAAAATTTAAGTCACTTTGTGTGACTGTGATTTGTTAAAATCTGACCAAAAATTAGTTGGGCCGCTTATTCCTAAAAAATAAATAGAGAAGATTTGATGAGACTTGTGAAGATCAACTAAGTAGTTGGATTTTGGAAAGCCAATGGTTGTAACCAAGCCAATTGATAGTGAAATCTCTTATGAGTTATAAGAGAACTGGATGTAGGTCTGTCTAGAAGGACAAATCAAACCAATATAAAATCCTATGTCTCGTGTAAGTGTGTGTTCGTTGTCTCTCTGCGTGTTTGATTTTTGTTGCGTTTCATATTTTAAAATTTTAATACGTGATTATCTTCATAAGACATACTTTGTCACCCCCTTCTAAGATGTGCCCAATTACTAACCGCTATCGATGAAAATGTGTCTCGTCTGGGCATGTCTTTCCCCTCTCTCTTAACCTTTCTCACACTGAAGAAATCTATAACGAATGGATTTCTCACCAGTGAACGGACGTGGATGTGAGGATTTTTTATGTGTGGAGAATGTGGACTCTCTCTTATGGTTTCTTCTTCTCTCTTTCTATCTATTTACGTAAAGAGGGTTGTTGTTGCACAATGCCTCTAGGGTGAACACAAGAAAAGGTTTGAAACTCTCTGTTGATATTCAGAGAGAGCATGGAAAGGTGAAGACGAAGACGAAGTTGACCAACTCTTCTTTTGTGTCACATATTAGTAAGGAGAGTGGTTGTATTAACCTATTTTGTGCTATTGTTATTTTGTTAGAAAAATTCATGTACTATTTATTCACTTTGATCAATAAAAGGAAATAGAGACCGTGTTATTGACGTAGATCATTTTTTGGAATCGATCTAAATATGTAAATCATGTGTATTGTGATTGCGTGTTTGTTTGTTATCTTCTATATTTCAATTTATCTACTTATTATGGATTATAGGAAGGAGGATGTGGTGGGTGGCCTTAGAAATAGACACGCTCAAGGAGGGAAGAAGGATGGAGAGGGGATTGCTCCGTGTATAATCATGTGATTGTTTGTTTCCTCTCGTCTCCTTTTTAACACGCCTACGTGGCACACGTGAATCATGCTCTATTTTTGGGCGATGTCACTACTTCCCGCATATCTTCTCCGCTGCAAATGGGTGTTTGAGATGAGGTCCCCCACCATCGTTTCAACCGTGATACGTAGAACATGGATAAGAGTGTCCATTTTGAGCATTGACATAGATATTCATATGTCATAGGCATTTTTAATTTTTAACCCCTATGATTCATATTTTCGGATTACACAATTACACAGTTGTCTTTTCAATGTAGATAATTCTTTATAAGTCCTCGTAATTACATAATTATTTGTTAAGCACCCTTTTATGATTTTTTGTAAATATATTAGGGATTTTTTTCATAATAATATGTTATGTTTCACCAAACAAGAGCTAAAAATTAGAAATCCCATATTTTTTATTGGATGTGAAATTTGAAAACAAAAACATAGAAATAGTATATTTTATGTATCTATGTACATTAATAGATTCGCATAAATCACATCTCATATATGATACAAAGTTTGTAATCTTAATCCATGTACATTGGATGGCAAAGTAGAGGGGCAAACAACACCCATGAGACCCATGAGTTATAAGTTATAACCTCCCCCCCCCCCTCCACCGTCGGTTTGTCGTATGACACATTGAATAATGCCCGTCAAAAATTAGTACATCCTTGATCTGATATTATTATTTTAACATTTAATTATTTATTGTTAAAAAAACCATATGTCTACACGATATCATATCATATCACCGATCATCGGCACAATTGATCCCGATGGTAAGACTAAACTTACTCCCTCTGCCTAAAGACTCTTCCAAAACTAAGATGGTATATATTTTATGTATATAATTTATCTCCGGTGAGAATGAAAATATAGGCATAATGTTAAAGAGATTTTTGCATATAAGTGATTGTTAAAATAAAAATAATAGACATATCATTCTTGTATTTGTATTTACATATTATTATTATTGTGAATAAAAACCACCTAACGAGCTTTCGCATATTGTACACATAAATAGTGTAAAAACTCATTCCATATATGTTTTTTTACGATATCAACATTTTTAATAATATATATATATATATATAATTATAATAAATTTATAATTTTTATTTTAAATATAATTTACACGTAAAAGAAGCATAATATTATATATCTTGTATCTAATCCGAGAATCTCTCCCTCCCATTAGAGGTGGGGATGTAAACTCTCCGTCACTAGATGTACGATGTGGAGTTGGTAATCTTTGAAAAATATTATTACGTCAACATTGTTGATTTTGAGTTTAGTTGTGAAGAAAAAAATAAGTATAAAAGAAACACAAACAATCTTGATTATGTTGATAAAAAAGTCATACTCAATAGTTGTGTCGATCAAGATTTGTCAAATCGAGACGGGACGATCTGAATAACAGATCGAGACGACCGATCTGTGGGATGCAATCGAGACGTTTTATATATTTAATATTTTATTTTAAAGATAAAATATTTTATAAGTAAATAAATTGGTTAGGTGACTTTGTTAGTTTGGATTCGAAATAAATCGATTGCACGTGTTTTTTTTATTTTTAAGATTTTCAATTCAAGAACTAAAAAATCCAAAGACATTCGTAAGATTAGATCCCAGGGCATTTTAGATGAAATGTCTAACTAACTAAGTTAAGAATTTTCTTATATTATTTTACATATACTATATATATAAAGGTTCTTTGCACCTTACGGTACGGAGTGGGACGGTACCTAAACAGGCGTGATCCCGCGCGGATCCTGAGCGGGCAGAAGATCACCGGATTGTGAACTGCAAGAAAGGGAAACGGATCAGGGGGCCCAGGGATGAGTCACTGGGGAAAAACTCTCCGATGTTTAAGTCAGTAAAGCTATGGTGGGAGCAATATAGGGAGGAAGTAGCTTCTGCTCGAGATCCCTCTCCACCAGAAGGGTGAAGTGGTTCCTGCTCAGGAGTTTTGAGCGTGTGGTTGCCCTTACCTTTCGCCAGAGGGTATCCCTGGTTTAAATAGTATGCCGCCTTCTGGAGTCCTGTAAGTCGAGGGGTTTCAGGTAGGAGTTACATCCTCAACGTGGACTTTTATTACCTCATCGTGGGAGCGTTATCACCACCTTGGGGAGCTGGTGTGACGCCCCGACTCGGAGACCCGGTCCAGTCGTAAAGACTCGCGTCGGATCCCGGTCGAGACGTCACAGTGGGAACAACTCAAGCGGTACAATTGCGATTGAGAATTACACATAAACACTGAAATATCATTGCAGCGGAAATGAAAATACTCAATTCATCAGCTTACAGTCAAATGACTACATCCACATAGATAAAAATAAAGATAACAATTTCACAAGTCTTTTATTACAAATCCAAATTCACACACTTTTTTTAACATAACCAATACAACTCATAACACAACTACCTAAGATAATAACTCGAAGTAACTCCAAGACGCGGTCAGAACACTGCGAGATCACTCCTCGCTTTCCTCTACCGCTTCTCCTGAAAATGTTCAACGGGGTGAGTCTACGAATAGACCCAGTAAGAGACTAGCATAGTCCCCAGTCATAACATGTAAGAGCACACCAAAAGTGATTTACGGCATTTCATTTTACAAAGTGATCATAAGTCATGCTATTAACCTTTTACAAATAAAACATGTACAATAAAACTCTACTCTATCACTGATAATTTAACATTTGTAAATATTACTATGCAAGGTAACTCAGTTAATTTACCAGTAGAATGATTCCAGTACTAGGCGGAGTAGTCTCACGCATAGTGAAGGGATCCAGACAGACATAATCTGCCCTTTTCCAAATCACCATTTGATATATTGGAGATTCATTAACGGTGAATATTTACCATGTAGTAACAGTAAAATGCAACAACAGTAATTTCAATATCAGTTAAATGAGTAATAACAATAGTTTTAGTGAACAGTAAAAGCAGTTCCAATATCGATTCAGTAATAGTAATAGTCGTATAAATAACGACTCAGTGAACAGTAAAAGTAATTCAGTATCAATTCAGTAGGCAGTATCAGTTGTTCAATTTCAGTTCAATAAACAATAACAGTGGTATAAATAGCCAGACACAGTGCCCAAACCACCACTAGAAGGACAGTCAGTCGGTACTCGATCACCTAGGTAAGTAGTGATGAGTCTTGGTTACTGCGCAGAACCGGGAGAAGTCCTCTCCACCTTAACCAGTGGTACTTGTCTACCTCCAGGATTTCATTCCCCGTTACCCTCGGGGCCAGTACAGTGTGAACCTCCCTATAGGGGCATTTCTACAGTTTGGTTCCAGTCTCCCCCTATGGTGGCAGTGTCCATTTGGCATTACTAACGGTACGGTAAAAATATAAATATGACTTATATGAAATAGACACATGCCACTCAATAATCTTGCTGTGAATATTAATATACCAATGCTGAAAATTATTTTTCTTTTTCTAAAATTTTCAAGTTATTCAAATATAATGACATATCTATATATCAAAATTTACTAAATCTGTTTACATGTATCCGAATGTCTTGAAATTTTAGGGAATCAATATATTTACATAAAGAATCCAAACATAAAATTTCCATCAATTTTCAGACAGAATTTATAATTTTACAGAATTACTTGTATATCAACATGTATCAAAAATTTACTAAATTTAACTACCATGTTCTGAAAATCACTTAACTTTTTCTGCATATCATATTTATATGTAACATTTCACATAAAATTTTTCACAAATTTTCATGCAGTAATTTGAATTTTTCTAGTATTATATGTATTTCAACATATATCATAAATTGACTAAATTTAGTTACCATGTTCTGAAATTCCTCAAATTTTTACTGCACATCACATTTACATGTAATATTATACATAAAAGTTTCCATAAATTTTCATGCAAGAATTTGAATTTTTCAAGAATTGTATAAATTTTCCTATACATGGAAATTTATCTACATTTACTCACAACACTCTAAAAATCACCATAATTCCTCAAACTATCATCCATAACAGAAATATCGATTTTAAAACTTCTTATTATTTTTCCCACTACATTACTATTTTTCACACTGTATTACTATTTTTCACACTAAGTAATAAAAATATATCATGAGTAA
Source organism: Amorphophallus konjac (assembly GCA_022559845.1). Taxonomy (NCBI): domain Eukaryota; kingdom Viridiplantae; phylum Streptophyta; class Magnoliopsida; order Alismatales; family Araceae; genus Amorphophallus; species Amorphophallus konjac. The sequence continues at coordinate 369,718,818 of CM040123.1, forward strand.
TAAATCAACTAAATATATTCAAAATGATCAGATAATTTCTAAAATTTTAAAGAATGTTGTTTCAGTCAGAATTGTCATACATAAAAATTTTCATCATTTTTTATTCAGTAAGTCTATTTTATACAATTTTATATCAATTTCTAAAATTTATAATAATTTACAATAATAACTTTTAAATAGATAAAATTCATCCAGAACACTTTCAATGACCAAAATATACTAAAAACTAACTTTAAAGTACTCTATATCAATTATGTAACATTCTTAAAAATTTTACAGAGTATTAATATTTATTCAATTTTCTAATCTTTTATTTAAACATGGGTAATTATACTAGTAAAGATTCTGTTATCAGAATAAAGTGCAAATTTCATCACTTAGTACTAACATGCATTTTAACCTTCTGGTAAAGTTTCAAGAATTTTCATACCGTATTTCTATTTATCCCATAATTTTATTCTCCTAATAAAGTATCAAGAATTATGTAATATCATTTACAGATATCAATAACTATTGATATTTTCAGAATACAACAAACTCAATGCAACAACCTTTCTGTGAAATTATAAGATTTTTGTAAACATGAACTCTAATTTCTGTAATTTTTTTATATTTGTTTATATATTTGTTTATGTATGAAAATTCATTAAAATAAAATTCGTGATCCAGAAATTATGAAATTTTTTTCTATACATGGAATTCACAATAAGATGCATTATTAAAATTTTAGGTTATTTAATATCATCCCTTTAATATTTTAGTATAATTGAACACATTAATGATAATATTAAAATATTCATAAACGTAATAATAATTTAAATCAGACATGAAAATTTTTACAGAAAGTTTAGAACATCATATTTCATTACTCTGGAAACTTTATAAGTTTATCTTACATCGTTTCTAATTATAAGACCTTAATCACTTGATTTATCTGTAATTACATGCTTTAATATTAATGATCTAATACTAATCCGACTAAGATATGATCACAGATCATAAATAACGATCTATGGACTTAACTACATATATAGATGCTAATTACACACCTTAAATCAATCTAAATATACTAATCCTTGTTAATCCCTGGGAATAAAATACTAATCCCTTACCTTAATAATGTTTTAACACCTCCCTAATAGGCTCTGGACCTTCTCCTCAGCACCTCACGTACCCAGCTTCTAAAGGATGCAAATGAAGCCCCTTACCCCTCTATTTATAGTAGTTTTGGCCTAATCCATCTTAACCCTTCATTTAAATTAAGGGTGAAGATTTAACCAATTATATTACTATTATTTAATTTACATTTGACATTCAAACCCCACCTACTAATCCACCTAACTTCCTTTGACCAATCTATATTTTTTCCTTTTTTATATATCTATCATGTGTTATTTTTGACTAAAGAAGGAAGATAGATTGGGTTAATATAACTTTAACAAAAAGAAAAAAATTTTAAATATTCGGCCGCAATTGCGGCCGAAAGAGGGGGGTGGCAGGGCAGCGGGCGCACCCGCCCGCGTGGGCCCGCCCCTACCCAAATTTTTCTTATTATTGTTGGGTTCTGTGCATCCCCTCGTTGTCTTTGACAATGGTTTTGATGATTCCAATAAATTGTGTGTTTTATGTTTACTTGTTTTGTGTTTACTTCAAAGTGGAAATCTTGATTGTCTATGTTTTATGGCATCCTGATGGTAAAACAAACTAACACTATGATATCTTGTTTTGCAGGTGGTTCAAACACAATGATCCTTCATGCACACATCCTTGATGTTGGTGTTTGTATTGGTGCCTTCATGCATGTCCTATATGGGACACTTGATGTGGATTTCTGCTTAACATGCTTTTTATGATTCTTTTTGATCCAAGGTTATTGGATGTTCTTAAGACCCTCTAACCATGCTATCTAACTTGGTTATATCATGTTCACAATTTGGGTCATGACTTTTTTAATGAATTCATATAAATGCTTGACATTGTGTTTCATGATACTCAAAGTCCATACATTCAGTTTCATACATTGGCCTTCATCAGCAAAGTCTGTACATTGGCCTTTGGCCACCAAGTCTGTACATTGGCCTTCATCAGCCAAGTCTGTACATTGGCCTTTGGCCACCAAGTCTATACATTGGCCTTCATACTTCAAGTCTATACATTGGGCTTCATATTTCAAAGTCTGTACATTGGCCTTTGGCCACCAAGTCTATACATTGGCCTTCATACTTCAAGTCTATACATTGGGCTTCATATTTCAAAGTCTGTACATTAGCCTTCATCAGCCAAGTCTGTACATTGGCCTTCATACTTCAAGTCTATACATTGGCCTTCATACATCCAAGTCTATACATTGGCCTTCTTACATACAAGTCTGTACATTGGCCTTCTTCCAAAGTATGTACATTGGCCTTCTTACATACAAGTCTATACATTGGCCTTCTTCAATCCAAGTCTATACATTGGCCTTCTGCCAAGTCTATACATTGTCTTGTGCCTTCAAGTTTCCAAGTCTATACATTCAGTTTCATGCATATACAAAGTGGAGATTTGAGTTTGCTCTCAATTCATCTAATTCAGGTTGGCTTGATTAAACTGTTACTTTTGGACTGATCTTGATAGTCTTGGTTTGAATATCGAACTCTTGTGTAGCTTGCTTGAATCATATTTGATATGTGAGGCTTGTGTAGAAAATGGCCATCCTTGAGTTGAAAGTGAAATGGTTAGATAACTAATCAAATTAGTTTGTCTCCCTATGGATAGCTCATGAAGTCCATGTGTGATGTAGTTGAACTCAAATTGCTTGACATACCAAATTTATTTTTAGCTTTCAGTGTGGAACTTGGTGAATCTTTGGTGAAAGGCTTTCTGATAGTGCTTGATGGATGGTTCAATGTATTTGACCTTTGAATGAGGGAAAGTGTATTTTTTAGTGGTTTTCAATTGTGTCTAATGCATCCTCTTCAAAGAGCTCTTTATGGTCCTTTATCCTTGTGCAAACTAATTGGGTTAATTTGTGTTGAAGGTGGTCCTTTCATGCATGAACTATTTCTAAAATGAAAGCTTGTATGGAATAATTGAAAAGCTCAATATGCAAGTTAAGAGATCTATTCACATGACAAAGATGTAAGGTAGATGCTCTTTTCACTTAGCATTGATGAAAGAATGATGAGGTTGAACGTTCATGTAGTGCAGGTCCAAAATGCTCTTAAATCATGAAAGACAAGGTAAGAATTTACATTTGATGTAATTCATGTTTGGTTACATGTTGATGCATGTTTAGATCATTGGGTTTGCATTATATAGTCATTTCATAAGGTTACAAGGTCATTGGGTCGACCCCCCCACTCAATGGGTCGACCCATGTGCTGAAATAGGCCAAAACTGGCTTCTGGGACAAAGTGGGTCGACCCCCCTCTCAAGTGGGTCGACCCCTGTAATACTTTTTCATGAAAAAAGGGTTCTGGGAGTAGATGGGTCGACCCCCCTCCAAAAGTGGGTCGACCCACCCCTGTTCGCAGCAACGTGCGGGATTTCCGTAAGTCACCGAAACCCATCCAAATGACCTCCGATTGGGCTGAAATTTTACACTAATACCCTTGAGTTACTAATGAACATATTGGGGTGGTTTTGCTAGGGTTTTGCAAGGGTATTGTGGTCTTTTACACAACTCATCCCTCTTGTATATATAACATACGAATTTGGGGTTTTAACAATCTCCTTTGGCTAACCTTGTTCTATTTGTTGTAGGAGAGAAAGAAGAGAGCTCAAGGAAGCTTCAACGCTAGATTCGATCTACATCCCTCGACATTTGGAGCTCGTGGAAGAAGAAGAAAAGGAGCGGATCATCAAGGGGATCAAGAGGACACTCTCAACGTCATCATCCGGCTACCCTCCGACCCGTGGCATAGAGAAGACATTCTATAGCCATTGTTCTTCGATAGGAATTTCTTTCTACATCCTTTTTGTGCTTAATGGAGTCAATCTATTTAGGTTTCTAAAGTTATATTGATCATATCCTTCGTTTCTAAACATCATGTCTGTGAGTGTGTGAACCGTCGGTGAACGGTTGTGGAGTTATTGTGCCGCGGGCATTGCGGCTTGTGTGTGTGTGATTGTTCGTCCCTTGTGGATCGTGTACGGAGCTGCGTCTCGGTGTGTGCTTATTGTCCGGGGTGTGTTCCCCGTCGTGTGTGTGTGGATATTGCTACAGAAGTAGCGTGTGTGTGTGGTTGGGGTTCGTCCCCGTGTTGCTACGAAAGTAGCGTGTAGTGAAGCCTCACCCGGTTGGGTGAGGGGTGGACGTAGGGAGCCCTTGTGGTCCCGAACCACCTAAAAATCTCCGTGTCCTTTGTGATTGCCTGTGTGTTTGTCCCTTTCTTCTATCTCGCTTCACAGGTTAGTTTAATAGATTTTTACTCACTACACCACTGCACACTGTTACTTCTGTTATTCGCACTAGGCATAATTTTCTCTAACATTTGCATTGTTATTACGAGTGAGATCGGAAAGATTGAGAGAACCTGTTAAATCTCATATGTGTTTAGGCTAATCAAGTAGTTGATATTTAATTCCACTGTGTTCAGTAAAGAAAATTTTTAAATCCGCCATCTAGGTCAAGGGGACAATTCAACCCCCCTTCTTGTCCGCCATCTAGTCTGGGCCAACATCTTTACTTTCTTCTAACCTTTAAAAATTCTCTTAATTTATTTTCATGACATAAATAAATATAATAAACCAATAATTTCAACCCTTTTAAGCATGCAAAAATTTTTATTTATTAAATAAAATACTATAAATTGTCGGGCATTACAGCTGGAGTCCCTCACCCTTATGAATTCTTGCTCACAGAGGACTCTTACCGACTGCATGGGTAAGCATTCGACGGTCGACCGTTTCGAGCTTAAGGGGGGCCAGCCGTATCCGGGCGATGGGCCTAGCTCGGAGGGAGATGGGTCGGAACGATCGTGTGCACCTCCCCATATCCTGGCTGAGGATAGATCGGGCGTAGATCATTCTGACGACCTGACCGTCGCTCGGGCCTTCCAAGCCTGAGGGCCGCCTAGGAAGGTTGGGTCCCCGAGTGATCTTTTATTGGGCTTTTAGTCCGGAGTGGGCCCTGTGGGCTATCACTCGGGCGAGCGTGGCCTTGTTTGGTCCTGATGGGCCTAGTTCGGCTGCTCTTTGTCTGGGCTGCAGAAATCTCCCTCTCCACTTGTCCCCCTCCTACTCCCGAGCAATGGGAAGGCTCGGAAGAGTAGATATTCGAGGGTTTAGGACCAGCGTGGCTCAGGTGGGTGGAGATCTTGTGGTGTGAGTAAGCCACGTGTCGTGGTCACCAAGGCCCGTAATGATGATAATCCTGACGGATTTGAAACGAAGGGGCCCCCTTTTCTCAGAGGTCGGAACGGCGCGCCGCCTCCCGTGAGGGGATATAGGCGTTTGGGCGCTCTTCGACATTCCAGACTTCCTCTATTTTTAGGGTCTAGCCTCCCTTCGAAGTTCTAGGCTCCTTCATGCGTCGTGAGGGCACGACGGAAGAGCAAAAACTTGCGGCGGCGTTCGCAGAGTTGGCCGAGGCGACGGCGGAGGCCATCCGGCAGCTCCCTCTTCCCCCAGAGTCTTTGGGGTCGGGAGAGTGTTTTTCGTCGAGCTCTTCCTCAGAATCCATGGCTGACCAGCATTCGGGGGAGTGGAGTGATGAGCCCGTGGCGAAGGCGCCGGTCCCCAACTGCAGCGAGCTAAGGGAGGCCGATGCGAGGAGGTTAGAGCACCAGTTCCGCCTTCCCTACAAATATAGTTTTGTTGCCGCCGCCTAGCAAGAGATGAGCTTGGACTCTCGTACGGGCCACTTCTGCTCCTTTCTCTTGGCGTGGAAGAGTGGGTTCCGTCTCCCTTTCGAGCCCTTCGTCTTCACGCTCCTTAATTTTTTTTCGTTGGCGCCGGTCCTGCTGGTGGCCAATTCATATCTTTTCCTCTCCGCCTTCCGCATCCTCTGCCGTCAGTGCAGGGTCCCCCCTTCCCTGGACCTCTTCCACTATTTCTTTGAGTTGAAAGCGCATCCATCGGTCGGAAAGGGTTTCTATTTCATCCAGGCGAGGAGGAATAGGAGCTGCATTTCGCTGGCGGTGAAGGATTCTTCTCACAAGGGATGGAAAACCCATTTCTTTTGGGTGAAGATGCAATTGGTGGGGGTATCCTAGGAGTGCCCGGTGATTCTAAACTTCCACCCGAATATCCCCCCCCCCCCCCCCCCGGCAGGACGAGTTCCCTCCACAGGTGGAGGAGTACGCAGCCATTTTTTTGAAGCATCGCCGATCTACGGAGGAGTTGGTCACTCCGGAGAATGTGGAGCGATGTCTCCTCACACGGCTGGTCCCATCAGGTTTGCGAGCCACAAACTTGACTCTTCTTCGGGTGCCGGGGTTGCTTTTGCGTTTCTGACCGTCTTCTTCTTTTGTGCAGATAACAGGCGGGAGCCTCTGAAGGAGGCCGCTGAGGTGGTCGATCTTGGCGATGACTTGGCTAACGGAGAACCGGCCGCTTCAGAGGGTCGTTCCCAAGCCCGGGACAAGGGCAAGGGGGCGGTCTCCGAGGGGACTTCTCGGTCGCGTGGGGCGAAGCGCAAGGACCCCGTTGCGGGTATGTTGCGGGCTGCCGCTAAGGCCAAGAAGTGAGCCAAGAAGGCTGGGGTCGTCCCCACCGCTGGGGGCGATTCTGGCTCGGCGGCGCTCTCCTCTCCGGGGCAAGATAGGGCCGACCCTATCAAGCCAACTCTCCTATCTACCGAGCGAGAGGGGGCCGAGGAGACCAGGGGCGCCTCGGAGGGTGACGATGATGGGTCGGCTCTCCCCTCGGTGGGAATAGAGGGGGCCGAAGTTGAAGCAACCGCGGCCGAGGCCGGGGCGTCGGTCGAGGTGGGCGATGCCTCGGGCGGCGACGCGCGAGCCGGGACGGTCGAGGCTGGGGGTTCGCCTGCGGAGGCGTCGCCGCCCCAACCGACCGTGGCGCCAAGAGCAGTTGAGGTTCGATCCGGGCTGGCTGGCGGGGCACCCGGCGCAGGGAAAGTTCCCATGCCGGTGGCGCTGGAGCGGCTCGGCGTGTCGCGCACCTTGTACGAGATGTGCAGCGGTGTTGCGGCGAGGGTGAAGGGGGGAAGCGCGCGTCATTCCCCAGCCGGGGTCCTCAACGTCATGGTGGAGGGTGGCCTGATCATGGCTCAGATGGGGGCCACGATGGCGGAGACTTATGCTCGGTTAGAGTCAGAGCGGTCACAGCTTGCTTAGACCCTCGGCGGGGTCGAGAGGAAGCTGGTCCGGCTCACCGATGAGAACGGGGGGCTTCGGCGGGAGTTCTCCGCGACCAGGGAGTTGCTGCGGTCGAGCCAGCTGGAAGACCGAGCACTGACTGGGGAACTGGCCAAGGCTCGGGAGTCGCTTGAGAGGAAGAGTAGGCTCCTTGAGGAGGAGCGCCTTGCCCGCGTCGAGCTAGAAAGCCGTTGGGAGACCGAGCGCGTCAACCTAGCGCGCCGAGCGGTGGAAGCAGAGCGTCACCGATTGGAGGCCGAGGCTTATCGGGCCGAGGCAGAAAGGCGGGCAGTCGAGGCTGAGGGGCTGGCGGCCAAGGTTGGGAGGAGGCAAGCCGAGGCAGAGCGGAAGATGGCCGAACTTGTAGGGAGGGCAGGGTTGGCCGAGGTAGAGGCAGTCGAGCAGTATAAATGCTCGGAGGCCTACCGAGTCGACCTGAAGGAGGCTGCCCTTCCCTACTATGAGTTGGCTCTCCGCCGAGGCGCCCGCAAGGGCTTCAAGCAGGGCTATCGCCGAGCGGTGACCTATGCTGAAGAGCACAACTCCAGGCTCTACTTCCCGTCCGGTCAACGTTATGACTCGGATGCCTCGCCCTCCAGTTCTGCTACTTCGGCGTCGGGCGAAGAAGACCCGGAGGTCTCTTCTCATGAGGGGTCGCCAGCTCCGGAGGCCTCGGGAGGGCTCGCAACCGAGACAGTTCCCGCACAGGCAGGGGCAGTGCCTGGGTCGGCCGTCACCGAGGGTACCGGGGGCAGACCGTCCGTGCCTTCTGCTTCCGAGCCGCTAGATGGGCCGGAGGCCTGATGTATCGACCTGCTTTGTCTTCTCCCCTTCATTTCTTTCACTCTGCGGAGGCTGCTTGCTCTCTGTACGTTCCAAAGAATTGGCAGGTTGGAAGAGAGGAGGCCTTCATAGGCGTTCCCTCTCCCTAGCCTCTGTCAACTTAGAAGGTAGCCTTCCCCTCCGCAGTCCCTCTGTCACCTTTTTCATGGGCCACCCGAGCCAACTGGATCGACCACCTTTTATCCGAGCCAGTTTTTATGCGAGGCAGAGTCAGTGGCCGGACGCAAGGAGATCAAATTGAGTCGGCCGAGCGATGGCCTCTTGCAGTGGCGCCAGATGGATTTTTTTTGTTATGCAATGTATTGGCTTTGGCCTTTCTGATGTACCAACAATCGTTTGAATGAAAAGGAATTTTATTTCGCTCAAATTGTTTGCATGATTTCAAAAGTAGAACTTGCGTAGTGTGGCTGCGTTTCACGTCCGAGGGATGGGTTCCCCTTCCATAGTAGATAGCCGGTATGCTCCTTTCCCGAGCGTCTCGACCACTCGGTAGGGACCTTCCCAGTTGGGGGATAGCTTGCCTTCCGCCTCTAGTGGTCGAGAGGCTTCAGCTTTTCTAAGGACAAAGTCTCCCGGTTGGAAGTGCATGTCTCGGACTTTGGCATTGTAGTATCGAGCGAGGCGGCGCTGGTATTTCGTCGCTCGGATGCTGGCAATCTCTCGGAGTTCATCCGCTAGGTCGAGGTTCTCGAGTAATTTTTGCTCGTTTACCTCGGGCGAGAAGCAGATGACTCGGAGGGAGGGATTGGCGATCTCCAATGGAATTACGGCCTCGGCGTCATATACCAACTGGAAAGGACTTTCACCGGTTGTCGTTTTGGGAGTCGTTCTGTGTGACCAAAGTACGCTAGGCAGTTCCTCGAGCCAGCTGCCCTTGGCCTTGCTGAGTCTGGTCTTTATGCCTTTTAAGATAGTCTTGTTGGCATTCTCGACCAGCCCGTTGGCCTGAGGGTGTGCGACCGAGGTGTAGTGGTTGTGAATACCTAGGTCGGCACATCTGTCTCGAAAATAACGAGAGTCAAATTGTCGACCGTTATCGCTCACTATCACCCGGGGGATGCCGTAACGACAAATGATCGACTTCCAGACGAAACTCCAGACGACTGTCTCGGTGATCCTTGCCGTGGCTTCGGCCTCGATCCACTTGGTAAAGTAGTCGATGGCGACGATGATAAACTTCTTCTGGGCCTGAGCCGTAGGGAACGGCCCAAGAATGTCGACCCCCCACCGAGCGAAGGGATACGGCTCGGCCAGGGTGACGAGCTCCGTTGCCGGCCGATGGACTAAGTGGTCGAATCGCTGGCATCGGTCGCACTATTGCACGTAGGCCGTGCAGTCACGCTGCAGAGTGGGCCACTAGTAACCCTACCGTAGCAGGATCCGGGTGAGTGACCTTCCCCCTGAATGCACTCCGCACAGGCCTTCATGAATCTCTTGGATAGCTCGGGTGGCTTCGTCGGGGCCGAGACACTTCAGGAGAGGACCGGAGAAAGATCTCCGGTAGAGAGCGTCGTCTAGAATGACGAAGCGCCGGGCTTGGTACTTCAATCTGCAGGCCTCTCGAGGGTCAGAAGGCTCTTGAGAGTCCCGGAGCCATGACAGATAGGGGGTGCGCCAGTCGCTCGGAATGGCCGAGTCAACAGCAAGGAGCTCGGAGTCAAAGCTCGGATGCTCTAGCTCTTCAAGGAGGACTGATCGAGTACCTTCGGGGTCGAGAGAAGAGGCTAGCCGAGAGAGGGCCTCCGCTCGGGAGTTTGCCTCCCGAGCTATTCGGACTACCTCGAATTTCTCGAACTGTTGGGCCAGGGCTCTGACCAGTTGGAGGTATTTGATCATTGGTGTCTCTCGAGCTTCGTACTCGCCGTTGACTTGGCTAGCGACCAGCTTGGAGTCAGTGTGGATTTTGACTCGCTCAGCCCCCAACCGTCGGGCCATGCGCGCTCCCGAGATAAGGGCCTCGTACTCGGAAGCGTTGTTGGATGCCTGAAAGCTGAACTTCAAGGCGTACTGCAGTTCTGCTCCTTCGGGAGACTTCAGAAGGATTCTGGCACCACTCCCGACCGAGTTGGAAGACCCATCGACGAACAACTCCCAGGTCGACCCGGGCGCGGACGGAGATCTTTCTTCAGTCGGGATGGTGCTTTGGGCGATGAAGTCGGTGAGCGCTTGGCCTCACAGCGGAGCGCGGCCGATAGGATATATCTTAGGCCCCAAGCATGATGGCCCACTTGACGAGTCGTCCCGAGGCTTCGGGGTGGGCAAGGATCTTCTTCAATGGTTCGCCGGTTAGCACGGTGATGGGGTGACCCTGGAAATAGGGCCGGAGGCGCTTGGTGGAGGTGACCAACGGTAGCACGAGTTTCTCGGTTGCGGGGTACCTCCTTTCAACCTCGTTGAGCACCTTGCTGGTGTAGTAGACCGGCCTCTCGACTCTCGAGTCATTTCTGACTAGGACTGAGCTAACCGTAGATGGCGTGGCCGAGAGATAAAGCAGCAAAACTTCACCCGGAACGGGCTTGGAGAGCACCGGGGGCGAGGCCAGAAACTCCTTGAGCTCGGCGAACGCCTTTTGGCATTCCTCGTCCCATGTGAACGTAGCAGATGCCCGTTTGGACCCCCTCAATAGTTTGAAGAAGGGCAAGCATCGTTCGGCCGCACGGGACAGGAACTGGCTGAGAGCGGCGACACGCCCAGTTAGGCGCTGGACGTCCTTGATGCAGGTGGGCGGGCGCATGTCCAGGATGGCCTGGACTTTGTCTGGGTTGGCCTCGATCCCACGCTGAGTGACTAGGAAACCCAGGAACTTTTCGGATCTCACTCCGAAGGCACACTTGGCAGGATTGAGCTTCATGTTGTACCTCAGGAGGGTGTCGAAGGTCTCAGCGAGGTCGGTGAAGTGGTCTTCGGCCTTGGGGGTCTTGACGAGCATGTCGTCAATGTAGGTCTCGACGTTCCGACCTAGCTGTCCTTCAAACATGTGATTGACCAGCCTTTGGTACGTGGCTCCAGCGTTCTTCAACCCGAAAGGCATCCGGGTGTAGCAGTACATGCTATAGTCGGTGATGAAGGCGGTCTTCTCGATATCTTCTGGATCCATTCTGATCTGGTGGTAACCCGAATAGGCATCTAGGAAGCTGAGTATTTCATTGCCCGAGGTTGAGTCAACCAATGGGTCGATGCTCGGCAACGAATAACAGTCCTTAGGGGTGGCCTTATTCAGGTTGGTGAAATCCACGCACATCCGCCACTTGCCCGAAACTTTCGGTACCAGGACGACGTTGGCTAGCCATGTCGGGTACAGGACCGGTCTAAAAAGGCCGGTCTCTTGTCCCTTGGTGACTTGCGCCTTGATGATCGCCTGCTTCTCTGGTGCATGCTTCCTTCTGCGTTGTTGTACGGGCTTCACGGCAGGGTCGAGGCTGAGCTTGTGCATTACAGTCTCCTCTGGTATCCCAGGGAGTTGATCATCAGACCAAGCAAAAACTCGGATGTACTCAGAAAGGAACTTTTTATATTGCTGTTGAACCTCAGACGGTAGGTCGGCTCCAATCTTTACTCTCAGGGCCGGGTCATCGTTTAGGAAAACCGCCAGCAATTCGCCACCATGTTCGGTGGTTGCGGATTTACCCTCGACTCCCAGGGGGTCCTTGTCCTTCCCGCCCGGCCTTGTGACCTCTACCGAGATATTGTAGCACCTTCTGGCCGCGGCCTGGTTATCTCGGACTTCCCCCAACCCATTTTTGGTGGGGAACTTCATTTTCTGGTGATAGGTAGACGGCACCGCTTTTATTTGGCTGAGGATCCCCCGGCCGAAGATGGCGTTGTATGCTATCATACCTTTAATCACTATGAAGTCCACCATGACCGTAACGGTTTTGGGTGGGGTGCCGAGGGTAACCGGCAGGCTTAGGGCTCCATCGGGATAGGTGGCCTGGCCATTGAACCCGCAGAGAGGGGTTTGGATCGGGCGGAGCTTAGATGGATCCTCCCCCATCTTAAGGAAACAATCATAAGACAGTACATCAGGGGCACTCCCATTGTTTACTAGAATCCTATCTACGTTACAATGGTTTATTGTAGCCGAAATTATGAGGGCGTCGTCATGCGGGGTGCTCAGCCCTTCTAGGTCTTGGTCTGAGAAGACTATGACATGGGGCTCACTCGGCGGGGCCTTTGGAGGCTCTATGGCTCGGTTTGCCCGCTCGGCATGACGCTTCCTTCCTCGGCTGATGTCGCCTCCTGACGTTGCTCCTCCGGAGATGACGTTGATGTGGACCCCTCGGGGGGCGTTGTCGATCTCCTCTGGGGCGCCTCGGTCTTCCTTGCGCTCGGCTACGAACCGAGCTAGGTGCCCCTGACGGATGAGGCGCTCGATCTCATCCTAGAGCTGGTGGCAGTCGCCTGTATGGTGTCCGTGATCGCTGTGGAACAAGCAGTGCTTGCTACGATTATGGTTACGGTTCTTCGACCTCATTGGCTCGGGTTGGCGGAGGAGACCCGAGTCTTTGATCCCTTCATTGATCTCATAGACCGGTGCGGCTAGTGGGGTGCACCGCTCATACTTCCGTGACGGTTCCTTGCGTTCCCCGTCCCGGTTCTGCCTTTTTCCCGAACCTGAGCTTGGCTCGGAAGCCCGCTTCTTGTCCCCTTCCCGACCCGAGCCGGTTGCATCTCAGCATGCGTTGAGTAGTTCTTCGCACTCGGCATGGCGCAACGCCAGAGTCACTAGCTCGGCAAGGGTCGAGGGAGGGTGGAGGACAAGCTCGCGGTGGAGATTCTCGTCCCGGGTGCCCCCAGTCAGTGCGGTTATAGCTGAGGCCACGTCTAGGCGGGGGATTCTCAGGGCTTCCGACTTGAATCGGTGAATATAAGCCCGGAGTCTCTCCCCTTGTGCCTGTTTTACGGCCAGGAGCCCCGCTACCGACCTTGGGGGGGCACTTCCGGCGAAACTCTGTTTGAAGACTCGCCCAAACTACTTGAAATCTCGGATGGATCCGGGGGCGAGGGCCCGGAACCAAGCTTGAGCGCCTTGGACCAGGGTGGTCACGAAGGCTCGGCATTTGATGGCGTCGGACGCTCCGTGCAGGGTCATCAGAGCGTCGAAGCTGTCGTAGTGATCGGCTGGGTCGCCCTGGCCGTCGTAGAGCTTGAAGGTTGGGATGGAGGTTCTGAGAGACACCTCTGCCTTCAAGATATACTCAGAGAAAGGGGATTTCTCCTCATCCTCCGGGAGAGAGGCCTTCTGCAGGGCGCGTTCTTGTTCTGCGAAGCGTCTCTCGAACTCTCGCAGTCGGAGGGACAACTCCGACTGCTGTTGGGGCGCGAGGCTGGGGGGAATGTCTTGGCGATCCCCGAGAACGTCGATCTCCGGGTTCGGACGGCGTGCCCCAGGTTTTCCCCGCCTCGGTGTGGAGGAAGCCTCTTGCTCCGGCGGTGGAGCTTGCGAGGGTCCTCCAATCCTGTTACGGATAATCTGCTGGCCGCGGATTGTGAAGCGGCCTCCGGCAGTGTGTTGGGATGCATTCTCGCGGGGAGGGCTCCCTAACGGGACGCGTGATCTTCCATCCCTGGCCGCCTGGGTCCTTATGAGTTCCACGAGGACGTCCAGTTTCGCGTTGAGGGCTTGGAAGGCGTCCGCACCACTGTCAAGCGGTAGCTCTACTGCCGCGGGGGGGGGGGTGGTCTGTCGGCGGGGGCACTGGCGTTGGAGGGGGGGTTCTGCGAGGCCCGAGAGGGGCCATCCCCCGCTGCTACCATGGCCTTTCCCCTGTCGCCGACGGACCTCCTCCCTGAGCTCCTTCGCACCATACTGGCTTTTCATATGTTTCCCACAGACGGCGCCAGATGAAGAGGCGTGATCTCGCGTGGATCCTGAGCGGACAGAATATCACCGAATTGTGAACTGCAAGAAAGGGAAACTGATCAGGGGGCCCAGGGATGAGTCCCTGGGGAAAAACCCTCCGATGCTTAAGTCGGTAAAGCTATGGTGGGAGCAATATAGGGAGGAAGTAGCTTCTGAGCGAGATCCCTCTCCACCAGAAGGGTGAAGTGGTTCCTGCTCAAGAGTTTTGAGCGTGTGGTTGCCCTTACCTTTCGCCGGAGGGTATCCCTGGTTTAAATAGTATGCCGCCTTCTGGAGTCCTGTAAGTCGAGGGGTTTCAGGTATGAGTTACATCCTCAACGTGGACTTTTATTGCCTCATCGTGGGAGCGTTATCACCTTGGGGAGCTGGAGTCCCCCACCCTTATGAATTCTTATTCACAGAGGACTCTTACCGGCTGCATGGGTAAGCATTCGACGGTCGACCGTTTCGAGCTTAAGGGGGGCCAGCCGTATCCGGGCGATGGGCCTAGCTCGGACGGAGATGGGTCGGAACGATCGTGTGCGCCTCCCCATATCCTGGCTGAGGATAGATCGGGCGTAGATCATTCTGACGACCTGACCGTCGCTCGGGCCTTCCGAGCCTGAGGGCCGCCTAGGAAGGTTCGGTCCCCGAGCGATCTTTTATTGGGCTTTTAGTCCGGAGTGGGCCCTGTGGGCTATCACTCGGGCGAGCGTGGCCTTGTTTGGTCCTGATGGGCCTAGTTCGGCTGCTCTTTGTCTGGGCTGCAGAAATCCCCCTCTCCAGTACCGTACCGCCCCGTTCTGGCAAAAAATTGGGACGACCGGTACGACCGAGCCGACAAATCTTGGTGTCGATGTTGGCACATAATATTGAACTTTCTTTATATGTATGCCCTTAAAATTAATGTTAGTGGGTTTTTTTACACATTTATTATTACTAAGATAAAATTTTCATATTAATCATTCTTATATTTGTATTTATACGCACATCATTAAAATGTCAATTCTACAAAAAATATAGAATGTTTTTTACATTACTTCAAGTGATCTTTTTACATATAAAAATAGTCCAAAAAGATCACACAACATCAATATTTTTAATAATATGAGTGTAAATATATTTTTAATGAGATGTGTGTAAATATATATAAAGAATAATAAATATGTAGTTTTTATTCTAACGATAGTTTATATGTAAAAATCTTATTTTTGATTCACTAACATTAATAAATTCTGTTTTAATGACTAAGAAGACAATGCATCACAGCGCGCCCAGGAGGATAAAACAAAATTTGTGATCCCAGAATACACGCGCGTATGCATAAACAAAAATGCTATTTGTTCATAGCTCAAAGATTTGTTGTCCTAAACAGACATTTACAAATCTAGTTGATCACCTTGATCAGTAAATTTTTCTTTTCATTTTCTTTCATCAATTTCTTAGTTAAAGATAAGGTTTGACAAATCAATCCGAGACGGTCCAAACCATCCCAACAACAGATCTAGATGATTGATACGTGAGACAGGATCGGGACGATACATATAATATATTATATTTTATGATAAAATCTAATCGGTAGGTCGGTTGATTTAAATCGTTTCACTATCATTGGAGTGTCCCATGTTCGCTCAGAAGATATATCAAAATTTTAATTTTTTTCACTCTTTTTTAAAATGTTAGATGTAAAAAATGTTAAAATCTCATTTGCACAAGAATCGAACACTAACCATCTATTTACGCATAACAACGTTTAACCAACTAACCTAAAGAATAACTTATTAAATTTTACTTATAATCTGTATATTGAAGTCTTTATTTTAGACCGGTACGGAGCAGTATAGTACTGTCTCGTCCCGTCCCAGGCCGTGACCGGGACAGTCAGGACGACAAACCCTGGTTAAAGACATGAAATTGTGCGATGATGCATTCAAAACTCATATTTGAATTTTTGTATATGAATTTAATTTCAAAGTATTAATAAAATCTTTTGCATCACTTATTAGCTCTGCTTTGTTTGAGATTTATCCCAATATTTTTTTCACTTTAACCCAAACTTAAGTCATTTTACTTTGGCCGGAGCGAATTTGGATAATTTGCTTAAAATTAACTTAATCCTACTTAAGTCATATTAACCTATCCCACGTCCACAGGTGAGATAACTTATAAGGTGTTTGGGAACATTTTTTTTTAAACTACTTCTATCTGAAAAATTATGATGTGTTAATTTTTAAATTAAATTTTAAAATTGATAAAATTAATTATTTCTGTTTGACATCATTGATATAATTTTTAAATTTTATGTAATTATGTTTGGTGCTCGTCCACAGGTGGTCTCTCGTGTGTGAGAGAGAGAGAGAGGATGGACAGCCGCTCTCCGCCGGGGCCGTGGAACAGCTGCTGATGCCGGCCCTCCACCACCGCAGCACCTCCCCACCGGACGACGCCCCAGCGTCTTCAGCCCGGCTGCCCCTGCGGCAGGAACCCGCCGCCGCGGCCACCTGAGCCCGCGCAGGGGGCTTCCCACCGCGACCGCGTGCAGCCTCGAGCGAACGCCGCGGGCGAGGCCTGACCCCGCCGGACGACGCCGTCGTCGTCAACTCCAGTCGGCAGGAGTCGGGCGGTGGCCAGAGGGGGGTTCTCCCCTCCCCAAGGCGGCGGTGGCGGTCTCTGCGTCTAGGGTTTGGAGATGGGGGATCTCGCATGGGGGTGGAAGAAGGTGAAGGATCTGTGACCCTTTTACCCTCCGGAGGTCGGTCTCGCAGGGGGGTGGAAGAAGGCACGGAGGGTCTCAAGCAGCACTGCCTCTTCTTCTCCTTCGACCGTGAGGCCCGGGCGGCCATCTTCCAGGTCCGGAGGGGCTGCCGGTTCTCGGAGGTCTACATGGAGAGCGTGGTGGAGGACGTCGACACGTGGAACCCCGTCGTGGGTTTCACGGTGGTGCCGGGGTTCATGGTGGGAAGACGGTGATTAGGACTGTCAATGGGTCGGGCCCGGACCGGGCTTAGGTCGGCCCGGCCCGGGCCCGACTCGTCAAAATTAAGGCCCGAGCCCGGCCCGGGCCCGACTTATGTCGGGCCGGGCCGGGTCGGGCCCGACATTATGTAAAAAATGCAAAGCCCGACTAAGGCCCGACCCGGCCCGACAACTTAAATAAAATAATAAAAAATTAATAGATTTAATATTATAAAACTTATAATCTCACTAAATTAATTAAAAATTTGATAGTAATTACATAATTTGTGTGAAAAGAGAGTTTTAAAATTTTTAATTAAGTAAAATAATATAATTTTAACTAAATAATTTTTACAATTTGAAGTGAGAATAAAAAGAGAGAACGGGCCGGGCCGGCCCGCGGGCCGAACTCAAAGCCCGAGCCCGGCCCACAGGTCTAGTCGGGCCGGGCTTTTAGACCCGACTAAAAGTCCGCGGGCCGAAAACGACCTTGCGGCCCGGCCCGAAATCGGGCCAAGCCCGCGGGCTTATCGGGCCGAGCCGGCCCATTGACAGCCCTAACGGTGATACATTACAGGGTCTACCCGGCGAGGGAGAGGGAAGGGAGGGAAGGGGAGACGCGAGTGAGGAGAGGGGGTTGCGAGTGGGAGAGAGCGAGGCGTCATGAGTGTTTTTTTTAAAAAAAATTGGTCTAGTATTTTTTTTTAGGAAGGTTTACACGGGAGTAGATTCTCTCCCTAAAAGTTAGGAGAGGCATATCAAACAGGCTTATAAGATCTCTTACTCTTTTTTTTTAAATTGAGAGAAAAAAGAGCTAAATAATAATAACCAAACACCCTATTAATCTGTTACCACGTCAAAGTAAAAAAAAATTCACTTAACCTTAACCAAGTTATCTTTAATTCCGAACCGGGTCATTTGGTATCGGGATAATTTAAGTGAAGAATAGGTATAAGTCATTCCGAGTTAATTTATTCTTATTCTTATTCTCATATGCATTTGGTATGCGAAGGAATAAATATAAGAATATTCCTATTATTCGTTTGGTAAAAATTGGAGATACAAATGAGAATAGGTGCTTAAAAATGACCATATTGTCCTTGTTATCGCGGGTTAAGGCACACGATGTTATTCTTTGTTTGGATGGGATAAGAAGATTTGAAATACGTTATTTAGTAAAATTACTTAACTAATTAGATTTTACCATCATGATTATGACTAATAAAGATCAATAAATATATTTTAATAGAAAAAATATATTATTAGTAATACCTTTATTATAAAAGGCATTTATTAATACTATAAGATAATATAAATAAACATATTAATGACAAAAAACCTTTTAAAACTATTTAGTTCGAATGATAATAATGATAATAATTATATTTTCATAAATATGTGAGTAAGTAAATAGTACAACTTAACTTTAACATATTTATGTAATGTAACGTAATGATTATTATTTGTTAACAAATTAAATAATAAATAACATATCATTAAAAACATAAATCAAATGATTTTAATTAAAATTAGTGATGAACACACTTCTTAATAATTTTTTTACTTCAAATTATTTGTTAATAATAATGGGGCTTTTTGATTAATCTAATTTTTTACACACTTCTTAGCCCCACTCTCCCCTGCTAAAATGAGACTTAAAACTCTATCTTAAATCAGACCAAAATCAAGTAAATTTTGATTACTTATTCTATTAATTTTTAACATTTTGGTCACTTAAAATAACTACTATCATATTCAATGTATTTACTTTGGATAAAAATTAAACTTTATATATAATTTATACATGCGCATAAAAGATGAATAATTCACGTGTAATCTAAATAACGAGTACGGGTGGCCCACATAATATACGCACACGTACAATCCACCTGACCAGTTAGCAAACATAAATTAATAGGAAATAAATTATAACAATTGAGAGCATGCTACAAAAAGATAAAGTTTTACAAAAAAAGTTTCATTTGTACATGGCCTCACAAATGATAGTCCAAAAAAAGATAATCATATCACTTGTTATTACATAAATTCAATTGATCAAATTTTGCCAACAAAGTTTCACATAACTTCACCGTTCGATCGGCTGCAAATTTCTTCATCTCGATTGTTCTTCTTAAATCTTGCACGAGTGCATGCTCTTCAATCTGTCATCTTGTTGTAGATATGCTAGACATTTCTACTGTCTGTTCATTCGAAATATATTCTTGAGAAATGTGAATGATATAGCTTCAAAGTAGAGAATTAAGTGCAAAATATATGAACTTCATAAGAGTAAGGGAGACGAGGCTCAGAACATCATGGCATAACGTAATCACATGGATCATATTCTATCAAATTAGTTGGGGGTTGCCGTTAGGCCATCCACCCATTCATCATTGCCTCGTTTATACCTGGTAAGACCGAGAGTTTGATATTGGGAAGGAGTTTAATACTAACAGGGAAGAATGGGAGCACTTGAATAATGGGAATGAGTTGTATCCACTATCACACACACACACACACAGTGGGAAGGAGCTAACTCAGTGAAACTATTGAATCCAGAGCTTAGTTAAGAAAGTGACTATGGGTGTAATGTTGATTGGGTCAGTCTATGCAGAAAAAGATTTGCCAACAGGTCAAATGGATTGCTTCAGGTTTGTTCATCCTACAAAACAGACTTTCATTGATATGGTGTGTGCGGTGTTGACCTTATTTGGTTTTTAGTGTATTCACCAGCCTCTCTGAACCTTGCTTGTTCAACATTTTATGATGAGGTCTCACAAATTAAAAGCTAACAAGAACACCCACAGTTGATGAGATCTTCTTTTCAGTGTGGAGAACTCTGTTTAAAAAGATGTAAGCAGCAAACACAAGTGACTCTTCTTTGAGCGTACAATGTTTGCAATTGGTAGAGGGTGACGGGCTGGATGGAGATGACAGAGGTAGAATTTTATTGGTGTCATCTGCATGGGAGATTTGTAGTGGATGCTGGTGCAGGTTTCAAGTGGCGATGTTGTATGGCAAACATACAGCTCAGTTGTTATTGTTTGGCAGTAAGGAGGAACCTGTGAGACCTTGTGGTTAATCTCCGAAGCATGGGAATGTGGGGGTAAGCTCTGTATCAACTAGGTAGTATTGAATTATTTCCGAAGCATTGGGAGAAAACTTGGATTCTGAAGGCTGATGGCAAGATCTTATGGTTAATCTTTCACGCACTCTTTTGACTACGTGGAGGAATACAAGGCTATTTATGAGATTGTCAAGAGACAAAGCGGAGGTCTGCAAGCATGTCTGGGATGTGACTAAAAGGTGGGCATCCTCTCTTAGTATCAAAGAAGAAATATAGTGCACTAAGGCAAATATTGTCATTTTTGAGTTGCTGGTAGTTGGAGTTTCGTCTGGGGTATTGTTTGAATGTAAAGAAGCAAACAACTCATGCAGTCATAGCACACACTCGGCTGTACTAAAATAAGAAACTCATGTAGTCACAACACACACTCGGCTATAGTAAAACAAAAAACTCGTACATTCACAGCACACACTCGGCTGTACTAAAACAAGAAACTCATGTAGTCACAGCACACACTCGGCTGTAGTAAAACAAAAAACTCGTGCATTCACAGCACACACTCGGCTGTACTAAAACAAGAAACCCGTGCACGAACAGCACACACTCGGCTGTACTAAAATAAGAAACCCGTGCACGAACAGCACACACTCGGCTGTATTAAAACACAAAATCCTCCGTTCACAGCACACACTCGGTTGTACTAAAACAGATTGCTCCAGCACGAATAGCACACACTCGGCTGTATTAAAACACAAAAGTCATGCGATCACAGCACACACTCGGCTGTATTTAAACTAAAACTCATGTGTTCACAGCACATTCACATTCACCGTAATTTAATAAAAGATAGGGTAGAGGATATATAGTGATGACATTTCTTCCACCCACTTGAAAAACCCACAACCTGATGTTGTCTTGTCAGCCTGCACATACATAAAAATTATTCAAATAATGTACAGTTGGCAAGGAAGGCATATAGAATAACACTAATAAAATGTTGTTCACAAACATACCTTAGATTCTGGGCATACATAAAATACTCTCCCTTTATTCTTACTAGTATTTGAGGTACGCCTTCTGCATGGGCCTTTGCCACAACGACATATTAATAATTCATCCACCCACATGAAGAATCGACATGGCTTATTATTCCCAAGCTGTGAGCATGTATATAAGATAAAATGGCATAGTATAACAAAAACACACAAGTAAATAAATGTTGCGAAGTAAGAATAACATACCCCGAGTGGGCATCAATAATAGGGACGTTGTGGATTATTACTGCTATGAGATGTCTTGATACGACATTCTCCATTGCCACATTCACATTGAATACGAAAGTATTTACCATCACCCATATCTTTTGAATCTATTTTCACAATACCCTGAAACATAATTATGCACACTGAATATATAGTCATTTGTAATTTTAAAGTCATTAGGCTCATATGGATATCAGTCATTTGTTTAGATTCATTGGAGTACAAATGATGCATTCACATTTCACATCACTTGCATTAAATCCCAACGTAAGAAGGGGTAGACCTTAGGCCGCCAAACCTACTATATGTGTGAAGTACAAGCAGTGATATGAAATGAGATGCCCCCACAGTACTCCTCATCACATGTATGCTCCTTCCCATCATCATTGCCCATCATATTAGGAACAATGATGATCAACCTGTAACATACATCAACCAGTTAATAATAGATAATAAAGCAAATATGTTGGTACATATAAACGAGCAATCGTGATATGTGCAGTGTAGCAGCCCGAAGCCCATTTAAAGTGGTAGTTGAGCCACGCTGCTCCAAAAAATTAAGTGAGTGAGTGTTCAAAGTATCACTGTCAAAAAGCGTCCACGGTATCATTTAGAGTGTATCCCAACAATCACTGCCCATCAGAATTCATATCTAAGAATTTGTCAAGGAAATTAAGTTACATAAGACTTTTGCATAGTAAAAAAATAAACACATCATAAATGAGAGTCATACTAAAATTATCAGAGAACACAACATCTAAATTATCCAAGTGCACAACATGCATATCTAAGAATTTGTCAAGGAAATTAAGTTACATAAGACATTTGCATAGTAAAAAAATAAACACAGCATTAATGAGAGTCATACTAAAATTATCAGAAGACACAACATCTAAATTATCCAAGTACACAACATGCAAAATTGTCCAGTTCAACATTACAACTTAAAACTGTCAGTCATCATTTGGGGTTTGCGCTTGACGAGGCCTGCAATAGACAAGTTGTTGGTTACATATTCACACCAAAATGATTGAAAAAGTGGTCAAATGAATAGAGATTATGCCAATAGTTTAGACTATGTAAATACCCTCGTATATTGTGATGGGCCCAAAGACGAGTTGCCATACGTTCTCGAAATCTCTCCCCTCTAGTAGCCTCTGTACTACTGACTATGTCCTCTTCATCTACCCCGTTATCACCAGGATTATCTGCATCAACTTCTCCTCGTCGAAAAAATAAATCAAGACCTTGTTCATTTCTAATAAAGTTGTGGAGTACGCAACACGCCATTACTGTAACACCCGAATCTGTTCGAAACCTAAAAATAACTAAGCACTTTACTTATGGAACCCATACAGATTCCAGATTCTCTAAATCAAACCCCAATGCCTTGAACTGTATAGAAAATACGGGTTTAACGGATGTTTATGTAAATTAAATAGATATCTTCTTTTATTACTACGTAACTCCTCATAGGGATGTCAGAATATGTCAATATTAGACTCGTTGAAAAGATAATTGAAAGATCTACAAGCTCCATGTTGAACACTTTTTCAAATTTTGACATTTTATTAAGAGTTTTTATATAAATTTTTTTAAAAAAAATATAACAAAACAAATTTCTAAAAATATCTTCCCCTCCCCCCCCCACGTGGCTTCACCTCCCTCGATCCCACCTCCCCCACTTCCCTCCTCCCCCTCTCACCACCTCCCCCTCCCTCTTATCTCCTCCTCCCCTCCCCCTATATAAAGCCCCCTCTCCCCCTCTCTTTCCCACATATCCACCCCCTTCTCCCCCTCCAACTCTTTATCTTCTCTCACTCCCCTCTCCACTCTCTCTCTCTCTCTATCTCTCTCTCTCTCTCCCCTCACACATCTCTCTCTATTTTCTATTTTCATTTATTTATTCTTTTATACTCTCTCCACTCTCTCCCTCTACTTTCTCCCTCTACTCTCTTTACTCTCTCTCTATTTTCTCTCTCTACGCTCTCTCTATTTTTTCTCTCTCTCTATTTTCTCGCTCTTCTTTCTCTCTCTACACTCTCTTTACTTTCTCTCTCTAATCTCTTTATTTTCTCTCTTTCTATCTACTTTCTCTCTCTCTTCTCACTACTCTCTATTTTCTCTCTACTTTCTCTCTCTACTTTCTCTCTCTACATTCTCTCTCTAATTTTTTCTCTTTAAATGTCTCTCTCTACTTCTTTCTCTATTCTCTCTCTACTTTCTCTCTAATTTCTCTCTCTAGTTTTTGTCTTTATATATCTCTATACTCTCTCTATATTTTCTCTCTCATCTCTCTTCCCACTCTCATTCTCTTATTAATAAACGGAGAAGATAAGATAATACAGCATCAGAATAATATAAATAATTAATAAACACTTGGACGGACGATTTGAAACTTATTTGGACAATTTCGCCATCCTTTACGCATCTGGGACTGAAAAATTATCCTTTCCTACGCAATGACTTTTACGGTAGCTCAGGTGAAATACTAAAGTCAATTCGGAAGTCCATTCTAAAGGTAGACATGATAAACCGAGTGCATGTTATTTGTTATTTACATTTCTTTGATTTGATTTTGTTTGAAATGTGATTTAAGTCATTGATTTATTTAACCCAATGATCTATGTTTAGAATCAGTTATTTATTTAGTTACCATTCTGTAAAAATATTATTTTCTCTCTAATCTCTCTCTCTAATTTCTCTCTAATCTCTTTCTACTTTCTCCCTCTACTTTCTCTCTCTACTCTAATCTCTGCGAATGTTATATATTAGTAATTTGTTTAGTTAATGAATTTGACTCGCTACCCTATGATTAAAATCTAATTCCTGATATTAAAATACGATCCAGTTATTTTGTAAAGTTCAATGGCAAGTTTTAAAGTATTGAGACGACTATGTAATAAACATCATAATAAGAATAAAAATTTGATTAAGCATATGGACTGTGTCACTTTAAGGAGGTGTGGGGCGACAAACCGTAGTTAGCTTCCGCTACGAGATTAGGCCCATTTCCGAGGACAAACGGACTTCTGAAAAATCAGGAACCCAGAATAAGAAAATTATCTGGGGGATGGTGGAGTATTAACTCCCGATCCTGCGTGGTTGATCAAGGCCGACAGGCTCCAGCGTTTAGACCATTTATCTTTATGTCGACGTATGGATGCCTAGGTATGTGTTTGCTACTACTTTTAGTGACGGGATGACTGTCCAATATATGCTGCCAAATAATATGAAGTTCAGATTTGATATATGACTTTAATATGATCTGAAAATAAGTTCATCCGTATAAGTTCTGATTTAACTAAGATATGTACTATGCCATATATGTATATAAGTCAGATAAGATTTGTTATACGCATTTTACTTATAAGAAGAAAAATTATTCTGCTCTATCAGTTTTCATTCGCATTCATAGTATACGTACAATCCAATGAAATTGTGATTTGCTTTATATATATATCATGGATTTGCACACGTTAGTATATGATAAATATGTGATTGTTTTAATGCCTACTGAGTCTTTGGACTCATATCTGTTGCCTAACCATTTCAGGAAATTGACCAGTGTGCGTTTTGGCTCCTTCGGACAGTAGGTCGGAAGTTGATCCAGGGTTGAATTTGGATTTCGCTGCGTAGAATAAATAGATTTAGTTCTCTTTTGAATAATGAATGTAAATATGACTTTTGAATAGAGATATATAGTACTATGTATACGATGTAAATTATAAGTATTTATCATATGGAAATGGTATGGTTATGTTTCTTTTGGAATATGTGATGGTTTGGCCTTTAGCGCCTTACAAATATTCGGCCCACAACACTTCCGTACATCTGCTGTGACGTCCCCGGACACGATACGGGATCGCGGAAAGGGGGCGCCACAGAGAGTGGTATCAGAGAAAGGTTGTGAGACTTGAAATTATTTGCAGCCATCTGAATTTATATACCATACCACAAGATCATAGAAATTTATTTTAGAATTTGATGTCAAACCTATAATCATATTAATTCAGATTAGTTCTCCCTCGCAGGAGATGGCAAAGAGTGATAGGGTTGAGGTTAATACTTCTCCCGAGGAGTATGTACCCTCAAATGGAACATCACAAGGAGTTGTCGGGAAAACAATTCATGGCGCGCTTGCTCCCGGTGGGCAATGCGCGTTACCTATTCAGGGTGTGTCTCTTCCATGTAAAAGTTCTCCCTCAGCATGTGAAGGACAAGAAAGAAGTTGAATTTTTAAATCTGACTCAAGGAGGTATGTCAGTTGCCGATTATGAAGCAAAATTTACTGAATTGAAAAAGTATGCCCCTCATATTTGTTCAGATGAGCTTAGAAGGGTGAAGAAATTTGTTAGAGGTTTGAGAAGTAACATTAGAAGTAGGGTTGTAATCCTTGAACCTCAAACTATGGCAGCAGCTTTGAGGACTGCTTTTATTGCAAAAACTGAATATGAGGAATTCTTAGTAGAAAGACAAAGGGATAATGCAAAAAGGGGTAATCTTGGTTCAATTGTGAGGAAAAATAAGAAGCCGAATATGACTTTTCCAGAGAGAGTTCAACCTGTTAAGAGAGATAATATGCCAGCTTGTCAACAGTGCGGGATGCAGCATAGAGGTAATGAATGTTGGCGGGCTGCAGGTAAATATTTTTCATGTGGTCAGACAGGGCATATGATAAGGGATTGTCCCAAAAGGCCAAGGCAAGATCAGCAACCACAACAGCAGCGGAGAGTTCAAGCCAGAGTATATGCACTAACAAGGGAAGACACCCGAGATGCCAATGCAGTAGCTGAAGGTATTCTTCTTATCGATGATATGCATGCAAAAGTTTTATTTGATCCGGGTGTTACACATTCCTTTATTTCTCTAAGATTTGCTGAATTATTGAAAGATAAACAAATTGTGAACACTGATGAGATGTCCATTAACACACCAACTGGGGAGATAGCTAGAACGACTTCTGTTATTCCTAGCATTAACGTGGTGATTCAGGGGAGGGTTATGCCAGCATGTGTGTATCTGCTGGAAATGACTGATTTTGATGTCATCTTGGGAATGGATTGGTTAGATATAAATTTTGCCCTTCTAGATTGTCATGGGAAGAAAGTAATGTATCAAAAACCTGGGGAGCAGATATTTCACTATCAATGTCCAAGGCACCGTTCTAGTAAATCACTAGTTTCAGCACTTAAGGCTTTGAAATTGTTTAGAAGTGGATGTCAAGGTTATTTGGCTAGTGTAATGGCTATTCCTTCTAATGAAAATAAGAAAATCCCCTCAGATATCGATGTGGTCAGAGAATTTTCAGATGTGTTTCCTGATGAACTTCCGGGTTTGCCACCACACCGAGAGGTGGAGTTCACTATTGAACTCTCACCGGGTACTTTACCAATTTCCATCCCTCCCTACAGAATGGCACCAGCTGAATTGGCAGAATTAAGGAAACAATTACAAGAACTGCTAGGTAAGGGGTTTATTCGACCAAGTGTATCCCCTTGGGGCGCACCTGTTCTGTTTGTTAGAAAGAAAGATGGGTCGCTTAGACTATGCATTGACTATAGGAAGTTGAATCAAGTGACCATTAAGAATAAGTACCCTTTGCCAAAGATTGATGATTTATTTGATCAGCTACGAACTGCCACAATATTTTCAAAGATTGATCTCAGATCTGGATACCATCAACTAAGGATAAGAGAAGAAGATATCTCAAAAACTGCTTTCAGAACACGATATAGACATTATGAATATTTGGTTATGCCGTTTGGGTTAACTAATGCACCAGCAGCATTTATGGATTTGATGAACAGAGTTTTTCAACCATATCTGGATACATTTGTAGTGGTGTTTATTGATGATGTGTTGATCTATTCTCCTACTGTTGAAACTCATCAAGAACAATTGAGAATTGTGTTGGATACTTTAAGGAAACATCAACTCTATACAAAATTGAGTAAATGTGAATTCTGGTTAGATAAAGTCCAACTCTTAGGGCATATCATTTCTGGTGATGGAATGTCTATTGATCCAGCTAAGGTTGAGGCAGTTTTGCATTGGGAAATGCTGAAGAATGTCAGTGAGATTAGGAGCTTTTTGGGTCTTGCGGGTTACTATCGCAGGTTTATTGAAGGTTTTTCTTCTATTGCAGCTCCTATGACCAAATTGACTAGGAAAGGAGTTCCTTTTGAATGGTCAGATAAATGTGAAATGAGTTTTCAGGAATTAAAAATAAGGTTAACTACAGCCCCAGTGCTTACTTTACCTTGTGGGTCAGGAGGATTTGTGATATATACAGATGCCTCTAGAAAAGGACTAGGATGTGTCCTGATGCAGAATGGCAAAGTAGTAGCTTATGCATCCAGACAATTAAAGACTCATGAGATGAATTATCCAATACATGATTTGGAGTTCGCAGCGGTGGTACATGCTATGAAGATTTGGCGCCATTATTTGTATGGTGAGCAGTTTGAAGTATTTACAGACCATCAGAGTTTAAGATATATTTTCTCTCAGAAAGAATTAAATTTAAGACAGAGAAGGTGGATCAAATTTTTGAAGGATTATGACTTAACCTTGAATTACCACCCAGGAAAAGTAAATGTGGTAGCAGATGCACTCAGCAGGAAGAGGCTAATGGCAATCCAGTTGCGCCAAACTTGGAAAATGATATCTGACGTAGTGGAGTATTCTCCGATATGCAAAAAGAGAAACTTATTTATGGCCCAACTAACTATTCAGTCTGTAATGGTTGAGTGAATTGTGCAAGCACAACTGAATGATCAGCAGTTACAAGGATTGATTGGCACACCGAGATTTACTCAAAGTGCAGACGGAGCAATCATGTTTCAGGGAAGGTTGTGTGTACCTCGGAATGAAGAAATAAAGAAAAACCTATTAACTGAGGCTCATAAATCACAATATTCTATTCACCCAGGCAGTACAAAAATGTACAAAAATATGAAAAGACAGTTTTGGTGGATTGGCATGAAGAAAGATATAGCAGACTTTGTCGGTAAATGTCTTACTTGTCAGCAAGTAAAAGCAGAGCATCAAAGACCAGCAGGACCATTATAGTTGATGGAAATTCCACAGTGGAAATGGGAGCATATCACTGTGGATTTTGTGATGGGATTACCAATGACTAGGAGAAAACATGATTCTATTGGGGTAATTGTTGACAGGCTTACTAAGTCAGCCCATTTTCTGGCAATCACAAAGACACAATCATTAGAAGACTTAGCCCATTTGTATATCAGAGAAATTGTGAGACTTCATTGTGTGCCTGTGTCTATTATTTCAGATCGGGATGCAAGGTTTACAGTAAAATTTTGGAGGAGCTTACAACAAGCACTTGGTACACAATTGAAATTTAGTTCAGCTTTTCACCCTCAAACAGATGGACAATCAGAGAGAACCATTCAAACCCTAGAAGATATGTTGAGGGCATGCAGTTTAGATTGGCAAGGCAGTTGGGATGAACATTTACAGTTAATTGAGTTTGCATATAACAACAGCCATCATACAAGCATAGGAATGGCACCATATGAAGCATTATATGGTAGACCGTGTAGGTCACCTGTTTGTTGGGACGAGGTTGGTGAGCGGAGATTGATTGGGCCACATATTATACAGGATTGTGTAGAAAAGGTTGAGTTGATTAGAAAAAGATTACTTACAGCTCAGAGTAGGCAGAAAAACTATGCTGATCAAAGAAGGAGAGATCTACAATTTGCTGTCGGAGATCACGTATTTCTGAAAGCTTCGCCTACTAGGGGAGTAATGAGATTTGGCAAGAAAGGTAAACTCAGTCCGAGGTATGTTGGACCATTTGAAATCTTAATAAGGATTGGTGAGGTGGCATATCAGCTGGCTTTACCACCATCATTGTCAGGAGTTCATGATGTATTCCATGTGTCCATGTTAAGAAAATATATACCAGACTCATCGCACATTATAGAGCATGAGCTGTTGAAAATTCAGCCAGATCTTACATATGAGGAGAAGCCAGTTCGCATTCTCGATCGGAAAGAACAAGTGCTGAGAACGAAGATAATTCCATTGGTGAAGGTATTGTGGAAAAGTACCTCAACAGAAGAAGCTATTTGGGAGATGGAAGATGAAATGCGGAAGAGATATCCACAGCTATTCGGTACGTATTGAGTAAATCTTTAAATTTCGAGGACGAAGTTTATTTAAGGGGGAGAGATTTGTAACACCCGAATCTGTTCGAAACCTAAAAATAACTAAGCACTTTACTTCTGGAACCCATACAGATTCCAGATTCTCTAAATCAAACCTCAATGGCTTGAACTGTATAGAAAATACGGGTTTAACGGATGTTTATGCAAATTAAATAGACATCTTCTTTTATTAATACGTAACTCCTCATAGGGATGTCAGAATAGGTCAATATTAGACTCGTTGGAAAGATAACTGAAAGATCTATAAGTTTCATGTTGAACACTTTTTCAAATTTTGACGTTTGGAAGGTCAAAAATAAGATAGAGTGAGCTAGCATGTTATTAAGAGTTTTTATATAAAATTTTTTTAAAAAATATAACAAAACAAAATTCCAAAATATCTTCCCCTCCCCCCCCCCCACGTGGCTTCACCTCCCTTAATCCCACCTCCCCCATTCACACCTCCCCCACTTCCCTCCTCCCCCTCTTACCACCTCCCCCTCCCTCTTATCTCCTCCTCCCCTCCCCTTATATAAAGCCCCCTCTCCCCCTCTCTTTCCCACATATCAACCCCCATCTCCCCCTCCAACTCTTTCTCTTCCTTCACTCCCCTCCCCACTCTCACTCTCTCCCTCTCTCCCTCTCTCTCTCTCTCTCTCTCTCTCTCTTTTCTATTTTCATTTATTTCTTCTTTTATACTCTCTCCACACTCTCCCTCTACTTTCTCCCTCTACTCTCTTTACTCTCTCTCTATTTTCTCTCTCTACGCTCTCTCTATTTTCGCTCTCTCTATTTTCTCTCTCTACACTCTCTTTATTTTCTCTCTCTAATCTCTTTATTTTCTCTCTTTCTATCTACTTTCTCTCTCTTCTCTCTACTCTATACTTTCTCTCTCTACTTTTTATCTTTAAATATCTCTCTCTACTTCTTTCTCTATTCTCTCCACTTTCTCTCTCTATTTTCTATCTCATCTCTCTTCCCACTCTCATTCTCTTATTAATAAACGGAGAAGAGAAGATAATACAGCATCAGAATAATATAAATAATTAATAAACACTTGGACGGACGATTTGAAACTTATTTGGACAATTTCGCCCTCCTTTACGCATATGGGACTGGAAAATTATCATTTCCTATGCAAGGACTTTTACGGGAGCTCGGGTGAAATACTAAAGTCAATTCGGAAGTTCATTTTAAAGGTAGGCATGATAAACCGAGTGCATGTTATTTGTTATTTACATTTCTTTGATTTGATTTTGTTTGAAATGTGATTTAAGTCATTGATTTATTTAACCCAATGATCTATGTTTAGAATTAGTTATTTATTTAGTTACCATTCTGTAAAAATATTATTTTCTCTCTAATCTCTCTCTAATTTCTCTCTAATCTCTTTCTACTTTCTCCCTCTACTTTCTCTCTCTACTCTAATCTCTTCGAATGTTATATAATAGTAATTTATTTAGTTAATGAATTTGACTCACTACCCTATGATTAAAATCTAATTCCTGATATTAAAATACGATCCAGTTATTTTGTAAAGTTCAATGGCAAGTTTTAAAGTATTGAGACGACTATGTAATAAGCATCATAATAAGAATAAAAATTTGATCAAGCATATGGACTGTGTCACTTTAAGGAGGTGTGGGGCGACAAACCGTAGTTAGCTTCCGCTACGGGATTAGGCCTATTTCCGAGGACAAACGGACTTCTGAAAAATCTGGAACCCAGAATAAGAAAATTATCTGGGGAATGGTGGAGTATTAACTCCCGATCCTGCGTGGTTGATCAAGGCTAGGGCTGTCAATGGGCCGGCCCGGCCCGATAAGCCCGCGGGCTTGGCCCGATTTCGGGCCGGGCCGCAATGTCGTTTTCGGCCCGCCGACTTTTAGTCGGGCCTAAAAGCCCGGCCCGACTAGACCTGTGGGCCGGGCTCGGGCTTTGAGTTCGGCCCGCGGGCCGGCCCGGCCCGTTCTCTCTTTTTATTCTCACTTCAAATTGTAAAAATTATTTAGTTAAAATTATATTATTTTACTTAATTAAAAAGCTTAAAACTCTCTTTTCACACAAATTATGTAATTACTATCAAATTTTTAATTAATTTAGTGAGATTATAAGTTTTAAAATATTAAATCTATTAATTTTTTATTATTTTATTTAAGTTGTCGGGCCGGGCCGGGCCTTAGTCGGGCTTTACATTTTTTACATAATGTCGGGCCCGACCCGGCCCGGCCCGACATAAGTCGGGCCCGGGCCGGGCTCGGGCCTTAATTTTGACGAGTCGGGCCCGACCCGGCCCGACTTAAGCCCGGTCCGGACCCGGCCCATTGACAGTCCTAATCAAGGCCGACAGGCTCCAGCGTTTAGACTGTTGTGCCCCTTAGGCACAAGCATGTGCTATGTTGATTTGATGATAGCAATGCTGTTTTGTTTTGATGATTGCAACACAGTGAGTGCTTTGTGAGATTGTGTTTTGATGATAGCAACATAACTTGTTTTGTGGAGAATGCATGTGTATGACTGATATAGTGCTTGATTTCTGATCTGTGCGTTACTTTTCTATCTGCATGTAGTTTGATGACTAGCAAGTCTATACACTGCAGGGTAAAGCATTTCATTAGTCTATACACTCTTCATGCATGTGCATAGTCTATACATTGTGCATTTCGTTGACAAGTTTGCACACTCATGAAGTCTGCACATTGGACTCTTGATCAAGTCTACACATTCATTGTTAAGACAAAGTCTATACAACGTCAGTTCATGCATTGTCTTAGGCTAAGTGTGTACAGCGTCTTAGGCAAAGTCTGTACAGCGTCAACGCACTTCATTGGAAGTGTGTACAGCGTCAACGGGTGAAGTCTGTACAGCCGTGTCATATGCTCCTAAGTCTATGCATTACTGTTCATGTATCAGTCTTCATCAAGTCTGTACATTGACACGCCAACCTCCTTGAAGTCTGCACACTAGTCTTCACTGTCAAGTCTGCACATTGGTCTTCGATTTCAAAGTCTGTACACTGGCTTCACATCTTCAAGTCTGTACAGCCGTTTGCTTTGAATTTCATGTCTATACATTGCACTGTTCCTTTCGTCTTCGTGTCATTCCCTTTATTGTGTCTTCGTGTCATTTACTGTTGTTCCTCGTGTCGTTTCTTTCTGGTCCCACTGCTTCATCACGTGTCGTGATAGCCGTGGCATCTTCTGTCTTCGTGTTGTTTTCACTTCGTGCAGTCTTCTCCTAGTGTTGTCCTAACTTCGAGTCGTTTCTTTGTATTCTATCTTCGTGTTGGTTTTTCACTTTAGACTTCGTGTCTTTCTCGCTTTGACCACACTCCGTGTCGATTTCAGTTTTCGTCTTCGTGTTATTTTCAACTCGTGTCGGTTACTGTTTCGTCTCCGTGTTGTTTCTGTGTCTTCGTGTCATTTTTGTTCCACTGCGTGCAGAACATTGCAGCACCTCGTGTTGCTTTCTGTGCCACCTCGTGTCGTTTCTGTGTGAACCTCGTGTCGCTTCTCTCTGTTCTCTAGTTGCATCTCGTGTCATCTTTTATGTCTTGCTTGTTGTTGCAACCACTTCGTGTCGTTCTTCTTTTTACCTCGTGTTGTTTTCATCTTCTTCGTGTCGTTCTCTTTGTAGTGTTATCTCTGTTACAATGTGTATCTCGTGTCGTTCTCTCCTTACTTCGTGTTGTAGTCACCTTGTGTATCTCGTGTCGTTCTCAGTGCATCTAGAACTGCTACCACATATCTCGTGCAGCTTTAGTTATTGTGGCCCTCAGTTTTAATGGTTTTCATCTCCTTGCAGGTCCGAGGAAGAAACATTTCCACGTGACTGGGCAGCACATGATCCGAGGCTGAAGGACTGACAGAATGCTGACACGTGGTCAAATATCTGGGCGGGAAATGCGGAGGACACACACGCCCAGTGCTGCCCTCCTGCTGGCTGCTGCTATATATATGAGCCTCCTTCCACAGAAGAAGGTAGATCGAGTTGGCGAGAGGAAAAGAATAGAGAGCCACGATCCAGATCGAAGCAGAAGAGCAGAAGCGGAGAGAAAGAATAGAGAGCTGTTCGATCCAGAGAAAAGAGAAGAAGAAGAAAAGAAAGAGGGAAGAAGCAGAAGAGAAAAAGAGAGAGGCAGAGAACTCGAGAAGAGTGTGAAGAGAAGAAGAAGAGAGAGAGAGTGAGAAGGAGTTCGTTCCTCAGATCTTTGGTTCAAAACCAGATCTGAGGTTGCTCATTGTTAGAGCTATATTTTGTGCTTTATTGTTTCAGCTTTTCGTTGCTGTCTTGTTCTATCTTTTGTTTTCCATTTTACATTTCTTTGTCAAGCTGTTTGTCAGCAGATTGCAGAGGTGTTGCCTCTGGACGGCTAAGCTGTATTGCCCAGCGGTTTGCAGTGGAGGATTCCACTGGACAGCAAGCTGTGTTGCTCAGCGGGCAGTGGAGGTTTCCACTGGACGGGTAAGCTGTAATCCACAGCGGTTGCAGTGGTGGATTCCACTGGACGGCAAGCTGTGAGGCCCAGCGGTTGTAGGCAAGCTGTGAGGCCCAGCGGTTTCAAGCTGTGAGTCAGCAGGATGTCACACTCGGGTTGAGTGTGGGGTGGATGTAGGTCTGCTGGACCGAACCACCTAAAAACCCCTTGTGCAGTGGTTTGATGTTTCTATCTATTTGCTTCCGCTAGATGTTTGCATAGGGGCACTCCAAGTGTTTGATTACAGGTTCATTAGATAACTTGATCAGATTTTGTTCTAAGTGTTTAATCTGTTGAGTGAGCAAAATTCTAATTGAGCGAAATTTTATATTGGGTGAAAGTTTTTTTAAACGGGTTATATTCATTCACCCCCCCTCTGAATACTAGCACCGAACCCAACAATTGGTATCAGAGCGGGTCTCTGATCTATCAGATCTGACAATCTGCAGAGGATCCTGCTGATTTGTTTGGTGCTTTTCAGAGTGTGCTTTCAGTGCTCGATATTTTGTTTTATCGACTTGTGCATTGCTTTGCTCATCTGATTCTGCTGCATTCCCTGTCATCTGGTCTACTGCGCTGTATCTGGTTGCCTCTTACTTAAATGGGTCGACCTCCAGTTTATGACGGTTCTAACTTTTATAGTTGGCTAGGAGGCCTATGTGTGTACGTAGATTCCATAGATCCCAAACTATGGAGCCTACTATCTAAAGGCCCACATAAACTGCCTCATGATGAGACCAAGTGGTCTAAAGAGGACAGTATAAAGAACCGTGACAATGTCATAATCCTTAACATCTTAAGAGCTGCAATCAATATTGATATGTACCCTTTTGCTCTCAGGTGCACATCTGGAAAGGAGATATATGACGGAGTCATTTCTGCGCATAATCAACAAGGTGATAGCTGCTTGATGGCCAACCGGGATGATGAAGATGAGATCTCATCTCAGGTAAGCTCTGAATCAGATGGATACTCTTTCGATGAACTGATAGTTATGTATGAAGATTTGTTCAAAGTATCCAAGAAATTAAAATCTGAAAATAGAAGGTTAAAAAAGAGATGTGAACAGATAAATTCTAATGTTCCCTGTGAAAACTGTCAAAGACTAAAAACATCTCATGATATGTGCTTAGCTGATCTGAATATGAGTAAGGAACAAATCTCCTCATTGAAAAATAAAAATGAAGAATTGAGGTTGCTAAATTTTGCCATGTCTGAGAGACTCTTAACGCTTGAAAAAGGGAAGAATTTAGTTGAAAATGAATGTGAGAGAGTGAGCACATTGATAGAAGAGATTGATAGCTACAAAGCCATTAATGTCTTACTTAATGAAAAGATCACAGATTCTGAAATGCTCATTTCTTCTCTCAAAAATGAAATCACTGAACTAAACAATTCCCTGTTTAAGTCTCTTAAAAATAAAGAAACTCCAAAGGATGTTTCTAAGAAGAAAGTCTCTGATGGAGGCAGTAATCAGGAAAATAAGAAAACAAAGGAGAAAATAAAAGTTTTGAAAAAGAATGATAACGATCAGCATGCTAAGAAAGCTCAGGTCAAACATTCTAGTGTCAAAAATGTCAAATGCTTTTATTGTGGAAAGTTTGGCCATGAGATGGCTGATTGCTTTGTGATAAAGAAGGATGAATTGAAGTATGATAGAACTCATGCTAGGAAGCCTACTGTGAGTAAACCTTCTTCTGCTCACATCAAAAGGCATCAATGTTTTTATTGTCATAAAATAGGTCATCTCATGCATGATTGTAGACAAATGAAATTAGATGATCTATATGCTGTTAGAATGCATGATAAACTGTTCCATGCTAAAAATCATGCATCTCATAAAGAGAACACTCAATGTTCTCATTGTGGCAAATTAGGCCACAGAGCTGCAAACTGTTGGCATGCTAAGGGAAGAACAATTAACTTCAAAACTGCTATAATCCCTGTAAAAAGGCATGCATTCTATAAGAATCTTGACAGAATGTATTCTTCATGTTTTGAATGTGGAAAACATGGCCACACTGTCAAGGATTGTTGGCACGTTCAGAAGAATCACATTAACCCCCATGCTGTCAAATTCCATGCAAAACAATTTGTGAAATTCTCTTGTTTTAATTGTGAAAAACCTGGCCACAAAGCCTCTGAGTGCTGGGTGGCAGAGTTCAGAAAACAAAATGCCCATGCACACAACAGAAATTTTGATGTTCATGCACATGAATTTAATGCTTACAATAAGGTGCATAAAAGAAACTCAAATTCTGTTAGTTATCATGGTAAGTCTGGTCAATTTGGTTATTCCTTGTCCAGCTATAAGTTGATGGGCTATGTTGATAATTCTGTTAAGAGATCAGTCAGAACACCTGTTAGGGCTCATACAGGACCCAAGGCAGCTTGGGTTCCTGCAAGATCATATTGATTGACATGTTGCAGGTGTGCCTTGGTAAGAGATATAAAAGGGGTAATTTAGCCAAGGCACTCAAAAAGGAAGCCCATGATTCTATATCTCAGGTTAGTTCTGAACTTTGTTTTAAATTCATCATCTGAAATTGTTGTTTTGCTTGGTTGATTTTTTGATGAACTCTTCATCTCTAGCTGATCAGTCTGCATTCCAGACTCAGCTATTGAGTTTTACTTTGGATATAGCTGATGCTCTTCTGTTGCCATCTCCTGCTAATTGCTGAACTGAGTTTGAATGGTCTTTAGTGTATATAGTTGATGCACTATATAGACTTTGTATAATGCTTGTGTCTTGTGTCAATGCATTGCATGCTTGATTACATACTTGGACTGAGCTTGAATGGGTCAGTTAGTGCACACAGTCAATGCACGTGTCTAGTGTTTGCATACATCATTTGCATGACTGTCAATGAAATTGATCAATGCATATAAGACTGATTTGCACTGCATTGCATCTTGAAAAATCTGAAAAAGGATAAAAATGCTCATGACTTGGATGCATAAAGCTGAACTGATTGCATAGCATATCTCTTGCATCATGATGTCAGGGGGAGCTGAAAGTTCTATTCAATTCATTGAATCCTATTCACTTCTCAGTGTTCTCATTCAAATGATTCATATTCTTTGACATCAGTTGCTCATTGAACCATATTGCCAATTGCTATCATTTCCCCATCTTTTTCACTGAACAGCAGTTCTGGTTCTGGTTCAGTACGTTGAGTTGTGATTATTTCAATTGTTATTTTATAAGAATCTCTCTCACAAATTGAAAAGAACTAAAGGTTTAACCTTTATAAATTGAAGAGTCAAATGTCTGCCTTCAGAATCTGAGATAAAAGGAAAACTTTTATAGCTCTTAATCTTTGTCTCATAGCTAAAATAGAAAAAGTTTTTTGTAATGCCTAAATGTGTTAATCTGGAAATGTCTAGAACAGGTGAACAAGAGTGTGTAATGTTTTTCAAACAATCACTCTAAAAGAATTAAGGGCAGCAGTAAATAAGATCATAAATGTAAAGAACTGAACATTGTGACAGAGCAATGGTTAATTGTACTGAGAAACTGTGAACTCCTCCAATGAAGCAGGAAAATTCACATGTCATGAAGTGCCTCAAGCTAACTCTGTTCATAGGGTCAAATCTATAGGGGGAGTCCTCACCAAGTAACTGAGGGTACTGGTCTCTAATCAAGGTATACCCTTAATGTCAAAAGTGAAGACTATTCTTTGTGGGTTTTGATCTGAAATAGATATAGTAGTTTATACCTAGTAACTAGGGGTACTTGCCTCTGATCAAGGTGTACACCTAATGTCAACAGCATAAATGCCACAGGCCTATTCACTTAGTTCAGGTTCAGAAATTGAAAAATAAAAATCAAACTGCTGTAACCCTTTGAAAATCAAAAGTCTATGAGTGAAAATTATTTTTATTAATACATATTCAAGTTACCTTTCTTGAACTTCCATGTTTAGACACAAAAGGGTATTATTTCAGACTTATCTATTAATACCATGTGCCCTAGATTCATTGCTATAAATAGAATCTAAAACTCTTTTTCAGGGGTCAGGTTCTTTACTCTAGATTTATCACTGTTAAACCTGAACTTTTGAAAATTGTATGTTGCTGATTCTTATACTTTAACTATTGTTTATAATCAGGCTTATTCTCTGAACCAATGATTCAGCTGTTGTCTAGTGACCCTCCTACCTTTTCTACCTTGTTTATCTGTTCATATTCCTTCTCAAAGGGGGAGCTTTTATTTAGGGGGAGAAATAATTTAGGGGAGTCTTACATTCAGGGGGAGAATGTTCTAAAGGAATTTGCATGCATATTGCACTTTGCACTCATGTCTTTACTGTTTTTCTCTTTTTGATTATGTCAAAGGGGGAGAAAATTTTCTGTGTGACTCAATGTCACAGTGTGTTGCCATCATCAAAAAGGGGGAGAATGTTGTGCCCCTTAGGCACAAACATGTGCTATGTTGATTTGATGATAGCAATGTTGTTTTATTTTGATGATTGCAACACAGTGAGTGCTTTATGAGATTGTGTTTTGATGATAGCAACATAACTTATTTTGTGGATAATGCATGTGTATGACTGATATAGTGCTTGATTTCTGATCTGTGCGTTGATTTTCTATCTGCATGTAGTTTGATGACTAGCAAGTCTATACACTGCATGGTAAAGCATTTCATTAGTCTATACACTCTTCATGCATGTGCATAGTCTATACATTGTGCATTTCGTTGACAAGTTTGCACACTCATGAAGTCTGCACATTGGACTCTTGATCAAGTCTACACATTCATTGTTAAGACAAAGTCTATACAACGTCAGTTCATGCATTGTCTTAGGCTAAGTGTGTACAGCATCTTAGGCAAAGTCTGTACAGCGTCAACGCACTTCATTGGAAGTGTGTACAGCGTCAACGCATGAAGTCTGTACAGCCGTGTCATATGCTCCGAAGTCTATGCATTACTGTTCATGTATCAGTCTTCATCAAGTCTGTACATTGACACGCCAACCTCCTTGAAGTCTGCACACTAGTCTTCACTGTCAAGTCTGCACATTGGTCTTCGATTTCAAAGTCTGTACACTGGCTTCACATCTTCAAGTCTGTACCGTCGTTTGCTTTGAATTTCATGTCTATACATTGCACTGTTCCTTTCGTCTTCGTGTCATTCCCTTTATTGTGTCTTCGTGTCATTTACTGTTGTTCCTCGTGTCGTTTCTTTCTGGTCCCACTGCTTCATCACGTGTCGTGATAGCCGTGGTATCTTCTGTCTTCGTGTTGTTTTCACTTCGTGCAGTCTTCTCCTAGTGTTGTCCTAACTTCGAGTCGTTTCTTTGTATTCTGTCTTCGTGTTGGTTTTTCGCTTTAGACTTCGTGCCTTTCTCACTTTGACCACACTCCGTGTCGATTTCAGTTTTCGTCTTCGTGTTGTTTTCAACTCGTGTCGGTTACTGTTTCGTCTCCGTGTTGTTTCTGTGTCTTCGTGTCATTTTTGTTCCATTGCGTGCAGAACATTGTAGCACCTCGTGTTGCTTTCTGTGCCACCTCGTGTTGTTTCTGTGTGAACCTCGTGTCGCTTCTCTCTGTCCTCTAGTTGCATCTCGTGTCATCTTTTATGTCTTGCTTGTTGTTGCAACCACTTCGTGTCGTTCTTCTTTTTACCTCGTGTTGTTTTCATCTTCTTCGTGTCGTTCTCTTTGTAGTGTTATCTCTGTTACAGTGTGTATCTCGTGTCGTTCTCTCCTTACTTCGTGCTGTAGTCACCTTGTGTATCTCGTGTCGTTCTCAGTGCATCTAGAACTGCTACCACATATCTCGTGCAGCTTTAGTTATTGTGGCCCTCAGTTTTAATGGTTTTCATCTCCTTGCAGGTCCGAGGAAGAAACATTTCCACGTGACTGGGCAGCACGTGATCCGAGGCTGAAGGACTGACAGAATGCTGACACGTGGCCAAATATCTGGGCGGGAAATGCGGAGGACACACACGCCCAGTGCTGCCCTCCTGCTGACTGCTGCTATATATATGAGCCTCCTTCCACAGAAGAAGGTAGATCGAGTTGGCGAGAGGAAAAGAACAGAGAGCCACGATCCAGATCGAAGCAGAAGAGCAGAAGCGGAGAGAAAGAATAGAGAGCTGTTCGATCCAGAGAAAAGAGAAGAAGAAGAAAAGAAAGAGGGAAGAAGCAGAAGAGAAAAAGAGAGAGGCAGAGAGCTCGAGAAGAGTGTGAAGAGAAGAAGAAGAGAGAGAGAGTGAGAAGGAGTTCGTTCCTCAGATCTTTGGTTTAAAACCAGATCTGAGGTTGCTCATTGTTAGAGCTATATTTTGTGCTTTATTGTTTCAGCTTTCCGTTGCTGTCTTGTTCTATCTTTTGTTTTCCATTTTACATTTCTTTGTCAAGCTGTTTGTCAGCAGATTGCAGAGGTGCTGCCTCTGGACGGCTAAGCTGTATTGCCCAGCGGTTTGCAGTGGAGGATTCCACTGGACAGCAAGCTGTGTTGCTCAGCGGGCAGTGGAGGTTTCCACTGGACGGGTAAGCTATAATCCCCAGCGGTTGCAGTGGTGGATTCCACTAGACGGCAAGCTGTGAGGCCCAGCGATTGTAGGCAAGCTGTGAGGCCCAGCGGTTTCAAGCTGTGAGTCAGCAAGATGCCACACTCGGGTTGAGTGTGGGGTGGATGTAGGTCTGCTGGACCGAACCACCTAAAAACCCCTTGTGCAGTGGTTTGATGTTTCTATCTGTTTGCTTCCGCTAGATGTTTGCATAGGGGCGCTCCAAGTGTTTGATCACAGGTTCATTAGATAACTTGATCAGATTTTGTTCTAAGTGTTTAATCTGTTGAGTGAGCAAAATTCTAATTGAGCGAAATTTTATATTGGGTGAAAGTTTTTTTAAACGGGTTATATTCATTCACCCCCCCCTCTGAATACTAGCACTGAACCCAACATAGACCATTTGTCTTTATGTCGACGTATGGATGCCTAGGTATGTGTTTGCTACTACTTTTAGTGACGGGATGCCTGTCCAATATATGCTGCCAAATAATATGAAGTTCAGATTTGATATATGACTTTGATATGATCTGAAAATAAGTTCATCCGTATAAGTTCTGATTTAGCTAAGATATGTACTATGACATATATGTATATAAGTCAGATAAGATTTGTTATACGCATTTTGCTTATAAGAAGAAAAATTATTCTGCTCTATCAGTTTTCATTCGCATTCATAGTATACGTACAATCCAATGAAATTGTGATTTGCTTTATATATATATCATGGATTTACACACGTTAGTATATGATAAGTATGTGATTGGTTTTAATGCCTACTGAGTCTTTGGACTCATATCTGTTGCCTAACCATTTCAGGAAATTGACCAGTGTGCGTTTTGGCTCCTTCGGACAGTAGGTCGGAAGTTGATCCCGGGTTGAATTTGGATTCCGCTGCGTAGAATAAATAGATTTAGTTCTCTTTTGAATAATGAATGTAAATATGACTTTTGAATAGAGATATATAGTACTTTGTATACGATGTAAATTATGAGTATTTATCATATGGAAATGGTATGGTTATGTTTCTTTTGGAATATGTGATGGTTTGGCCTTTAGCGCCTTGCAAATATTCGGCCCACAACACTTCCGTACATCTGCTGTGACGTCCCCGGACACGATACGGGATCACGGGAAGGGGGCGCCACAATTACAATCCTAGCTTGTGTCTTAATTGGATAACTGCGACGTTTCGACATAATTGTAAAACGTGTCTTAAGGACACCAAATGCACGTTCAACACAATTGCGTAGTTGAGCGTGCCGATGGTTAAACAAATCCTTCTTATCCCTATGTGTAACCCTTCTCCTATTAGACATGTACTCTGGTAGATGATATCTTGTGCCACGGTATGGTGCTAAGAAGCGAGGGGTATTTGCATATCCCGCATCCACCAACCACTATTTCCCTACGGTAAGGAATGCATGGAATTCTAATAAGTATTTGAAGTAAATATGAACAACAACCATTAATAAAGTAACATTTACCTTCTGGTATGGTAAATCCACCTTTTTCAATGGCCCACCTCAAGACTTTCATGTCTGCAGCAGATCCCTCCCATCCCACAACGACGTAGGTAAACTTTAGATCAAAATTGACGCACCCCATTACATTTTGGGATGTTTCACCCTTCCGATTTTGATAACGAGTCTGGTCAACAGTTGGAACCTTTGCAGATATATGTGTGCCATCAATTGCACCCAATGCATTCTAACGAAGAGGAAGACATAATTAATTATAATTGATAACTAAGAATTAATAAATGCATATGTATTTGGTAAGTGAGGGTACACTACATCACCTTGAAAAAAGGATAAAATTTTGGATCATGTCGAATTTTTGGATGTACTGGATCTTCAGCGGATGGCTTCTTAATGTACTCGTGACGCATGGATAAGACTGCCGTTAGTACATTGTTAAAATGTCGACTTATCGTCTCGCCTGAATGTTGAAATAATTCTCTGAGCAACCTATTCCCAACTCTATGGCCAACCTTGAGAAGGAAGATAGCTAATTGCTCAGTGGTCGACATATTTTTGGTGTCGTTGAGTACACCCCTTTCCATCAATTTATCCCTTAACCTCAAGAATAAGGTTGGGTGCACCCGAAAACTGGCGTATGATCTGTCCACATGACCTGCCATTAATTGTTTAACCCACCTATGACCTCTCCCAACATCTGTGTGCATTGGGGTCCTGGGGATACATGTGTGGGAGGACAAGTGCTGAACGAGAAGTACATGTTCAACTTCATCCCAATACTCCTCCTCATCCATCATAAGCTTGACGAGATCACCAAGTGAAGGGCCGATGTTAGTGGTTCTAGAAGTCATTGTCGTTAAAAAAATAAATCCTGTAACCCAGTA
This sequence comes from Amorphophallus konjac, assembly GCA_022559845.1. Taxonomy (NCBI): domain Eukaryota; kingdom Viridiplantae; phylum Streptophyta; class Magnoliopsida; order Alismatales; family Araceae; genus Amorphophallus; species Amorphophallus konjac. The sequence goes on from CM040123.1 coordinate 369,761,630, forward strand.
TGAAAGAACATCTCATGAATCAATTCATGTAAGATAAGCATTATAAAAATTCCTCACATTTGATTGCAGTAAGAAATGATAATCGTAAAAATTGAACATTGAATAGAATGCATGAAAAGGATATGAAGATTTGTCAATAGTAGCCCAGGCGGCTCATTATCCATCCGACTTTCAAGTCTTCCGAGAGTGCCATAAAGATGGAACGATCCTCGACATTCCTGACAAACTCAATAGCTCTATAGATATCTTGTTGACGGATTCCTGGCAACTTTAAAAGCAAATCAATTCTCTCATCCATTGGCGGTGCAACTTTTTTATGTAATTGTAACATCTCTCGTGCCAGGCTCAACCTCTCATGACCTAGGGACACCAACTTGTCAATTGCATCTTCATTACCTTGGGAAGCACGCTTTCTCTTCATGTTAGTATTACTAGATGGTGGAATACTCCTAGACATACATGGAGCGGTCGTGGTTGCATCATCCCTTGGAACATTCATTTGGGAGATTTACTCAATATTTTCAGGAGTGTCGGTGTCATTAATTATATTGTAAATATTAAAATCTAGTCCGAACTCTTCCTGAAAAGTTTGTTGCTCCTCCTCACCAGGGTCACTGCGTGTGTCTAGATAAGAGGAGCCTTCATTGCATACATCGTCATCCCCTCTTGACATGGAAGTTGAACAAATAAGCTCCATTTGTTTGAAAATCAGGAAAGGCTTCCCTTGAATTGATTTGTACTCTTTATTAGTCTAAAAATTAAACTGACTTATTATTCATTCAAACTCTATACAAAATTGAATAATTGATTGTGCATTGCATATGTTACATACCGCTGATAGATCATCCCAAGTTTCGTCCGTGCCTGGGACGGGCATTTGTTTCTCCTCATCCCATCCCCATCCTGATCGATTCTTTACACTCACAATTAAATAGTACCTTTTCTTCACATTTTTAAACCGATTTTTCAAATTCTCCATTGAATAGCCTAACTTGGTCAACTCATTAAATTTCAGTACTGTTTGTCGCCATACCTCTCTTGTGAAATTCCCATTGACAAAATCATCATTGCTCACCATGTGTTCTACGAGGAGATCTACAAAACACAAATTTGCCTCGTTGCTCCAGTTCACAACTCTACCATTCCCATATTTGGATGTATTTATACTTCTTACAAGAAGATATAAATTTTCTGGCAAACACACAACCCTACTTTTCATTAGGAAAAGACCAAATGCAAATACAATGTATGCTTGTGTATAAAATTTGACAAACACACAAAAGAGATAGGTCATTACATGCACCGATATTTTGCTACAAAAAGCTGGATGATAAAAATGTAGAATATGATAAAATCAAGAAAGAACTTATGCACATAAATGTAAAAAAGGAAGAGCTATCGGTCAAAAGTTGTGATCGCGTGTACCATTAAACATATGTCAATTTGCAAGTATAGATGTCAATGCTATCAATTTTATACTGTCCAGAGAATGGAAAAGCAATATGGATAATTTTGAGCATGTAAAAATAATCCTAACCTGCCATGGCTAGTCCCAAGTATGGATGAGGTTGACAGCCAACACTTAATAAGACTAGTCACTCTCAGTCATGATTTCTAAGCCGAATGTTTGGTACCATATAGGAGGTGCAATCAAGTTTACCTAGACAATGGTAAAAATACTTGGAGAAGGCCAAAAATTAGTGGTTCGATGTAGTAAAAAAATGTCATAGCTTCTCTAAGGTTTAACTATTAATATGGCATTAGACAAAATACAGTTGTGGGACATAATTTAGTATATTTCAACAATATGTGAGAAGAATCCATGAGTTAAATTTCCATGAGTTACATTGAGAATACATGGTGATATAAGATGTGATTTCCAATCCAAGAATTCATTTTCTATAGGATATATCTTCTCCCCAGTGCCGTCTCCAACTATTAATGAACCAAGGAACATGTTTCTTAAGAACTGAGATGTCTACAGCTGCAATCTGGGATGCCCATACATGGACAAATGATTGAGATTTAATTATGAAGATCAATGATTTGTCTTCAAATCACATGCTGTAATTTGCAACAGTTCAAGAGGATGTCTCATTCTATCTTCCAATCAACTATTCACATCTTCTAAGTTGCTTACAAAATGTTGCTGCAAATCGACTAAAGAACTAAAGACAATGAGAACTAAATTGACTTTCAGACCTAAAAATTGACTACTATCTTTCACACCTGAAAATCAAGAATGACTAGCTCACAGTATTCGTTCTTAAACAATGAAATTAGTTGTTAAATTTTGCGTATGGAAATCAAAATCAAAATCAAGAAGGTTATGCAGTTACCTTACGGGAAGGAGCAGTTAGCACACCCGAGAGGAAGGAGCAGTTCGCACAGAAGATGGGAAGGAGCAGTTAGCACACCCGAGGGGAAGGAGCAGTTCGCACAGAAGATGGGAAGGAGCAGTCCACATCAACAGGAGAATGTTTAGCCTGCAAGCTTATCAAATAATTTCATTAACAGTAATAAACACAAACACTGATGAGAAGACGAAGAGGAACAGATTGTAGGGGGAAGAAGGGGCCTGATTGAAAATGATATAGGGGAGGGGTTTGTGCTTTCCGGGGCCTAGGTAGATGTAAGATTCCCTCACAGAAGGAGCCAGAGCACGAGCTAGGGTTTCCTCACAAAAAGGGTTTTCCTCACATAAGGGGAAACAACACGATCGAGCCAGGGCACGAGCTAGGAAGTCGGCCAGAGACGACTTAGAGACGATCTACAGCATAGGAGAGCCCCAATGGCAACGGTCGGAGGCGGTGCCATAGCAGACCGGGAGACATTTGTCGGAGAGCACGAAGGGAGGAACATCACGTTCGAGCGCGTGCAGCGGCCGGAGTTGGTCGAAGAAGATAGCAACCTTTGAAGGGGGTCGGACAGCACGATCGCCGGCCGTAGCACAGCAACCTTCGAAGGGAGTCGGAGGACGGTCGCCGGCCGTAGCAGACGAAGGGCTCTGCGGAGGCTGCGAAGGGGATCGGAGTAACCCCTCGATCCTTGGAGAGGAAGCACCCCGCGAAGGCAGAGAAGGGCCACGATCGACGCGTGAGCAGTACGAGCGCGGAGGGCACGATCGAGGTGGTCGTTCGCGAGTAGGGTGATCGGAGTCGGAGGACGATCGTCGGCCGTAGCAGACGAACGCCTCTGCGGAGGCTGCGAAGGGGATCGGAGTCACCCCTCGATCGTCAGAGAGGAAGCACCCCGCGGAGGCAGATCGAGGCGTGAACAGTACGAGTGCGGACGGGGAGGATCGAGGGTCGTTCGCGAGAGGGGCGAACGAGAATGGGGTTGGGATAAGTCATTCCAAGTAAAAAGCTTGGAATGACTTATCCCCCTGTTTAACTCCATTTGTGGGGTTAAACTCATTTCCTCTAACCCAGTATAACCCCATCTTTTTTTAACCTTAACAAACGCAGGACAGGGTTAAATTGAGGATAGCCCAAGTCTATCCCCGTACCAAACGGGACCAAAGTGGGGCGGGAGTTTTTACATATAAAAATCTAAAATATGGGAATATGGGATAGAATTTTACAGTTTACACAATGAAGAAGGGTATTTGCGAAAAGCCCTCCGGTGCCTAGCCATTCCGGAAACACGGCCCCGATCTGCGGACCCCATCTGATCGACGGTGATCTAAGGCTCCAACTTTGGAAGCTTTTCAATTGGCTTGGGCCAACGAGCCCGCTCGTTTCTCACTCCCATTTCCGAGCCACAATAAATACCCCTAAAACCCTACTCCATTTTCTTCTCTCTCTCTCCCTGTGGGGAAGCCCTATCTAGGGTTCTCGCCTTACCTTCTTCGTCGTCTACCTTTGTTTTTTTGCAGTCGTTGCGAGCTCTAACCACAGGCTGCGAATCCTGTTCTTGCTGGAATTCGAAGGTAGTTTTTTTTTGTTTTTTCCCCCGGCGATTCCCCTTCCTATTTGGTTACTTTTTGATTTTGATGTTTGCGGAGTTCTTGGGCGGGCAATGATTCGTTTTGTTTGCTCTTCCTGCCATGTAGAATGGGAGAAGCCAGGGATAACGACGCCTACGAGGAGGAGCTTCTCGACTACGAGGAGGACGAAGACAAGGCCCCTGATTCCGCCGCTGGTAAGGGCGCCGGCGAGTCGGCGAAGAAGTAAGCTCCGCGGCCCTTCTTTTGTTTGTTTTGGTCTGTTTGTGGAGTTTCTTATTTTTTTTTACCGTTGCTCATCGGAGAAGCATGTTGCTAAGTTGCACATTGTGCTACTTCGCTCTGTAGATGGGGAGGGATTTGTTTCTTTTCGGGGATTGCTTTGGAATATGGTCTTGTTGTTCCTTTACCAGGGTTACTTTGTAATCTGATACTTTTGTTATTGTCTTCTGGCGGAACGTAATTATGTAAACCTGATACCTAATCTCACGGTGGCGGCACCCTCAATCTCCGTGTAACTTAAAGCTTTTGAAATTCTGGTGCTTTAATAATCTGTGGAGAGGATTAAGTAGCTATGTAGTCTGAGGCGTGAGGTGAGCGAGGCGACCAGGAGGTCGCCTCACGCCTCAAAGGCCTAGGCGGTGGCCTAGGCGTTTGAGGCGACATATTATTAAAAAATTAAAATTAAAATTATATGTCAAAATATCACAAAAATATATATTTTTGAACAATAAATATCATAAAATTGCATATACATTAAACAAGAGTGGAGAGACAGAGTGAGAGATTGGAGAGAGTGAGAGTCTGAGAGACAGAGAGTGGGAGATTGGAGAGAGTGAGAGAACGGAGAGACAGAGAGTGAGAGATCGGAGAGAGTGAGAATATGAGAGAACGGAGAGACAGAGAGTGAGAGATCGGAGAGACAGTGAGAGAGTGGAGAGACAGAGAGTGAGAGATCCGAGAGAGTGAGAGAGTGGAGATACAGAGAGTGAGAGATCGGAGAGAGTGAGAGATCGGAGAGGAGAGAGTTACCGGACAGATGCCGGACGCCGCATGCCGCCCGCCGGACGCCGGACGCCGCACGCCGGACGCAGCTCGCCGCTACCTCTCGTGGAGAGACAGAGAGTGGCCGGACGCCGGACGCCGCAGTCCGCTCGCCGGACGCCGCAGTCCGCTCGCCGCTTGTGGAGAGACAGAGAGGGAGAGACAGAGAGGGTGGACGCCGCTGCCGCTCGCCGCTGCCGCTCAGCTGCCGCCCTTGGAGGTGGAATCGGCGAAGAAGGTTGAAGACGCAGTGAAACCCTCGGGGGGTTAATAGATTTGCGACGGTTGGTTAACGGGATAAGACACCTGATACGCGGATCCGCGGCGGGGCGGGCGGCTGAGGCGGGCGACTCGCGCCAAGGCGGGCGAATCACGCGAGGCGCGCGCGAGGCGTTCGCCTCAGCGAACCGCGACGAGGCGAGCGGACGACGCCTCGCCCCGCCTCACCGCCTAGGCGCTCGCCTAGGCGGGATTTCGACTACACAGTTAAGTAGTGTTATCTTGCAGTAGAAAGGAGGACAACCTCAACAGATTTGGGTTGCCTGGAGCCTATTGTATGTATGTAGTGGCGATCCATCTTTGTGTCTGCACAATGATGTGATTTTTCATGCAGTAACAGAGTTGTTTTGTCAAAGTCAAGCATCGTAGACAGCCACTTGAAATATTTATTAGGACTCCGTCTACATAGTCGGCAGTTCTACTTGGAGGTTGAAGGTGCAAACAAATGACCTTATTTCACAAAATGAAGAGGAGCTCAACTTGGCATGATGGGGGTAGAAATGGATATCGAAGGTAGGCCTGGCAATTTTTCGTTTAAAATTCGAATCGAATTCGAATTCGTATTCATTTAATCGGATAATTATCCGAATAAACTATCCGACGGATAATTTAATCGGATATTGGATATCCGATTATTAATCGAATACGAATTCGGATATTCGGATATCCATGTTGGATATTATCCGACCGAATATGAACTCTTAGATAAATATCTAAGGATACACATATTCTATATATAATTAACTCAAATCTTAATATGTTGTTTGATTGTTCTTTTTTACCTTTTTTTAATCTCAAAATATAATTCAAAAATAAGAACTCCACTTACACTCATTTGGTAAGGTATCTCCTATTTTTAGGATGAAGTCTAATCTTTTGATAACTGAGGAGGGTAAATCTAGCTCTGTCTATGATCGGCCCGTTAACGATGAGCCCAATCTAACTCCGGATCTACAGCGCTCCCAGGGGGTGTCCAGCGGCCGCAACCCATTTGGGTGCGGCCCACTACGGCTCAGCATCGGATTCGACAGCGCAGAAAGGCTATGGCCTAGATGCAACGACCGCCGGAGAACCCTCCGACGACCGACCGTTACACCCTATGACGTCGGCCTTGACTCCGTAACGGGCGAGCACCTCCCACGAGCGCCGTAAGACTCGCCCACGGACCCGCCTATGCCGGGGTAATCGCCCTCCAACGAGAAACTCCCGCCACAATCGCGGGAGGCGTTACTCCACTACCTTTGCCCTTCCCTGTTAAGGGATAGGCCTCTTGCTCTAGGACAACCCCTTATAAAAGGGACGTCGACAGAGAAGAGAGGACACGGTAGAACTTCTGCCAAAAGCTTCGCCCAGAGAATAGAGCAACTAGTCTTGCTACAGTGATAGAGAGGATGCCCCTACGTCCGGAGAGAAGATCCTTCCTGTGCGACCTTACCACCTAGCGAGCACTCTCTGAGTGACCACTGGGATCGGCGAGCACTCGCCAGGGAGGCTTACACGGCTCTCAGATCTACTACGGCGACCTCCGTCCCCCTCTTCTACTTTGCTTTTCTCTGCTCATTAAAACGCCTTCTACTAAGGTGTTGACTTAAGCATCGGAGGGTTGTCCCCTGGGATAACGCCCATGGCTCCTTCTGACGTCCATTCTCTTCTGGTGTTTGCAGGCGTCCACGGGTGCCGGACGACTTCCCTGATAAATAAATAGAGAAGATGGTACGTGGCGTAGAAACTAGATTTCAGCCTCTACACTTCTTGACGTCGTCTGTGGGAACCCGAGCGAAAAGCCATGGCACCCCGTGGGAGTCTTTGCAACGCCAGCAATCGGGGCCGCGGTTCTCATCAGGGACCCAACTCCCGCCGTGGATCGCAAGAGGCATCCTCTGCCCACCCATGGCAAGAAGTCACGTCGGGCGACCTCGATGAGATCCGCCAGCAGATCCAAGCCCTGACCGGATTATGTCAGGAACTCCTAAGCTGACCTGCGGACCCCCAGCACGTCCCCCCTTAACGGCGGCAGAACGAGAGGGTCCGGACTAGGGAGAATTCTCGCCAAGTACGGGAAGCCTCCCATGCCTCTGTCGCAAGGACCTGGCGATCGCGTAGCTCGCCCGCACCAAAGGTGCGTAGCCCATTGTGTTGTGCCCCTTGTGCTTTGATGAATGTGGTGTTTTAATGATAGCAACACGAATGAGTCACCATTTTGTTTTGCTAATAGCTTGACATTGAATCATTGAATCATAACAATCTGAATGCATATAACTGATATATTATGTGGAGAATGCATGAGAGTGCATAAAGTGTTTTGTACTTGTATTAAGATCGGTGCATTGCAGCCTCTGTATGTTCTATGCATTTCGCAAGTCATGTAGCGTCAACGCAGCAAGTGTGTCTCATGCATCATGCGTCGACGCCCCCAGACTTCAAAGTCTGTACAGCCTTTCATATGAAAGTCCATACATCGCCCTTCGAATCCAAAGTCTATACATTGGTCTTCACATTGAAAGCCTATACATTACTGGATGATCAAGTCTGTACATCCATCAGTGAACACATCAAGTCTATACACCGTATGTGTTCATCTGATTTTCATGAAGTCCATACATCCTCAGCTGAACCCCATGTCTGTACAACGGTCTCAATCTTCATCAAGTCTACACAGTGGTTCAACCTTCTTATTGTCTGTACAACCTGCCTTATCGATTCAGAGTCTATACATCGCTCAAGCGTTCAAAGCATCTGAAGTCTGTACAGTGTCCGTTGTCTAGAGTTCTTGAGTATATACATTGGACTGTTTCTTTCGAAGTATATACAATACAATGTACATACTTAGACCTTATGACTTTATTCTTGTTGCTGAAGGGAACAGGGTCGATGCTGAAGCTTAAGGCGTCCACACACCAGTGAAGATGCATCCACGGATACTCTTCACAGCGTCAACTCTACGCAAAGGCTGCGTCAACTCAGCCACTCAAGAAGCAGAGGCCTTGTCAGAAATATTCCAATGCGTCAACGCAGTAGTGGAGCAGCATCGACGCAACAGTTAAGAAAGGTTGGGTTGGTTGCTCACTGGAACGCATCAATGCGTCAACGCAGCATGATTGAGAGCGTCGACGCAGCACGCCCATCTGCTAAAGACTTGATCACTGGATCATAGATGCGTCAACGCAGCAGGCTGATGGAGTCGACGCTGCAGTTAAAAAGGTTGAAGATCTCTGAAGGCTGCGTCAACCTGTGGAGCAAGTGGGTTGACGCCACCTGACTCCAGTTGCTGAGCGTACTAATGAGGGGGCACGTGATCCGATGGGAAAAAGGGGCAGGATGCTGACACGTGTTAGATAAGGGGTGCTACCCTGCCAAGTGGACCAATCAGTGGTCACTAGGGCATTTTCTACTCAACCTTCGGAGGCTCTGTTTCTGATATAAAAGCACCCCATCATCCTCTCGAAAAGAGTGAACTCTCCACAGAAGAAGAAAAAGCTCTCCAGTGAAGAAATCTGAGAGTGTGAGAAAAATAAAAAAAAAAGAGAGAGAAGAGAAGAGCAGAGAGTTAGAGATTAGGAGAGCAGAAGAGAAAGAAAGAGAGATAGAGAGTGAGCGAGAGAGCTCGAGCAGAAGAAGAAAAAGAAAAGAGAAAGAGAGAAAAGGAGAGCAGAGATCGAGAGAAGAAGAGAAGTGCAGCAGAGAAGAAAGAGAAAGAGAGAGAGTGAGATCGAGGGAGATCTGGTCTTGATGGACCGTGGATCAAATCCAGGCCATCCAGCTCCTTGTGAGTCATATTGTGATTTACGTTTATAGCTTTCCGATTGCTGTTCATCCTTTCTTTTATTTCCATTTTTACACTTTCCTTCAAGCTGTTAGTCAGCGGATTGCAGGGGTGCTGTCTCTGGACGGCTAAGCTGTATAGCCCAGCGGTTTGCAGTGGAGGACTCCACTGGACAGCAAGCTGTATTGCTCAGCGGGGCGAGGAGGATTCCTCGGACGGCAAGCTGTGTTGCCCAGCGGTTGTAAGGCAAGTTGTGATGCCCAGCTGTTCAAGCTGTGAGTCAGCGGAATCCACACTCGGTTTGAGTGTGGGGTGGATGTAGGTCTGGAGGACCGAACCACCTAAAAACCCCTCTTGCATTGTGGTTTGATTGCTTATGGTTTGCTTCCGCTAGATGAATGCATAGGGGTGCTCCATGTGTTTGGCTTCTGGTTGAGCAGAAGAGTTAATTAATTTTCTGATTGGCTAAATTTGTCTTGTTAGCACTCTAGTGATCTCACTGTGTGTTTGTTTCAGTTCCGCAACTGCCCATTAGCCTTCAAGGTTGTTCAGTTTGCGAACTAGCATTTTTAGTGAGCATTAGATTTTAATTGAGCGAAATCTTTACTGGGTGAAAGTTTTTATAGGCCATATTCATTCACCCCCCCTCTGAATACTTGCACCGAACCCAACAATTGGTATCAGAGCGGTCTCTGACTTAACAGATCTAACAATCTGCAGAGGATCCTGCTAATTATTTAGTGCATTTCAGAGTGGGTCATTTGGAATCGTCTTGATTTACTGTCTTAGTGCATTTCTGTCTGGTGCATTTCATAAGTGTGCCTCTTGTGTTCTGTATTTAGCTTCACTGAGTTAGTGCCGTGTCTTGCTTATCTGGTTTTATTGTCTAGTGTTTTGTGCTTTGAATTTGGTTGTTATCTGATTCGATGGCTAATCCTCCGATATTCAGAGGTGATAACTTTGACTCCTGGTTCGAAAACCTCCATCGGTATGTAAAGTCTACTGATCCAAAACTGTGGAAGGTAATGACTCACAACCCATACAAACTGTCGAAGGATAAATCTAAATGGACCAAGAAGGACAAGCTGAAAGACTCTGTCAATAATAGAGCTGTAGTTTTATTAAAAGAATCAATTGACAGATCTCTAATTGAATGCATTTCATCTTGCAGGTATGCCAAAGATATTTTGGATAAACTGAAGCTAATCAGGAATCACAGCAAGTGCTTAATGGCTGATCATAGAAATGCTGATGATGAAACTTCATCCGAGGTAAGTTCTGAATCAGAAGGATACTCTTTCGATGAATTGATAGAGATGTATGAAAACTTGTTAGAAGTTTCCAAGAAATTGAAATCTGAAAATAAAAAATTGAAAAAGAAATGTGATAGAATAAATCTGAAAGACTCATGTGAAAACTGTCCAAATATGAAAAAGTCTTATGATGCTTGCATGCTAGATGTTCAGAATCTTAAGAAACAAAATGATTCTCTAAAATTTGAAAAACAAACATGGTTGGATAAAATGTCAGAAATAGAGAATCAGTTGAATGATAAGAAAAAGGAGCATCTAAAAGGCATGCAGGAACTCACTGAAGTTAATTCTGAATCTGACAAAATGAAATTGGAGAATGAAGATCTTCAAAAGAAGAATAAAACTCTTATGGTCAGAATGAATGAAATCAATGAGGTTTCACAGTCCTCTTCTGCTAAATCAAATTGTAAAACATGCTCAGCTTTAAGAGAACGTAATGAAGATCTCTTTAGTGAGAATGACTGGCTAAACAAACAAATTGCCTCACTTAAAGATGATCACAAAAATCTGCTCGCTGAGAAAATTAAAGCAGAAGAAAGAGAAGATGAACTGATTGAAAAATTGGAGCACATGTCTGGAAGAGAGAGATGTGTTAATAATGAAATTCAGGATAAAAATCTTGAGGAAGAAAACACTGAATTAAAAGCTGAAGTTGAAAAACTAAAGTGGTTGAACACTGGCTTGTCTGAAAGACTTCTCACTATAGAAAAAGGAAAAGCTGTCTATGATGAAAATTCAGAAATTTTGAACAGTCTTGAACAAGAAATTGAGAAGTATAAAACTGCAAACCAAGTTCTAAGCGAATGTGTTAATTGTAGTGAACAGGAAATAGCCAGTTATGAATTTCACATTGCTAGCTTGGAAGATAGAATTCATAATCTGGAAAATTCAGCTATTGAGTCTGCCAAAATTAAAGGAAAAATGAAAACTGTTGGGAAGAGGAAGGATGATAACTCTGAAGGGGGAACAAATTGCTGTTCTGATGTTAAGAAAATCACTAAAAATCAGCTATATACAACTTTTGTTCAAAGCACTGATGTAGCTAGTACTTCAAGGCAATCCCCAAAACAAAATGAAAATCAAAAGTCACCTTCAAAATCTGTCTTTCAGTTTAAAGCTCAGAAAATTGAAAAACAAACAAAACCTGTTGAGGATAATCAGAAATTGACAAGAAAGGGTCAAACAAAAAGGGCAAAGAATAATTCTGGTTATACTCTGAAATTTGTTAGCTCTGCTGAATCTGATGGGTCAATGCAAAATGCTCATGCTTCCTGTACTCATTCACATGCATCTGTGAATTCATCTGATAGAAACCATGCCCCTAGGAAATCTGATGCTTCATGCTATTATTGTGGTAGGTATGGTCATTTAATGAATGAGTGCTATGCTTTGAAATCTGATGACAGAATGCATGCCAGATACACCCCAAATCATCATGAGTACAAAAGAAACAAACTCAAATTCAATCAGCATATCATTTGTTTCACTTGCAACAAGCCTGGGCATAAGGCTAATGAGTACTGGTCAGGAAATCATTGGGGTAAAAATGAATCAAGAAGAAAGCATCTTAAATGCTTTGAATGTGGTAAGCATGGGCATGCAGTCAAAGATTGCTGGCATGCTCAGGGAAATAGATTAAACTCTAAATCTGTCAAATTCCCTACTTTCTATAATTCTGCTAGAAATAACTTGAGAGATAAAAAGAAAAACTTTGCATGTTTTGAATGTGGTAAGCTAGGCCACAAAGCTGCCAACTGTCGGCTGGCTGAGCATGGAAAGAAAAATTTTCAAGTCAATAAAAGAAATACTCATGCTCATACACATAATTTTCATACTCATATGCATGCACATGGGCATCATGTTTCTGCTAACATGAAGAATAAAAACAAAAATTCTGTGGCTTCATGTTATTATTGTGGAAAAACTGGACATTCAATGTTTGAGTGTAAACTGATGGAATATGATGATCATGTTGCTAAAAGATTGTTTAGAACACCTGTTAGGGCTCATACAGGACCCAAGGCAGCTTGGGTTCCTACAGGATCAAAATAATCCAGTTGTTGCAGGTGTGCCTTGGAAATGAATAAAGGGGGTTAATCAACCAAGGCACTCAAGAATGAAAACCCCATGACTACATTTCAGGTTAGTTCTGAAAATTCTGCTAAAATTCTGTCTTCTAAATTTGTGTGCTCTAAATGCCTGCATATCATGACTAATTCTTTTGTGCATCATCTAACTGAATCTAATTGAAAATCTGAAATGCACATGGAAATAATTGTAGTTTACCTTTGAATGCATTACATATCCATGTCATGTTGCATGATATGTCAAACTCCCTGCATATTGTATTGCACTGCATATGTCATTTGCATGACCATCATGGTATATTAAATGGAACAGTGCTGAAGGGCATATGGAGTATGTCTGGATGCTACTGCCATGTGTGAGGTGGTCCTTGGACCGAGTCCTCCGCCTAGTACCATGGGTCTAGTTTTCATATAGAGCAGTGTATTGCATATCATAAATTTGAAGAAAATAATATTCGAAAAGAAATGATTCATTGCACATCATGCATTTTGTCAGTGGGAGCTTGTTTGCTTGATTGATCATCATGCTCTCCTTGTTAGAATTGTTGCATACTGCATATGTAGGATAGTGCATATCATAAAATTCTGAAAAAGCTAAAAGAAATACACTGCACTTAGACAGGGGGAGCATTCCAATTTCATATCTTCTTCACCTCATGAACTCCATCTGTTTAAGTAACCTGATTCATTCTCTTGACTATGCGCTATTCAACTGAATTCTCTGCTGATATCTCTAAAATAGCTGATCAGTCTGTATTCCAGACTCAGCTACTGTCTGATGATTAAAATCTCTTCTGATGCTCTTCTCTATTCCCGATTCACTCTTGCACCAGCTTATACTCACCTGTCACATTCTTCTCAGCTGATGTGACTGATCTACTTCAACTATTGATTGTTGGTTGCTGAATTCATTGTTCTGATCTGAGGAACTTAAGCTGCATGTCATGCAATTCAGTCTGAGAACATTGTAGAAATTTCTATCATACAGGTTTAAGAATTATGGCTGAATCAGACTGATACAAGATTAATGTATTCTCAGATTTGTACTTAAATGAATTGAAAGTATCTGAATGATAAGGTTTAATAAACTTTAACCATATGTGTCATGTAAACCTTAGACTTTCTCATCAGATATCTGAAAATTTGATTTCAGAGCTACTTTGGTTAAGATACATAGAGTGTGTATCGTTGTTATTTGAAAATGTTGACTAAATGAAGAAATTGTGAATTCAGAGCAATGACTCGGTCTCTGAGAAACTGAGTTCTTTATCAATGAAATAAAGCAACTCATGTCATGAGGTGCCATAGTTATCTCTGATAAAAATTTAGTGAAACAAAACCTGACGGAGCAATAGCTTATCTGTGTTGAGTAGCTGGGGAGTCTGGCCTCTGATAAAGGTGTCTTCTCATGTAAAAAGACACTCATATTGCTAACTCTGCTCTCAAAGTGAGAGGCAATGACAGTTATCACACTGAGTAACTTGGTCACTTCAACTAAGACTTGTTGTGCCTCATGTAAAAAGGTGTTGATCAACTTAAATTGCTCAGGAAAAATATAATGTGCTTCAAATGAAATTATCTTGAAAAATCTGTCAACTCATGTTCTTGAAAAGTGTTTAACTTCTGTACTAATCTGTGTATCTTTCAAAGGTGCTATTGAGATCATATATGTAAGATAAAAGATGATTGATTTTGGGTGTTATCTGAATATTTGGTTCACCTTTATTAAAACTTGGATTCAGATATGAGTATTGAGTTTAACTTGACGAATTTGGTATACATCAAAATTAAATCAGATTGGTTAAGTTGCCACTTCATAACCCTTTATGATAGAAGAGTCTACATCTTTTAAGACTTATTGAAGTGATGTATGCATTAAAATCCCTCATGATCAGATTTTCCAGATAGCCTGATCAGATTCAGTCTGATTATTCATTGAGATGTCTTGTGATGATTGTTGTCTATTATTGCCCTTCTATCACCAATCACTTTACTCTCCACACTGTTGGAATCTTCCATCTTGTTCTGCAATAAGTTCTGATTATGTGGTCTTTTCACCAGAATTCAGATTCTTTGTAAAGGCAGAATTCAAATTGATTTATTGGATAACCTGAATCCATTCCTGTGCTTCAGGGGGAGTTATGGTTTCTTTGCATCTAGGGGAGAGTAGTTAATCTTGCATGCTGATAGGGGGAGTGATGTTTCATTGTCATAAGTGTCTTTGTGTGCTGCATTGTGTCTCTCAAACCATTCCCTTTCTTTTTGATTATGTCAAAGGGGGAGAATAGTTTGACGAGTCAGTGTGACTCATTATGTTGCCATCATCAAAAAGGGGGAGATTGTTGTGCCCCTTGTGCTTTGATGAATGTGGTGTTTTAATGATAGCAACACGAATGAGTCACCATTTTGTTTTGCTAATAGCTTGACATTGAATCATTGAATCATAACAATCTGAATGCATATAACTGATATATTCTGTGGAGAATGCATGAGAGTGCATAAAGTGTTTTGTACTTGTATTAAGATCGGTGCATTGCAGCCTCTGTATGTTCTATGCATTTCGCAAGTCATGCAGCGTCAACGCAGCAAGTGTGTCTCATGCATCATGCGTCGACGCCCCCAGACTTCAAAGTCTGTACAGCCTTTCATATGAAAGTCCATACATCGCCCTTCGAATCCAAAGTCTATACATTGATCTTCACATTGAAAGCCTATATATTACTGGATGATCAAGTCTGTACATCCATCAGTGAACACATCAAGTCTATACACCGTATGTGTTCATCTGATTTTCATGAAGTCCATACATCCTCAGCTGAACCCCATGTCTGTACAACGGCCTCAATCTTCATCAAGTCTACACAGTGGTTCAACCTTCTTATTGTCTGTACAGCCTGCCTTATCGATTCAGAGTCTATACATCGCTCAAGCGTTCAAAGCATCTGAAGTCTGTACAGCGTCCGTTGTCTAGAGTTCTTGAGTATATACATTGGACTTTTTCTTTCGAAGTATATACAATACAATGTACATACTTAGACCTTATGACTTTATTCTTGTTGCTGAAGGGAACAGGGTCGACGCTGAAGCTTAAGGCGTCCACGCACCAGTGAAGATGCATCCACGGATACTCTTCACAGCGTCAACTCTACGCAAAGGCTACGTCAACTCAGCCACTCAAGAAGCAGAGGCCTTGTCAGAAATATTCCAATGCGTCAACGCAGTAGTGGAGCAGCATCGACGCAACAGTTAAGAAAGGTTGGGTTGGTTGCTCACTGGAACGCATCAATGCGTCAACGCAGCATGATTGAGAGCGTCGACGCAGCACGCCCATCTGCTAAAGACTTGATCACTGGATCATAGATGCGTCAACGCAGCAGGCTGATGGAGTCGACGCTGCAGTTAAAAAGGTTGAAGATCTCTGAAGGCTGCGTCAACCTGTGGAGCAAGTGGGTTGACGCCACCTGACTCCAGTTGCTGAGCGTACTAATGAGGGGGCACGTGATCCGATGGGAAAAAGGGGCAGGATGCTGACACGTGTTAGATAAGGGGTGCTACCCTGCCAAGTGGACCAATCAGTGGTCACTAGGGCATTTTCTACTCAACCTTCGGAGGCTCTGTTTCTGATATAAAAGCACCCCATCATCCTCTCGAAAAGAGTGAACTCTCCACAGAAGAAGAAAAAGCTCTCCAGTGAAGAAATCTGAGAGTGTGAGAAAAAGAGAAAAAAAAGAGAGAGAAGAGATGAGCAGAGAGTTAGAGATTAGGAGAGCAGAAGAGAAAGAAAGAGAGATAGAGAGTGAGCGAGAGAGCTCGAGCAGAAGAAGAAAAAGAAAAGAGAAAGAGAGAAAAGGAGAGCAGAGATCGAGAGAAGAAGAGAAGTGCAGCAGAGAAGAAAGAGAAAGAGAGAGAGTGAGATCGAGGGAGATCTGGTCTTGATGGACCGTGGATCAAATCCAGGCCATCCAGCTCCTTGTGAGCCATATTGTGCTTTACGTTTACAGCTTTCCGATTGCTGTTCATCCTTTCTTTTATTTCCATTTTTACACTTTCCTTCAAGCTGTTAGTCAGCGGATTGCAGGGGTGCTGCCTCTGGACGGCTAAGCTGTATAGCCCAGCGGTTTGCAGTGGAGGACTCCACTGGACAGCAAGCTGTATTGCTCAGCGGGGCGAGGAGGATTCCTCGGACGGCAAGCTGTGTTGCCCAGCGGTTGTAAGGCAAGCTGTGATGCCCAGCTGTTCAAGCTGTGAGTCAGCGGAATCCACACTCGGTTTGAGTGTGGGGTGGATGTAGGTCTGGAGGACCGAACCACCTAAAAACCCCTCTTGCATTGTGGTTTGATTGCTTATGGTTTGCTTCCGCTAGATGAATGCATAGGGACGCTCCATGTGTTTGGCTTCTGGTTGAGCAGAAGAGTTAATTAGTTTTCTGATTGGCTAAATTTGTCTTGTTAGCACTCTAGTGATCTCACTGTGTGTTTGTTTCAGTTCCGCAACTGCCCATTAGCCTTCAAGGTTGTTCAGTTTGCGAACTAGCATTTTTAGTGAGCATTAGATTTTAATTGAGCGAAATCTTTACTGGGTGAAAGTTTTTATAGGCCATATTCATTCACCCCCCCTCTGAATACTTGCACCGAACCCAACACAGTGCACTCCAACCCGGAGATGGATCGCCGGCTCCAGCGCATCGACGAGATAGAGGACAAAGTTCGATACCTGGACGACGTCCTCCTAGCCGCCAAGAATTGCGGTCTTATCGACGATGACCAGGACTTTCATGCTCCCTTCTCCAAGGAGATCATGGAAGTCCCCATCCCGCCGAAGCTACAGTTGCCGTCTTTCACCTCCTACGATGGCACCACCGACCCCGCCGACCACATGCACAGCTTCGAGTCCCACCTGGTCTTTCACTGGGCCTCAGATACTGTGAAATGCCTGGCGTTCGTTACGACTCTTCGGGAGAACGCCCGGGTCTGGTTCGAGTCCCTACCGACCGGGACCATCTCCTCCTTCCAGCTGCTCAAGAAGCTGTTCAAGGAGAACTTCATTGGCTGTCGAAGGGTAGCCAAGTCCGCAGTGACCCTGCTCGCCGTCAGGCAGGGGCGAGAAGAGACTTTCTGGGATTTTGTCTTCCGATTCCGAGCGGAGGCACTTCGAATCCCCCGTCTCGACATCGGCATTGCCACCACCGCGCTCACTCAGGGGACTCGGGATCACATCTTTCGACGAGCACTCGGAGTCGAAGCCTTGACGACCCTCACCGACCTCCTCGCCCTGGCGCAGAAGCATGCGCGTTGCGAGGAGAACACTGCGGCCCTGGGCCGCGCGGTCGGAACTGATCGGTTCGATCGGAAGAGATCCGTCGACTCGCCGTGAGAAGGGCGGAATAAGCGGGAGCGACGCAACCGAGATCGTCGTGACCGCCTAGAAAAGGAAAGGGGCAATTACCGCAACTACACGCCCCTGACGGCTCCTCCCGACCAAATCCTGATGGAGATCCGAGAGGAACCCTTCCTCAAATGGCCTCCCAAGATGAAGTCGGATCCAAGCGCGAGGAATAAAAAGAAATATTGCCGCTACCACCGCGACCACGGCCACGACACCGTCGAATGTATCAACCTGAAGGATGCAATCGAGGACCTCGTCCGCCGAGGACTCCTCGATAAATTCCTCACCAAGGCTGCGGAGAAGCGACAACGGACACCTCCGCCCCTCGACAACCGACCCAACGAGAAGGAGATTATGATGATCTCTGGGGGGCCGACCGCGGGCGGAGACAGCGCGAGCAGGCGACGATGGTACGCATCGGCCATCAACACCGTGGAACGAGGCGACGGCACCCGACGGGAAATTGCCGCCCAGGGACACCTAAAAGATCCCATTGTCTTCTCGGACGATGACCTAAACGGTGTAACCACTCTCCACTCCGATGCGTTGATGGTCTCAGCCACCATCAACCAGTGTACCGTATGCCGCATCTTGGTAGATAATGGAAGCGGTCCTGATGTTGTTGCTTACGACTGCCTTGTGCTTATGGGTGTGGATTTGTCTTGACTCACACCGTTGCACACACTGTTGTATGGGTTCTCTGGCACTACGGTCCACCCGGAAGGACACATATCACTCCCGATCACATTCGGGATCGCGCCGAAAGATGTAACCTTCCTCGCAGACTTCACGGTCGTCCGCGCGATGATCAGGTACAACACCATCATCGGGCGAGGAATCCTCAGCACTCTTCACGGCGTCCCCTCCTCTTATCACCAGAAGCTCAAGTTCCCTACTCCTCGTGGAGTGGGAGAAGTTCGAGGGGATCAGAGGGAGTCCAGAAGGTGCTACCTCATCTTAACGCGCGATCGGCAGCCCGAGGAGACACTGCTCGAGAAGAAGGCGAGAACCGAAGATCTAGGTTCGAGTGCAAGCACTCCAGCAGAAGACTTACCTCATCCAAGTTGGAGAAGATCCGAGTAGAACGTCGAGGATCGGGGCTACTCTATCCGAGCACGATAAAGAAGCCTACATAAACTTCCTTACAGCCAACCAGGACATATTCGCTTGGTCCGAGGATGAACTCCTCGGAATCCCACCAGAAGTCATTACGCACCAACTTAGGTTCGATCCAACTTGCCGCCCGGTCCAGCAACGCCGAAGGCATTGTAACCCCGAGCGACAGACCATCATTAGGTAACAAGTAAGCGAGAAGTTACGCTCAGGGCTCCTCAAGCTCACCCGGTACCCAGACTGGGTGGCGAATGTGATCCTGGTTCCCAAGAGCAATGGGAAGTGACGAATGTACGTAGACTACACCGACCTCAACAAAGCTACGCCTAAAGATAGCTTCCCCGTGCCACGAATCGACCAACTGGTCGACGCTACGGCCGGGCACGAGATGCTGAGTTTCCTAGATGCCTACTCTAGGTACCACCAAATCAGCATACATGAACCTGACCAAAACAAGACAGCGTTCGTCACCGACCACGGCTTGTATTGCTACACCCGCATGCCGTTCGGATTGAAGAACGCAGGAGCAACTTACCAGCGTCTCGTCGACCATATGTTCGACTCGCAGATCGGCCGCAACATGGAGGTCTATATCGACGACATGCTCGTGAAGAGCCTCCAAGCGGCCGAGCACTTGGGAGACCTGGTGGAGACCTTCGCGACACTCAGGAGGTACAATATAAAACTCAACCCAAACAAATGTGCGTTCGGGGTAAAATCAGGGAAGTTCCTCGGATTCCTCGTCACCCACCGAGGGATAGAAGCCAACCCTGACCAGATCCGAGCGGTGCTAGAAATTAAGCGGTCGGGACGAGTGAGGGACATGCGGTGTCTCACCGGACGTGTCGTCGCCTTAACTCGATTCCTGTCCCGAGCGGCCAAAAGATGTCTCCCTTTCTTCCGACTCATCAAGCAAGCCAACAAGGCTCTCGAAAAGAAAGGGCAGATCGATTGAGACCAGGAATGCGAGTAAGCGTTAGAGGAATTAAAGCGCCATCTGGCGACCCCTCCCGTACTTTCCAAGCCGCAAAAGGGAGAACAACTGCTCCTATACCTGTCAGTGATACCGAGCACGATGAGCGCCGTGCTCGCCAGTGAGGAAGCCAATGTCATGAAGCCCGTCTACTACGTCAGTCGGGTGCTACAAGGGTCGGAATTCCGGTACTCACGGATTGAAAAGTTTGCCTTAGCCCTAATCACAGCCGCCCGCAAGCTGCGACCGTATTTTCTGGCTCACCCAATCATCGTCCTCACTGACCAACCCCTACGACAAATCCTCCAGAACCCTGACGCATCAGGGAGGTTGGTCAAGTGGGCGATCGAGCTGGGGGAGTTCGATATCAAGTTCTACCCGAGGACCACAATCAAGGCTCAGGCCCTTGCCGACTTTGTCACCGAATGCACGATACTTGCAGAAGACCTGCCCGAGCAGTCCTCAGGACCAACATGGGAGCTGTATGTCGATGGATCGTCCTGCTCAGCCGGGAGCGGAGCAGGACTGGTCTTACTATCGCCAGAAGGGATAGAGCTCTAGTACGACCTTCGCTTCAACTTTTCAACCACAAACAATGTGGCAGAATATGAGGCGCTACTCTCAGGGCTGCGAATGGCCAAGCACCTGGGTGCGACCAGTGTGAGGGCGTACAGTGACTCCATGCTTGTCGCTAGTCAAGTTTAGGGAGAATTCGAGGCACGCGAAGCATCCATGAACAAGTATCTTGAGAAGGCCAAGGCCGCAGCAAAGGAATTCTCCTACTTCGAAGTGGTCCACATCCCTAGGGAAGAAAATGTTCGAGTAGACGCCCTGTCTTGCTTGGCATCTGCCACCACGGTTTCCAGCTCAAGATCAATCTTGGTAGAGGAGCTAGCAGCGCCGAGCATAGAAGAACCAACACCCCAGGTAAACGCCATCGACTATGAGCCTTCCTGGATTGATCCCATCTTGGATTTTCTCTTGCGACAACAACTCCCAAGCGACCGCGCCGAAGCCCGCCGCACGCGGGCCAGAGCGGCCCACTTCACAGTGGTCAATGGTCGGCTATATTGCCGATTCCTCTCAGCTCCACTGCTAAAGTGCTTGTTCCCCACGGAAGCCAAGCAGGCTGTCCGGGAGGTCCACGAAGGACTCTGCGGAAGCTACGTGGGGGGACGAGCACTCGCACGGACGCTGATCCGGCAAGGGTATTGGTGGCCTACTCTACAACAAGATTGCCTTGAGTATGCTCGGAGGTGCCCTCAATGCCAGAAATTCTTCCATCTGCACCACCAACCAGCTACACAACTACATACCCTGATGGAGTCTCGCCCATTTGCTCGGTGGGGGGTAAACATATTGGGCCCCTTCCCCGAAGCTCAAGGGAGGAAGAAATTTCTCATAGTTGCCATCGACTATTTCACCAAATGGGTCGAGGTAGAACCATTAGGGAAAATTACAAGCGAAGCAACCTGGAAGTTTGTGCTACGAAGCATCATCTGTCGGTTCGGGATCCCGAGAGTTCTCACGACTGATAATGGCAGACAATTCGCAAGCACTGCCTTCCAGGAGAAGTGCTCGGAACTAGGGATCTGGAACCACTATACTTCAGTGGGGCATCCTCAAGCTAATGGGTTGGTGGAGAACGCCAACAGAACACTCCTCCACGGTATCAAAACCCGACCGGACCAGGCAGGCGACTCATGGATAGACTCAATTCCGAGCATTCTATGGGCCCACCGGATCACCGCCAGAGCTGCCACGGGTGAAACACCCTTCCACCTCGCATACGGAGCAGAGGCAGTAGTTCCAGTGGAGATATCCAACCCCTCACTGCGAGTGGGACACTTCGACGAGGCCAAAAACAACCAGCAACACGAGAGAACTTGGATCTACTCGAAGAAAATAGAGCACGCGCTCAAGTAAAGCTCGTAGTATATCAGCAAAAGCTGGCCCAATACTACAACGTCCGAGTCAAGGAACGACACTTCTTCCCCGGAGATTTGGTACTACGGCGAGCAAGCGTAGCAGACCCTAGGGGAGCCATTGGAAAGCTCGCACCAAATTGGGAAGGCCCATATAAGGTAACTAAAGCACTCGACAAAGGAGCATACAGGTTGGCAACACTGGGGGGGGAAGAGGTACCCAGGACATGGAATTCTATAAATCTCAGAAATTTTTTTCAATAAAGCGTCACCAGCCGTATTCAACTAAGGTAATCTACGGGTTTCCTAGAGGCGAGCACCGCTCCCCTTGAAAATAAAGGTAACTTGCGGGTTCCCTAGAGACGAGCACCGCTCCCCTTAAAAATAATAAGGTAACCCATGGGTTTCCTAGAGGCGAGCACCGCTCCCCTTGAAAACGATATGGTACGATAAGGTAACCTACGGGTTCCCTAGAGGCGAGCACTGCTCCCTTTGAAAACGATAAGGTAACCTACTGGTTCCCTAGAGGCGAGCACCGCTCCCCTTGAAAATAAAGGTAGCTTACGAGCTTTCTAGAGGGGAGCATCGCTCCCCTTGAAAACGATAAGGTAACCTACGGGTTCCCTAGAGGCGAGCACTGTTCCCCTTGAAAATAAAGGTAGCTTACGAGCTTCCTAGAGACCAGCACCGCTCCCCTAAAAAATGATAAGCTAACCTACGGGTTCCCTAGAGGCGAGCACCACTCCCCTTAAAAATAATAAGGTAACCCACGGGTTTCCTAGAGGCGAGCACCGCTCCCCTCAAAAATGATAAGGTAATCCACATGTTCCCTAAAGGCGAGCACCGCTCCCCTTGAAAACGATAAGGTAACCTACGGGTTTCCTAGAGGCGAGCACCGCTCCCCTCAAAAACGATAAGGTAACCCACAGGTTCCCTAGAGGCGAGCACTGCTTCCCTCGAAAACGATCAGGCAGCCTACGGGTTCCCTAAAGGCGAGCACTGTTCCCCTCGAAAACGATCAGGCAGCCTACGGGTTCCCTAGAGGCGAGCACTGCTTCCCTTGAAATGATGGCAGCAAGCAAACAGACCCAAGGGAAGACGCAATCTTGCTCAAAATAACAAGTGTTGCGAAGTAAGTGTATGCACACGGAAAAGCCACCCAGAGACACGTCACACATGAGTCTCTCACCAAGAGGTACACATTGACATGGACCTAAAGTAGAGGATTTTATTTCTTTAGTCAAAGTACAACTTGCCGTTCTCACACGGCCGACGTGCGAGTATACAAAAGAATGAGACCACGGAAGCATGATGATCGATCCAGTCCCTAACACCTCGACGATCTAGTACCGCCTCGGTTGGGGCACCTGCCAGCAGCCACGAAGGTAGCTTCTGTAGGCGACAACCCCTCAGCCCGCCTGTTCTGTCAAAGTGTACCAGCTGGAGAAGTCGCCCTGCGAAGAGACCTGTACCAGGAAGGAGGGCTAAATCCCCCCCGCGTGAAGCCACGAGGAGACCCAGCGACGGGGGGCAGTGGAGCAACAAGGCCCACGCATTACGGAGGCCGACACAGTGCATCAGCCATGCCTGCAAACTGGCAAGCGAGGCCGACTGTCCCACCCGCCCTCACCTATGGGCATAGAAATGCTTCCCCTAAGTAGGAGAGGCGCCTCGTCGCACACCTGCAAACCAAGAGACACGAGGGGAGAACAGTCACATGCCACGAGAGCGGGGAAAGGGTGGAGGAAGAAGAAGTCTCATTCAAAAGCAGAGGAAAATAGTACAAGGAAATCTCCCATCCCCTTAGGGACGGAACCTGTCCGGTTCAAGAAGCAGAACCCCCCGCCAGCGTACAAACGGTTAACCTTCTCCAAGGCCTCTCGCCAGCCGTCCAAGTATTCGACCCTGTATTGCTCGGAGACGGGACCATTCTCTCTCGGCTCTGGCCACGGCCGCCACAGTGCCGGCAAAGGCTCCCTCCGAAGGATCAGGGGTTGACGACGAACCTGCAAAGACCCGTCGTCTGACGAAGTACCGGACTCCCTTGATGACATCTCGCAGGGACGGCTCCTTCGAAGCCTCTACACCGTAAGGCCGGACGGAGGTCACTACTTATAGGAGGAGGTGAAGTTCCCAGAAGGTCAGAGGACTCTCATCGCCTTTTCAAATCCGCAGAAACCGAAGCGACGGATCCCGAAAGTCGCGCCCTTCCAGGGTAGCCCTCGAAGGCGCTGTTCCGTATCCCCAGGAGATCTCATAGTAATCAGAGGAAAAAGAAATACACGGCAAAGATTTTGGGATTTACGAGAAAAAGGAAAGTCTTCCATTCCAAGGCCAAAGACTTACAAAGGAAGGGGCAGCCGCCCCAGCAGAACAAGAAAAATACAAAAAGAAGAAATAAAGGGCACCCCCTCAAGGGCCCGCCCTGGCAGCAACATCACGTGACCCGGCCTCCTCGGGCTCACGCGCAGCAGCAGCTCCTGGGGAAGGCAGGTCTTCAGCCGGATCCACCACGGGTTCCTCCGTTGCTGGGACGTCAGCAGGTGCTGGCTCACCAGTGCTCGGCCCCGGCGCCTGCTCCTCGGCTCCAGCCTCCTCGTCACCAGGCTCCTCCTCGCCATCACTGGCCTCAGGGCCATAGGGTGTTGAAGGAGGAAGGAGAGAAGGCACCAGGACGCCCGTGCTCTCGGCCGCGGCCTGGAGAGCAGCCTTCCAACCTTTCTGGAAGCCACGATCGCGTGCGGGTAGGGGTGAGCATAAACCGAACCAAACCGAAAAATCAAACCGAACCAAACCGAACCGTTCGGTTTGGTTCGGTTTGGAGTCGAATTCGATTTGGTTCGGTTTCATAATGTGTGAAACCGAACCGAACCGAACCGAATAAACCGAATAAACCGAATTAAAATTAAAAAAATTAAAAATTAATTACATACATATAAAAGCATACAAAATATAACTATGTTTATTTTTCTTTTTCTTTTATATACATATAAGTCATTAAATTTATATATATTGTAATAAAATATAAAAATTCGGTTTGAAACCGAACCGAACCGAACCGAACCGAACCGAATTTTTTCGGTTTGGTTTGGTTTGATTTGATATAAGCAAATCGGTTTGGTTCGGTTTGAAAAAAAAATGATCCCAAACCGAACCAAACCGAACCATGCTCACCCCTACGTGCGGGTCCGAAGACTTTCAAGGCCGCTGAGGTTAGTTCGGCCTGATAAGCCGAGGAAGAGCGGAACTTCTCCACCGCCTCCTCGCCGATGGTGGTCATCGACGAGCGCAGTTCAGCAAGCTGCGCCTCCACCTTTCTGAGCCCGAGTCTCGACAACTTGGACCTGCGCCCTCAGCTTGGTCGCATGAGTTTCAGCTGTCTCGGCCCAGACGCGGAAGAAGTCGCGGTCTCGCTCCATCCCGGCGAGGACCCGCTTCACCTGGCTTAGCTGCTCCCGAAGCCCGACGATTTCGGCCTCGGACGCTTTCTGGCGTTCCTCGAGCACCTCGCCGTTGGCCGCCAATTCGGCTTGTACGACCTGACTGGCCTCCAACTCTCGCGCAAGGCCACCGAAGTGGTACCTCCACAAACTGAAGGCCCTGGTGACTGTGCACACACTCTTCGCGACCAGATCCGTCAGCTCCTCCTCGGCGCCGGGACCGAACACCCCGGTGCGCTCGCGTCATCTGACGCTCTTGTTCATAAGGTCGACTATCGCCGCGATACCCGCATGCCCGATCGTAGCTTCCTCAGGCAGCAAGTACTGAGTGCGCGCGGGGACCTCGAGTGGCGGGGAGTGTGCCACTTCGTCAGCAACGGGGGCCTTGCCTTTATCACTCCCCTCTCCCACGGAGGTAGGCGCGGGAGGAGAATTTATAGACTCCTCAGCCGGCGGCGGCGGCGGAACTTGGGGAGGAGGAGGTGCCTCAGACGACGACGGCGGCGGAACCCGACTTCGGGCCGGAGCAGAAACTTTGCTCCTTTTCTTTGGGCGACGCTGGCTATCCAGCGCCGCCAACTCGTCCACGGTCAGTGGGACACGATCACCACCAGCCATGGTGGACTCCCCCTCAGCAATGCTAGCGTCTCCCTCGGAGATATCCCTCCAAACGCTTGACCCGCCGCTGGCCGCAGAAGCTACCGTTGGGCTCACCAAGGGGACGCCTGCGGTAACTGGATACTGAAGCCGCCCCGGAGCAAACGCGACCTCGGCCTGGGGGGCAACGACTGTCACTTGGCCGGCCCCCGGCTCGACGTGATTTATGGGGCGAGGAGCGTTCCGCGGCAACTCGACGATCTCGTACCGCAGCTCTGTCTACCCATGAGCCCCTGCAAAGACAACACGGGAAATATTAGCTCGGTTCGCCACAGGTGAGTTTGGAGAAACTCAAAGTCAGTACCATGAGGCAGTGGGGGGCTCATCTCCAACTCCTGAAGCACCGCCGAAGTCAGCTCAAAATTGGCGTTGGGAAGGTGGAAACGGAGAAGAGCCTTTATCTTCTTAGCCTCCTCCGCCGTCGCTGAGGGTTGCCTATCAGTCCATTGGGGGCGGAAACTCGTGAACCTCCAGGGACCGCGAGCATCCGTCCTGGTGATATATACAAAACGCTCCGCCCAACGCTTGAGGTTGGACGCAGCCTCGGAGACACTGACCAGGTGTCGATAAGGCTAGTCTTGAAATAGGCAAAGGCAGTGTCAGAAGGACAGTTCTGAAGATAGTAGAATTGCCGAAAGAGATGAGCAGTTGACTCCACTGAAGCCTTCTTGCACACGAAGATGAAACCACAGAGGATGTGGTAGGAATTAGGGGAGAGATCCCCTGGTTGTCGGCCATAATGGTGATGGACGGAATCAATGAAGGGATGAATCGGAAGACGGAACCTCGCCTGGAAAGAGGCTATGAAGACCCTGCTACCGCCCGGAGGCAAACTCAACATATCGTCATCCACATCAGGGAAGACAATGTCAAACTCAGGGGGAATCTGGAAGACTTCCCGCAGCCCGTGAACCACCCTATACGCTACTAACGACGAGAACGGGGACGACTAGTGCCTGCGCTCGAAGTGCTCGAGGCACCGCCACGACCAGGATCCACCTCTTCGACAGAAGATGTGGGACTGACACGAAGAGTTCTCCTACGAGGTGGCATGACTACAGAAGACAAAGAAACGCATGGGAAGGAAGAAAACCCTCACCAGGCGAAGGAAGGAGAAGCCTACGACAAGCACGGCAACCGACAAGACGCGGATAGAGTCCTTGGGGAAATCTCACGGTGACCCTTATAACCGTCCACGATAGATCGGCGCTTCCAAGCCGCAGGGCAGGTGAAAAGGCGCCCGTCGCCATCACGGTACGGTCACCAAGGTCAGTCGTCTGTTTGGAGCCGCTCTCCCAGACAAACGGGGCCTGCTTCATGATTGCCACAGTGGCGCCTGCCACCGCCATAGGCGCCTTGCGTGCCAAGCATGCGGACGGGACCACCAGTTCCCCTGATACGAGGAGGTCACCCTCGAAACCCTCACCTTAATAGACCCTCTCATGCTCGACTCTCAGCTCCCTGCAAAAGTGCTCGGCAACTGAGAGTAGGGGGGCTAGTGAGGAGGGTAAATCTAGCTCGGCCCATGATCGGCCCGTTAACGATGAGCCCAATCCAACTCCGGATCTACAGCGTGCCTAAGGGGTGCCCAGCGGCCGCAGCCCATTTGGGTGCGGCCCACTACGGCTCAACATCGGATTCGACAGCGCATAAAGGTTATGACCTAGGCGTAATGACCGTCGGAGAACCCTCCGACGACCGATCGTTACCCCCTACGACGTCGGCCTCGACCCCGTAACGGGCGAGCACCTCCCACGAGCGCCGTAATAGTCGTCTAGGGACCCGCCGATGTCGGGGTAATCGCCCTCCAACGGGGAAACTCTCGCCACAATCGCGGGAGGTGTTACTCCACTACTTGCGTCCTTCCCTGTTAAGGGATAGGCCTCTTGCTCCAGGACAATCCCCTATAAAAGGGACGTCGACAGAGAAGAGAGGACACGGTAGAACTTCTGCCAAAAGCTTTGCCCAGAGAATAGAGCAGCTAGTCTTGCTACAGTGATAGAGAGGACGCCCCTACGTTCGGAGAGAAGATCATTCTTGTGCGACCTTACCACCTAGCAAGCACTCTCCGAGGTGACCACTGGGATCGACGAGCACTCGCCAGGGAGGTCTACACGGCTCTCAGATCTACTACGGCGACCCCCCCTTCTACTTTGCTCTTCTCTGCTCATTAAAACTCCTTCTACTAAGGTGCTGACTTAAGCATCGGAGGGTTGTCCCCTAGAGTAACGTCCAGGGCTCCTTCTGACGCCCCATTCTTTTCTGGTGTTTGTAGGCTTCCACGGGTGCCGGACGACTTTCCCGATAAATAAATAGAGAAGGTGATACGTGGCATAGAAACCAGATTTCAGCCTCTACAATAACAGCTCTCAAAATAAAAATAACTTCCACTCTTTTTTTTTGTTGAGAAAATAACCTATGACGCTCCCACACGGCTCACACGACTCACCTCTAAGTAGGCCTAGTAATTATCCGTTTAAAATTCGATCCGAATTTGAATTCGTATTAATCGGATAATTATCCGAATAAAGTATCTGACGGATAATTTGATTATTAATCGGATACAAATTCAGATATCACACTATCCGCTCCGTATTCGATCCGTTTACATATCTAATTGAAGGTATCTTTGGAGATTGACTCATGTGCCCTTGAATGTCCGTGTACATGGGGCATCATGTTGTTGGGTTTATGCTCGTGATTGAGACCTTGTAGATCTTGATCAATGGCTGCCTATTTACTGTGAAAGTTATCCCTTATTATTATTATTATTTGTATCGATATCCATTAAGTCTGTATTCTCTATTGGACAGTCTGCATTGCCCAATCAGCTTGGCTGGGACTTCTACAAATTTCAGTATAGCCGATAAGTTGGTCCATGGCCCATGTGCTCTCATAATTCACCGAGTATGCAAGTACCCTTGGCCGCATGACATGACTTAATGCCCAAAGTACCCCCAACCCCAATGATGAACCTAAGTACACAAGATGCCCATGACCTAAAAGTATAACTTGAAATACACAAAACATTTCTAAGGGTGCATTGAAGCACCCTAAAACACAACTTAAAATGATTCAAATATACATGTGCACTGAAGCACCATCAAAACCCTACATTTTCCCAAAATTACCAGTTACCAAAAGGTCCAAAATACAGTGGGAACCCTAATTAGTTGTGCGTTGATGTATATTTTCTTTTTAACATTTCTTCTTACTGCATGGTATTAGAGCTGCATTATCTTTCAACTAACTCTGAATTTTTTTTCCTTTTTTTAAATGCAGGGGTTATGTTGGAATTCACAGCTCTGGATTCAGAGATTTCCTTTTGAAGCCTGAACTTCTTCGGGCAATTGTAGATTCAGGGTTTGAACATCCTTCAGAAGGCAAGGATTCAGCTAATGCTTTAACATGCAATTTAAACTAGTAATGAATATTTTCTGTTTTCAGTATTTTGTTACCTGATATTATATTATTTTTATTATGGGTAGTTATTATAAATAAACTGTTATCAGTCTAATTAGATATTATAGTTGTTTATTATATTATATTTAGTGTCAGTTTACATTTGGAGCCAGTGTTTATTGACATAGTAGACCTCTGCCATACTGCAAAACTGGTATTGTAAGTTATATCAATTATTTTGCTTTATATTTCAGGTAATACACTGCTTCCAGCCTTTTGATTTTTGGAGGAGAAAATTCATTTCCTATCACTTTGCGTTAAAGGATCCGGAAGTTTATTTTTACTAAGGGTTCCTTCAAATCAATTGTTTGATTCTCTCAGTACAACATGAATGCATCCCACAAGCCATTTTGGGGATGGATGTCATTTGCCAAGCAAAATCTGGGATGGGAAAAACTGCTGTTTTTGTTCTTTCAACTTTGCAACAAATTGAGCCTGTCTCTGGTCAAGTAGCAGCACTCGTTTTATGTCATACAAGAGAACTGGCTTATCAGGTTTTCATTTTGGAACCCTTTTTATTTACTTTCCAATTATAACAAATAACAATGCATGCTTTTATTGGCTGTTGATTGGGTGGATATTCAATGTTATTCATGATAGATATACCTTTCTCGCAGATATGTCATGAATTTGAGAGATTCACAACATACTTACCAGACATTAAAGTTGCTGTCTTTTATGGAGGAGTAAACATCAAGAATCACAAGGCTTTACTTAAGAATGAGTGCCCTCATATTGTTGTTGGTACGCCTGGCAGAATACTTGCTTTAGCCAGAGATAAGGACCTTGTATTAAAGAACGTGAGACATTTTATTCTTGATGAGTGTGACAAAATGCTGGAGTCACTTGGTACGTTTCCTTCTTGCCTCATATATGCTTGCATTTTCACCCCTCTTTTCTTGTTCTGTGTATCTGGAGGTATTTGTCTATGAGCCCTTGGCCATGTGTTTTTTTGGGTGGGTGGGTTATTGAATTATGATGTGTAGAATGCTGTTTTTATGTCTGTGGCTGTTTTATTTTGTAGACATGCGGAGGGATGTACAAGAGATTTTCAAGATGACTCCTCATGACAAGCAGGTTATGATGTTTTCGGCTACACTGAGCAAGGAGATCCGTCCTGTTTGCAAGAAGTTTATGCAAGATGTAATGTTCTGTGATCAGATTACCTCATAGTTTGAATCAATTTTTACTATTGTCATGCAGTAGTTCATATCTGCAGCAATGCTGGTAATGTTGCGTATATCAGGAGTGACCAATTTGTGTTTCAAAGTTTTCTGAGTTTGCTTTATTTGGGGGGGTGTATATAATATTGTCTCATCCTTGGACACATTGATGATCATCATTCTTTCTTTTGTCATTGTTCCATGTTATCTACACTACACCTATATCTTACATCAGAAAGTTCCCCTGCTCCCTCTTTACTGGGGAGGAGTTATTATTAGAATTTAGTACAGAAAGCTTCAAACTGTGTTAAAGCTTATGTGGTTTGTTATGACGATATACATGATCCTCCAATGTGACCGAACAAGTTTCTATGAGGGGGCAATCATGTCAATCATATGTCTTGGGACAGACTTTTATTACTGGACTCAGTTTGGTTGAGGATGAGGACTTGATCCTTTTTCATTGACACTTTCTCTTCTTTCAGCCCATGGAGATATATGTGGATGATGAGTCCAAGTTGACCTTGCACGGTTTAGTGCAGGTATATCTGTGTGTTATCATGCACATTGTTTCATATGTATTCACTGAATTTTCTTCTTTAACTGTTATCATCACCTTTGAGCAGCACTACATCAAGTTGAGTGAAGCGGAGAAAAACCGAAAATTGAATGACCTTTTGGATGCTTTGGACTTCAATCAAGTTGTGATCTTTGTCAAAAGTGTCAGCAGGGCAGCAGAGCTTGACAAACTGCTTGTGGAATGTAATTTTCCATCCATCTGCATTCATTCTGGGATGTCACAAGAAGTAAGGTAAAGGCATTTCCTTCACCATGCATGCTTTAACTGCTCATCTAATAACTAGTGAGACTTTGTGGGCATTCTTCTGTTCATATTGACAATTTTTCTAACAAAGGATGAATCCACTTTGTCATTTAGTTGCATTACGATTTTTTGTTTGTGTTTTGTTCAAAATAAGTTTTACACCTATAAAATACCTATCCTTCAATTTATGTTTCTCACATTAGAGAATTGATAACTACCCTGAATGGTTGAAATGTATGCATTTCCCTGCTTATCAGTTTTTTGACACTAACATTGTCTCCGTGCTCTGAGTCTTGTTAATTGTTAGTGTGCATTCCATCCTGAGTCCCTGACAGTTATTATTACGACAATCCCCTTCTCAAAATGATGACATTACTGAAAATCTGGCTATCTTGTAATTTGGTGAATGCTTGTTTCACTCCACAGCTTAGTAAA
Source organism: Amorphophallus konjac (assembly GCA_022559845.1). NCBI lineage: Eukaryota > Viridiplantae > Streptophyta > Magnoliopsida > Alismatales > Araceae > Amorphophallus > Amorphophallus konjac. The sequence goes on from CM040123.1 coordinate 369,793,438, forward strand.
TGTAAGGCAATTTAGTTAACAAGGGAAAAGAGATTGAAGGAATAGGTATACTTGTAAAAATCAAAGGTGGGAGAAGGGAAAATTATTATTCTTCATCCTTCAATATATGTTTCTCGCATTAGAGAATTGATAACTACCCTGAATGGTTGAAATGTATGCGTTTCCCTGCTTATCAGTTTTTTGACATTAACATTGTCTCCGTGCTCTGAGTCTTGTTAATTGTTAGTGTGCATTCCATCCTGAGTCCCTGACAGTTATTATTATGACAATCCCCTTCTCAAAATGATGACATTACTGAAATTCTGGCTATCTTGTAATGTGGTGAATGCTTGTTTCACTCCACAGCTTAGTAAATGTAAGGCAATTTAGTTAACAAGGGAAAAGAGATTGAAGGAATAGGTATTCTTGTAAAAATGAAAGGTGGGAGAAGGGAAAATTATTATTCTTCATCCTTCAATTTATGTTTCTCGCATTAGAGAATTGGTAACTACCCTGCATGGTTGAAATGTATGCGTTTCTCTGCTTATCAGTTTTTTGACATTAACATTGTCTTCGTGCTCTGAGTCTTGTTAATTGTTAGTGTGCATTCCATCCCGAGTCCCTGACAGTTATTATTACGACAATCCCCTTCTCAAAATGATGACATTACTGAAATTCTGGCTATCTTGTAATGTGGTGAATGCTTGTTTCCCTCCACAGCTTAGTAAATGTAAGGCAATTTAGTTAACAAGGGAAAAGAGATTGAAGGAATAGGTATTTTTGTAAAAATGAAAGGTGGGAGAAGGGAAAATTATTATTCTTCATCCTTCTATTTATGTTTCTCGCATTAGAGAATTGATAACTACCCTGAATGGTTGAAATGTATGCGTTTCCCTGCTTATCAGTTTTTTGACATTAACATTGTCTCCGTGCTCTGAGTCTTGTTAATTGTTAGTGTGCATTCCATCCTGAGTCCCTGACAGTTATTATTACGACAATCCCCTTCTCAAAATGATGACATTACTGAAAATCTGGCTATCTTGTAATTTGGTGAATGCTTGTTTCACTCCACAGCTTAGTAAATGTAAGGCAATTTAGTTAACAAGGGAAAAGAGATTGAAGGAATAGGTATTCTTGTAAAAATTAAAGGTGGGAGAAGGGAAAATTATTATTCTTCATCCTTCAATATATGTTTCTCGCATTAGAGAATTGATAACTACCCCGAATGGTTGAAATGTATGCGTTTCCCTGCTTATCAGTTTTTTGACATTAACATTGTCTCCGTGCTCTGAGTCTTGTTAATTGTTAGTGTGCATTCCATCCTGAGTCCCTGACAGTTATTATTATGACAATCCCCTTCTCAAAATGATGACATTACTGAAATTCTGGCTATCTTGTAATGTGGTGAATGCTTGTTTCACTCCACAGCTTAGTAAATGTAAGGCAATTTAGTTAACAAGGGAAAATAGATTGAAGGAATAGATATTCTTGTAAAAATGAAAGGTGGGAGAAGGGAAAATTATTATTCTTCATCCTTCAATTTATGTTTCTCGCATTAGAGAATTGATAACTACCCTGCATGGTTGAAATGTATGCGTTTCCCTGCTTATCAGTTTTTTTACATTAACATTGTCTTCGTGATCTGAGTCTTGTTAATTGTTAGTGTGCATTCCATCCCGAGTCCCTGACAGTTATTATTACGACAGTCCCCTTCTCAAAATGATGACATTACTGAAATTCTGGCTATCTTGTAATGTGGTGAATGCTTGTTTCACTCCACAGCTTAGTAAATGTAGGCAATTTAGTTAACAAGGGAAAAGAGAATGAAGGATTAGGTATTCTTGTAAAAATGAAAGGTGGGAGAAGGGAAAATTATTATTCTTCATCCTTCAATTTATGTTTCTCGCACTAGAGAATTGATAACTACCCTGCATGGTTGAAATGTATGCGTTTCCCTGCTTATCAGTTTTTTGACATTAACATTGTCTCCGTGCTCTGAGTCTTGTTAATTGTTAGTGTGCATTCCATCCCGAGTCCCTGACAGTTATTATTACGACAATCCCCTTCTCAAAATGATGACATTACTGAAATTCTGGCTATCTTGTAATGTGGTGAATGCTTGTTTCACTCCACAGCTTAGTAAATGTAAGGCAATTTAGTTAACAAGGGAAAAAGATTGAAGGACTAGGTATTCTTGTAAAAATGAACGGTGGGAGAAGGGAAAATTATTATTTTTCATCTCACATTTTCTCCTTTCATTTTCCTTAAAAGTGAGGCATGTCGTTTCTTGTGCTCTTCAGTCTGCGGAAAGGACCGGGGGGAGGATGGCTTCTAACTCCTTTCATATAATGCTGAATATTCATGTAAACTTTTGCTTTGTTCATGGAAGGAAGGAAGGGATTTGGGTAGGTCCAATCAAATCCCGATCCTCCCGCTCTCGATTCGTGGACACGGTTGGCCAGGATCAGCTGGGATCGGCCCGGATTGGTGATGCTAACCGATTCCGCTGAAAGGGAGTTTTGAAATCCAAACTCCAAAGGGGTGGGAGGAAAGGCTATCCGGGTTTTTTGGCCTTTGGAGCAAGGCGGGATCAGGGGTTGAGATAGGCTTGGCAGATCCCGAACCGATCCCGGTGGGTTGGATTGGCCAATTCTAGTCCGGTCATGGCCGAGTCAAGCCAGCAGCCCAAAAACAGGCCAAAAAAGTTATAAAAAATTCAAAAGAATCTGAAAAAGGAAAAACGTTGTAACATAGGTAAAACTCAATTTTACATGAAAAAACTTAACATATTTAAATGTTACCTTTCATTCATTTCATTTATTGAAGGCGTACATTGAACAAGTTTTCTAGATGTTATATATGGTCAGTCCATGACATGTATGTGGTATACATGAGTGGATAATTCATGAGATGCCGGTTGTATTCTTCTGTGCTGGTGTAGATTGTCATGATAGGTGTTCAACCTGGGATCTCATGGGCTTGGTGGGTGCCTCTAGTTGATTGTTGTGATGATGTGTTCGAATATTGTGGATATGGAACATATTCATTGTATCCTCGTCCTGAATAAGAAGACAAATCAAAAGGGAGATGATCATAATATCTTGAAGGGTAAGCATAAGCCTTATGAGGTTGAGGTGACGTGTTAGAGTACTCTAGTTGGCCATAATGTTCACTTGTTTCTCTTGCTCTTTGCAGAGACTCGTCCTTTATTGCCTTCTTCTTTTTCAACCAATTCCGTCGATAAGAAATGAGGTTTGGATTATAGGTTGTGTCTTCAATGTCTTGTTCAAGAGTCCCGTTGATCTGCTTGAGACAATTATTACTCTCTGGCTAGTATGATCTTCATCTTGTGTAGCATGGTTGAAATATTGCTCTTTGTGAATACAATGCCTTTAGAGATTTGCCTTGAGTCTTGTGAATGAATGACTGCACCACCTTGTCTTTGATAGATTACCTTGTCACTTGACTCCAATGTTTCATTCTCTTCTTGTATAATGTCTAAATCTGCAATGTCCATAGGAGTCATTCTTGCAGTATCTGTGTCTTTTTGTTCGGAGGTAGTCTTATTTGATGTTCCTTTGTGTCTTTTTGGAGGTGGAAGTTGAAATTCTGTTGATAATAGAATATCATCCAATTCTCCTTCGGCCCAAGTTCGATCATTTGGATCAAATTTTGGTTCACCTAAACCAATTTTTTTATTTTGACATCGACCCATAAATGGTGAGGATTTTGTTCATCAAATCATCCAAGTCAATAGATTCTTCTGTTGGTGTAAATTGTGTGGTAGGGCATCCCATAACTTCATCTCTTTACCTTGCTTCTTCTTTTTGTCCATCTTGGGTTCTTTGGTGGTTCTTACGCTTCAAATGCATCTTGTAGTGGTAGAAGACAAGTTGCTTTAATCTTGAGGATGTAAGTCTGTTTCTTTATTTTGTATGAATGAGAGAATGTTGATCAATTTCTCTCACACTTAAGAGGAGATGCTGTTTGACTTAATACCTGGATAACAACATATGTTAGATCCTCATATCCAAGAACTTTGTCATAATCCATCCACCAATCAACTGCACATTAAAATTTTGGTGGTGGTTAGGCAATCAACATCATATCATATAGAACAAGGTATAAAAGATGAGGAATACACATTAGTCTATTAGCTTACTGAGACTAAGCAACATTATTGCCATTTGTACTTGATGAGTTTCAAAGTGCATCGATTTCAGTCTAGAATCAGGCATCTTGTTGCATGCTATAATTGCCCGATCTTCATCTGCTAGTATGTGTCGAATAACATTCTTTGTTCCGTTCAATACTTCATTGTCATTTCTTACATTTTGGCTATATTGATAGTATGAGTTGAAAAAAATAGCCTACACATTGGTAGAATTTTGTCAACAATGACTTCAAAAGTGGAAAATATGCACATTAGAATTGTGGGTTGCAAATGTCTGTGGCATGAAGATCATGATGGAGAGTCTTATCTCACCTTTCATCAATAATGTCCCATCACTTTTTGGATGTTCTATGGTTGATTTTTTGGATTTCCTCCTTTGCTCGATCTATGGCCTCATATAAGTATCCCATGTCAGCCTTCTTGTTACCGTCCACAATTCTTAAAAACTTTCACAATTGATTATACCACCCTAATAACCATCTTAATGTCTTTCCATAGATTTCTATTTTCAATGAGCTCTTTCACTTTCTTTCCCTAGGTTCAGACATTTTACTTTATAATCCATTCAATCCACTCTATCCAACCATTTGAAGCAATCATTTGCAATAGGGGATGCTGTTGAGAGTGTAGACTCTCCAAAGGAATATATGTAGAGGCAACCCGAGTTGCCCTTGGATGTAGGAGCTCCCTCCCTCCAATGTCGCTTAAGCGTCACTTAATAGTCAATTTATGCAAATATTTCTTACTTGGATCCTAACTCTCGAATGCAATTGATCTTTTATCTTGTTGAGATTCACGTCCAACCCCATATATATGAATGTTGGGTCCTCCAGATGGCCGTGTTAACTCTTTTCTAATTGCATTATTTCTCTTGACTGCTCTCACTTTTTCAGCTCTTAGCTTGTTAGAGTCAATCTTGAATTGTGTTCTCACCTCTCTAGGAATACGCTCACAACTCTTGATATCATCTTTTGCATGTCCATGGTGTTACTTTAAATGATATACACCACCATACATTTTTCTTCCACAATAATGACATTTCGCCATTCTCATGGCCATGGCTATTAAGTGTGCAATGGTTCCATGCCGGGTCGGCACGGGAGATGGTGGATGACTCTTCTTGGTGCTCCAAAAGAGATTCCATAGCTTCCGCCATGTATAGTCAAACAAAGAAAGACAATTAAAGTGTTACATAGGCTTAGGATAATGCAAAACAATTAAAATAGAACAAAAAAATTCTTTCATGAATTTGAGGAGAGAGAAAGTTGGTCTAGAGAGAGAAAGAGACTCCTATAGAGAGAGGGGCATGATGGAGTGTTAGAGGCTTAAGGTAATGTAAACAATTAAAATATAAAAATTATTCCTAGTCACAAATTTGAGGATAGAGAGTTGGTCGAGAGAGAGGGGGCATGGTGGAGTCTTAGAGAGGCTTAGGGTAATATAAGATAATTAAAACAGAAAAAATACATATATTCACAAATTTGAGGAGAGGGAAAGTCGAATTAGAGACATTTTTAGAGAGAAGGGGCATGGTGGAGTGTTGGAGAGACATGGTAATGTAGAACAATTAAAACATAAACATACTCGTAGTCACAAATTTGAGGGGAGAGAAGGCTGATGTAGAGAGAGACTCCTAGAGAGGGAGGGGGTATGGTGGAGTGTTAGAGAGGCTTAGGGTAACATAGAATAATTAAAACAGAAAAATACTCCTAGTAACAAGTTCGAGAGAGGAAGTTGATCTAGAGAGAGAGAGACTCCTAGATAGAGAGGGGTGTGGTGGAGTGTTAGAGATTTAGGGCAATGCAAAACAATTAAAATAACAAAAAACAATCTTCCTAGTCACAAATCTGAGGAGAGAGAATGTGGGCTTAGAAAGAGAAAGAGAATACCCCTTTAGATCTCTTGAAGAGAAGTCCTATTCAATCCCCGTAGAAGGGCCTTGATGTAGAGCGTCCAACCACCAAAGTAGTGATCTTACAAGACTCTTGTAGGTTATAACAAGAGTGAGATTGAGAGGAGAGAGAGAGGATCTTAGAGAGAGAGGGGGGTATTAGAGAGAATGAGGCCTTCTTTAGAGAACTTGTAAAAAAGCGAGTGAGTGAAAGAAACCCCATATTCTTCTCCAAACGCCAAAAAAACCTGGATAGCCTTTTCCCCCCTCGGCCCCACCCCATTGGAGTTTGAATTTCAAAACTCCCTTTGAGCAGGATGTGTTAGGATCGGCCGATTCGACTAACGTGGTCCACGAATCAGGAGTGGGGAGATCGGGATAAGATTGGACCAACTTAAATCCATTCGGATCGGCCGTCCGATCCTTCCATGCTTTGGAGAAGAATTTGGGGTTTCTTTCACTCAATTGCTCTTTTCACAAATTCTTGAAGGGAGGCCTCATTCTCTCTAGCACCCTCTCTCTCTCTAAGATCTTTCGCTCTCCTCTCAATCTCACTCTTGTTACTATCTACAAAAGTCTTGTAAGGTCATTACTTTGGTGGTTATACGTTCTTCATTGAGACTCTTCCACTGGGATTGGATTGGACTTCTCTTCAAGAGATCTAAAGGAGTATGCTTTCTCTCTCTAGAATTACATTTTCTCTCCTCGGATTTGTGACTGGGAGTTTTTTTTGCTTTAATTGTTTTACATTATGTTAAACCTTTCTAACACTCCATTGTCTCTCTCTAGAAGTCCTATCTAAGTCAATTTTCTCTCCTTAGATTTGTGACTAGGAATATATTTTTCTGTTTTAATTATTGTACAATACCCTAGGCCATTCTAACACTCTACCATGCTCCTCTCTCTAGGAGTTCTCTCTCTCCTCAGATTTGTGACTAGGAGTTTTTTCTGTTTAAATTGTTTTATATTACCCTAATCTCTTTAACACGCCACCATGCCCCCCCTCTCTCTCTAGGTTGACTCCCTCTCCTCAGGTTTGTGACTAAGTCTTTTTTTTGTTTTGATTGTTTTACATTATTCTAAGCCTCTCTAACACTCCACTGTACTCTCTCTCCTCAGATTTGTGACTAAGAGCATATTTTGTTTTAATTGTTTTACGTTACCCTAAGCCTCTCTTACACACCTTGTCTCTGTCCAAGAGTCTCTCTAGGTCAACTTTTTCTCGGATTTGTCATAGGGAGTTTTTTTTCCTATTTTAATTGTTTTACATTATCCTAAGTCTCACTAACTCTCCATTATGCCCCTCTTTCTCTAGGAGTGTCTTTATCTCTCTAGGTCAACTTTCTCTCCATTTGTTACTAAGTGTAGTTTTTTTTGTTCTATTTCATATGTTTTATATTATCCTAAACCTCTCTTACACATCAACTTTCCTTATTTGACTTTACATGGCGGAAGCTATGGCATCTCCTTTGAAGCACCAAGAGGAGTCTTCCATTGTCCCTCGCGTCGATCTGGTATGGAACCATTGTACGCTTATAGACATGGCCATGAGTAAGGTGAAATGTTGTTATTGTGGAAGGGAAATGTCTGATGTTGTATATCGTTTAAAACAACACCTTGGACATGTAAATGGTGGTGTCAAGGGTTGTGAGTGTATTCGTAGCATGGTTGTCAACGCTTCCAAGGCGACCGAGGCGGTGGCTTATCGCCTTACTAAGGCGATAAGGTGAGACGCTTAGGCGAAGTCTAGTTTATATAACTAAGGACATTGTAAGGGAACTACTACTATATATTTTCTATATGTAAGTTCTATCTTTAGTTAATAGAAAATTTGATATCCACAAATCTTCAACATATATATTTTAAAAAGAAAAAATAGAATACATAACAAACAATAACAAATTAATAAGGAGAAAACTAATAAGAATATGTGAATATCTGTCAATCAATATAAAATTTTAATCTAAAATCTGGTATTCAAATTGGTAGTCTCTATATTAAAAGGAAGCATAAATATGACACATTTTTGGGTAAATTATAAGTACATTTACATAACAATTTCATAATTTTCCACTTGTGACTTATCGAAAATAAATACAAATGGTACTATCTTCAAAAAGTGCACCATGTAAATATGAATTAATGTCCTTAAGAGGAGAGAAGAGGATCCGACAAATATGAATTAATGTTTTTGAGAGGAGAGAAGAGGAACTGACAGGGAGAAGAATCCGAGTGAAAGGGGAAAGGGAAATGGAAGTCTTATCTTCTCTTTCCAATCTTGACATATCATTTGTCAATTTTTCAAAACTATCTCTGAATTTTTGCCCAAATATTAAAACATATCTCAAAACATGGAGTGGATGTCCTGCAAAGGCAGGCTAGGTAGGCCCAAGGTAGCTTATGTGCACCAAGGCAACCAAGTGAGTGCCTTAATAGATTGAGGCACCTTGTCGCCTTGGGTGCCTTGGAGCATCTTGTTGCCTAAGTGACGCTTTGAAAATAGTAGAGAGTTGAGAACATAATTCAAGGCTTACTTTGACAACCTACGTGCTGAGAAGACGAGAACGGTCAAGAGAAATGATGCAGTTAGAGAAGAGTTAACACAACCATATGGGGGACTCAACATTCATATATATGGGGCCTTGTGAATCTCAATAGGATATAAGAAGATGATCAACTGTATTCGAGGGTTATGATCCAAGTAAGGATTATTTTCATAAATTGGCTATTAAGTGACGCTTAAGTGACACTGGAGGGAAGGAACTCTTACGTCCGTCCAGGGGCAACTCAGTTGGCCTCTACATATATTTTTTTTTGGAGAGTCTACACTCTCAACAACGTCCCTTATTGTAAATGGTTGTTTCAAAGGGTTGGAGAGAGTGTATTGATAGGATTGCAAAGCAAGATGTTCGAACCAAGGGAAAGAAAGTGGAAATGCTCATTGAAAACAATGATCTATGGAAAGACATTAAGATGCTTTTTGGTGTGGTGAAATTAATTGTGGAAGTTTTAAGAATTGTGGATGGTGATAAGAAGGCTAACATGGGGTACTTATATGAGGCCATAGATTGAAAAAATGAGGAAATATGAAAAGCCAACATTAGGATCATCTAGAAAGTGGTGGGATATAAGACTCTCTACCATGATCTTCGTATCAATGTGTAGGCTATTTTTTCAACTCACGCTATCAATATAGACAAAATGTAAAGAATGACTATGAAGTTTTGAACGGAACGAAGAATGTCATTAGACACATGCTAGATAGCGCATAACATGATGCATGATTATAGGCTACAATTAATGCATTTTGGAACTCATCGAGTACAAAGGGTTAGTAATGTTGCTTATAGGGTGTTTGGTTGCTCTTTTTTACCTTTTTTTTCTCTCAATTTTTTTTTTAAAAAAGTAAGAGATCTTATAACCCTGTTTGGTATGCCTCTCCTAACTTTTAGGGAGAGAATCTACTCCGTGTAAACCTTCCTAAAAAAAAACAACACTAGATCAATTTTTTTTTTTAAAACACTCACGACGCCTCGCTCTCTCCCACTCGCGACCCCCTCCCCTCCACCCAGCACCACCCATCTCCGGCAGGCCTCCCACTGCCACCATCGTCCGCTGCCACTGCGCCCTCTCCCCTCTCTCCACGTCGCCACCGCACCGTCAGACCCCCCGCCGTCGTCCGCAGCTCCCCTACGTCGCGAGACCCCCGCCGCAGCTCCTTGCCTGGACCCTCACCGATCCCACACTCTCACCCTCTCTCCCTCCTCACCTCACCTGCCAACTCACGGCCACCGCCCTCACCTCCCCTCCATCTTTTTTTTTCTCCCACGCCGGCCACCTCGCCCAGCCTCCTCGCCTGCACCGCGGAGCCCCGTCGCTGGCGATCTCCACCCTGCCGCTGCCGCTCTCGCGACCGCCGGTCTCCTCACCGCGACGCCACACTGACGCCGGTCTCCCCATCGCAAGCCCACCGCTGCGTCCTTGTAACACCGCCGACGTCTCTGCCACCGTCCGAGCTCCCCTGCAACGCCACCGCTCCCTCCATGCATGCCCCCTCTCGCCACTCTCATCTTTCTCTCTATCTCTCCCCGTCTTTCTCTTCTTTCTCTCTCTCGTCGCAGCCCCCTCCCCCTCCCTCCGGTTCCCCCCCTCCGGTTCCGGCTCCCCCCCTGCGCAGCCCCTCCTCCCTCGGAGATGGCCAAACAATTCTATATAAATTTTAAAAATTATATCACTTTTACCAAACAGATGTTATCAATTTTTATCAATTTTAAAATTTAAATTAAAAATTAACACAACATAATTTTTGAGATAGAAAGAGTTCTAAAAAAAGTACTCCCAAACACCCTATTAGTCTCAGGAAACTAATAGATTAATATGTATTACTCATTTTTTATACTTTGTTCAATATGATGTTGATTTTGTAACTACTACGAAAATTTTATTGTGCAGTTGATTGGTGGATGGATTATGGCAAGACTCGTGGATATGAGGATCTAGTATATGTTGCTATCTAGGAATTAAGCCAAACAACATCTGCTTTTGGGTGTGAGAGAAATTGGTCATTATTCTATCTCTATCTCATTCATACAAAATAGAGAAATAAGCTTGCATCCTCAAATTTGGAGCAACTTGTCTTCTACCATTACAACATGCATTTGAAACTCAAGAACTTTCAAATAATTCAAGATAGACAAAAGGAAGAAGTAAGGTGGAGAGATGAAGTTGTGAGACGGCCTACCACACAACCTACACCAACAGAAGAACGTATTGATTGAGATGATATTTTTGATGAATAAAATCCTCCATTCATTGGTCGATGCAAGGATGGCTTTAAGTGAATCAGAATTTGATCCAAATGGTCAAGCTTCAATTGATAGGGAGTGAGATAATATTTCATTATCGACATAATTTTAAATTCTACCTCCAAAAAGACACAAATGAATATCAAAGAAGAAGAACACCTCTGAAGGTACTACAAGCATGACTATTATGACATTGTAGATTTGTACACTAAGAAGGGTATGAAACATTGGAGTCAAGTGACAAGGTCGTATATCAAACATCGGATGATTTCACTTCGGCTGTTAGTTATAGTGATGATGATGATGATGATGATGATGATCCAAGCCAAGGACAAGGTGGTTGTTGCACCCTAAATTAAAAAAAAAGAGAAAAAAAGGGGGGAGTAGAAATTTGGAGGGACCCCCTCCGGGTTCTACAAACCTTGAGGGAGCCCCTCCGGGTATTCCAAACTTGGAGGGACCTTCTCCGAGTTCTCAAACCAGGAGGGAGCCCTTCCGGGTTCCCTTCTCTCTCTTCTTTCCTCTCTCTCCTCTCTCTCTCAAATTTTTTAAAAAAAGGGGAAGGAGGAGAGGAATACATGGAGGGACCACCTCCAGGTCTTGCAAACTCGGAGGGAGCCCCTCCGGGTTCCCTCCTCTCTCTCTCAAATTAAAAAAAAGAGGAAGGAGGAGAGGAATACACGAAGGGACCACCTCCGGGCCTTGCAAACCCGGAGGGAGCCCCTTTGGGTTCCATTCTCTCTCTTCTTTCCTCTCCCTTCTCTTTCTCTCTCCAATTGCAACTTGGAACCCCCGGGTTTCCAAACCAGGTGGGACCACCTTCCGGGTCTTCCAAACTAGGAGGGAGCCCCTCTGGGTTCCCTTTTTCTCTCTCAATTACTCTCCTCCCTTTTTCATTTATGCCCCTATTCCTTTCAAACCCGGAGGGGCTAAAATGTCCAAAAAAATTCTTCACCTTCTCCATCCAAAATCAGGAGGGACCCCCTCCGCTTTTCGCATCTCCAAACTTCTATAAATAGGAGCTTGGGCCAAGAGGATAGGGGGGACTATGGACTGGAGCATTCGTCGTTTGGAAGCTTGGCGCAAGGAGCTCTTGAAGTCTTGCAGTTTCTTGAACAACGGGGGGGGGGGGGTACTTCCAACCTTTGGAAATCTCTTGGAGGAGCTTGAAGCCTTGTTTGTTGAGAATAAAACCCACAAGGGTATGCTTGCTTGTGTGTATTGTCCCTAAGTCCTAATGGACATATTAGGGAATAAATCTAAATGATCATCCATGAAGTACCAAGAAGTTAGCATCAAGCATGGAGGAAAAACCCACAAAGGGTGTTATGCATAAAAATGTCCATGTGACTATGTGAATTGCTGTAAGAAATGTCTAAAAATCACGGTTAAAAGGAGGGGGTGGGGTGGGGCTGCCTCTTTCTCTCCTCTAAGCACCCCAGCCCGGTGGAGTTTTTGGGGAAAAACCCAGCCGCTGCCACCTTGACCTATTTTAAGAAGAGAATAAATGCTCTTAACCATGGAATTAAAAGAGAAGGAAATGAATGCTGAGAGAAATCTCTCTTCCCTTCTTTCTTTCTAAAAGGCTTAGCAGATGGGCATTTGGGAGAAGACAATAAATGCCCTTAACCAATAGGTTCAAAGGGAATAAATACCCTGGCACCCTTGCATTCTGGAAGGGAAAAACCCTGCGCATCTCACCTTCTTGGCTGATGGGATAGGGGGGGGGGGGTAATTAAATGCTAACCAATGAACCTTTGAGAAGAAGAAAACCTTGCGCACCCACTCTTGACCATTTGTTTAAAGGGGAATAAATGCTCTTAACTGATGGGGTTGTTTGGGGGGAATAAACCCCACTGCCACCTCACCTTAACCGATGGGTTTGAGAGAGAATTAAATGCTCTCATGGAATTAAAAAGATGAAGATGGAGGAGGCGGCTGCCTCTCTCCTCTCTTTTCTCTATCTCTGTCCATGGTGTTATTTCGAGGGGAATAAATGCCCAACCACTTCATCCCCTGCCTATGTGCAATTTTGTGAGGGGCTAGTTGTTTCAGAAGTGTGGATTGCAACCATGTGTAATTACACACCAACCCTTGCGTTGTGCAGTGTGGGCAGAAAATTTAAGATATGCCCCTGCATGCACAGGATATTTCTAAAAGTTGAAATTACAAGCATATCCTTTTGCAGGGCATCTTTTGAAAACAGAGAATTGCATAAATATCTCCCAGTCAATGAGGAAATTACAGAAAATCTTTGGAGTGTCCAGAGAATTTCAGAAATACCTCAGTGATACCAGAAATATCCTGAGCTGGTGAAAAATTACAGAAAAAAAAATCTTGGAAGGTCCAGAAATGACGAACATATCCCTCGTTCAAGGAAAATTACAGAAATACCCTTGGTTGGGTGAAAATTACAGAAATACCCCTGATTGTGGGAAAAGTACAAAGATATCCCCTGATGGTGGAAAAGTTGAAGAAAGGTCTTAATGTTCAAGAAAATTGCAAATATACCTGAAGAGGGTTTGAAATTATGAATATATCCCAAAGGGGGTTCAAAATTGTGAATATATCCAAAAAGGGTTTGGAATTGCAAATATACCCAAAAAGGGTTTGCAAATATACTCGAAAGGGGTTCTAAATTGCAATATACTCAAAAAGGATTTAAAATTATGAAGATACCCCGGCCTTTGTGGAATTGTGCTTTATGGGCACCAAGTTAACTTAATGATCCGATCACGATTGAAAGAGTGTTCATGACCATGGGTTAATCTGATGGTTTGCTAATGGTCATAGGGTGATCCAACAGTATAATCGGGATGAACTTCAAAATCAATGGTCAGATTTCGATGGGGAGCAAATACAATGGTCTCATCTATACCTATGTAGTCTGAGGCGTGAGGCGAGCGAGGCGACCAGGGGGTCGCCTCACGCCTCAAAGGCCTAGGCGATGGCCGAGGCGTTTGAGGCGAGATATTATTAAAAAAATTAAAATTAAAATTAAATGTCAAAATATCACAAAAATATATATTTTAAACAGTAAATATCATAAAATTGTATATACACTAAACAAGAAAAATAACTAACAAGTGCAATATTATAACAAAACAAAAATAGTTAAACAACCAAACAAGTTAATTACATAATCCCATAACACAAAGTGTTTCAAATCTCTCTCAACTCTCAAGCCTCCTCATCATAAATCACTCATAAAAGAGGAGCTATCACTTGGAAGCTCATTCTCATTCTCTGATTGTGTCCCCTCGGAGTCAACATCTCTCACATTTATGGAGTGAGATGTGGCAATACTTTTTCCCTTTCCTAGGTGACGCTTTTTGGTTCCCGCCCTTGTGCTTGGCCCTTCCTCTTCATTAACACCGGCAGCGATTTCAACATCTAGCCATGTGAGGTCCTCCCCTTCATCCACAAAATCTTCATTTTCTGGCGGATTAGCTATCCACTCATAGCAATCATCAATGTCATCCAAAGAAATAGGATCATAGTCACTTTGCTGAACACGTAAATGACGAGCATGGAGACGTTGATTATATTGCACAAAAACAAGATCGTTCAGCTTCTTTTGCTGCAACTTATTCCTTTTCTTTGTGTGCACCTACAAGTATATTTGTTGCAACCAATTAAACAAAAAACACTAATCTTTTATGTACTTGAATATGGAATTATTCAACTAACATGCTCAAATGTACTCTAATTGCGCTCACAACTAGATGCACTACATGTCAAACTTAAGATCCGAATGGCTATCTTTTGAAGGTTTGGTGTGGTGGTACCAAAGTTCAACCACCAAGTAGCTACATCACAAAGAAATTATAATTCACATTTCACAATAATTCTTACTCCACGATTGCAATGAAAATTAGACAAGAAATTGAGAAAAGCATCTATACCAGGAATCATAGAAGTGCGTTGCCTAATGGCTATTTCTCTCCCAAATAGCTCTTGAGCATACTGATAAGCTGCAAGCTCCTTGAAAATTGCATCTTGACATGAGGGTTCTGGAGCTAGTTTTTCAATACAATCATATAGCCCTTGCTTAACTTCTTGATCATACTCAATTTGGGAATTAGAGAAATAAAGAGCTGGATTAAGATAAAGGCCAGCTACATGTAAATGACGGTGCATTTGAAAGTCCCACCGTCTATCAATGATTTCCCATATGGACCATATTTGTCAAGCTTGTCATTTAATGCACTCTTAATAGTCTCCTTTGCACGATCCATTGCCTCATAAATGTAGCCCATCGCTGGTTTTTCTCCATCAACCAACCGTAAAACCATAACAAGGGGGTTGTATATTTGCAATGAATATGCCACACCATTCCTAAAAGAAGTCTTTAAGATTATGCCCTCTACCTTCTTCCCTTCATTTTTTTTGGCCCACCGATTATTATTAGCAAGCCAATGAGCAGATGTAAACATCATTCTCAAGCCATCTTTGCAATCAAGCAGACTCTATAAATTTAAGTAGTTGGTGACAAAGCGAGTGACAGCTGCACGTGCAAGATTCTTGTCATTTGTATACTTTCTCATCATAGCAAGAATCCTTGTGTGTCCATAAATAAATGTAGTTACTAATTTGGCTCTACGAATGGTTTCTTTCATTGGAGACAATTTGAAAATGCCCTCCAACATCAAGTCTAAACAATGGACAGCACATGGTGTCCAGAATAAATAAGGATGGGCTGCCATCAACATTTTTCTGGCTGCCACATAACTAGACTCATTGTCTGTCACAATTTGGATGACATGTTGAACACCAATTTTGTTAATAACCTTGTCCAATAAACCTGCCAACAATTTGGCATCTTTCACATGTGCAGAAGCATCGATTGATTTCAAGAAAACAGTCTCACCTAGAGAAAGAGAGGAAGACATAATGACATTGAGAGACATAGAAAGAAAAATAGAAAATATATTGAATAGTCGATAGTGAGAGACAGAGAGAGAAAATATCTCACCTAGAGAGTTCACAAGAAAGTTGATCAGTGTCCGTCCCTTCCGATCTGTCCATACATCGGACATGATGCTACAACCATATCTCACCCAATTTTCTTTTTGGGCATCCACCAACTCTTGAGTTGATTTTATCTCCTTATGTAAAAGAGTGTCACGAATCTCATGATAGCTAGGCCCTTTATATCCCGAACCGTATTGTCCTACAGCTTCCAACATTGTTTGAAAGCTAGGTAGACGCACAATATTGAATGGGATGCCAGCTTGATAAAACCATCTACCTACATATTGGGAAATCCTATCACGATGTTCCTTTTCCCATTTTTTATCTCTTACTGTCTTAACTTGTTCTGGATTAGGAGTGCAGAACTTGTCCATAGGACCTTTCATCCGTGGTGACTTTGAAATAATGTCATCAAATATATTCACTTGATAGGCATCCAGAGATTGAGGTTGAGATTGACATGAATCGTTCAACAAATTATCTCTACCTTCTGTCTCCCTCACCATTTGTAGCTTCTCAATTCTAGCTTTCTTGGCATTTTGCATATATTCTCGGATTTCTATCTTCACATCCACGGGAACCTTATGGCAAGCTGTCACATTTGTACCTAGGCCGCCTAAATGTTGCTTCAGCCGATAAATCCCTCCTTTCATTACCTTTTTACAATAATTACATGTTATCTCATCTCTATTCTGTGGATTGGCAGAGATTCCATATTTCCACGCAATGTCTTTTGGTCTGCCCTTTTTTACATTGGGCCCTTGAGTGCTTGCATTTGACGATGCATCACCAGAAACAGACACAGAGGTAGGTGGTGTAGGCGTAGACATCTTAAAAAAAATCAAACAACAAATTTAAAAAATAAATCAAACAACAAATGTAAAAAAAAATTTACTGACTATTTATTGCCGATGTCGATTACCCTGCACGAATGACGGATCACGATTGAGCGTCACTGTGGAGTGTGGTCTGTGAGAGACAGAGAGAGGGTAAAATATAGTGACTAGTGAGAGAGGGGATTAGCCCCTCTACCATTCTAACTGTGCATGCGTAGACTAACAGAGAGACATGGTGAGGGACAGAGAGCTGAGAGAGAGAACAGAGAGAGTGAGAGAACACTCAGAACAGAGAGTGAGAGAGTGGAGAGACAGAGAGTGAGAGATCAGAGAGAGAGAGAGAGAGTGGAGAGACAGAGAGTGAGAGATCAGAGAGAGTGAGAGAGTGGAGAGACAGAGAGTGAGAGATTGGAGAGAGTGAGAGATCGGAGAGACACGACGAGAAGGAGTTACCGGACGGATGCCGCTCGCCGGACGCAGCTCGCCGCTGCCGCTCGTGGAGAGACAGAGAGTGGTGAAGTGGACGGATGCCGCAGTCAGCTCGCCGCTGCCGCTCGTGGAGAGACAGAGAGTGGTGAAGTGGACGGATGCCGCAGTCCGCTCGCCGCTATCGCTCGTGGAGAGACAGAGAGTGGACGGATGCCGCTCGCCGGACGTCGCTCACCGCTCGCCGGACGTCGGACGCTGCTGCCGCTCGCCTCTGCCGCCGTTGGAGGGGGAACGAGGGAACGATCGGTTGAAGACGATGCAAAACCCTCGCGGGTTTAAAAGATCCGGCTCGGCATTTTTAACGGAAGGAGTAAGTCAGAGTTTATGCACTGTAATTGTAGTAATGGAAGAGTGGTTCAGGAAGATATGGTTCTAATTGATGGACATAACATTCAGAAGAGTAGTAGCTTTCGATACTTAGGGTCTATCATACAAGAGAATGGGGAGATTTATGATGACGTTACACATAGGATTAAGGCAGGCTGGTTAAGATGGAGAAGTGCATCAGGTGTCCTTTGTGATCGTCGTATGCCTGTGAAACTCAAAGGGAGGTTTTATAGAACGGCTGTGAGACCTGCTTTGTTATATGATACCGAGTGTTGGGCAGTACGAAAGGAACACATCCACAAAATGTGTGTAGGAGAGATGAGGATGTTGAGATAGATGTGTGGCAAGACTAAGAAAGACAAGATTAGGAATGAGCGTATCCGTAAGGACTTAGGGATAGCTCCAATTGATAGTAAAATGAGAGAAAATAGACTCAGGTGGTTTGGACATGTGTGTCGTCGCCCTAACTCAGCGCCGGTTAGACCCGATACGCGGATCCGAGGCTCCGAGCAGGTTGCCGGGCGAGCAGGCGGGCGGGCGAGCGGCCGAAGCGCGCCGAGGCGGGCGAGGCGCGTGAGGCGCGCGCAAGGCGTTCGCCTCGGCGAGCCGCGACGACATGAGGCGGCCGGCTGTCGCCTCGTCCCGCCTCACCGCCTAGGCGAGCACCCTTTCGACTACATAGATCTATACCAAAGTTAAATCAACGGTTAGATCTTGACCCGGAGCAAATCCAGAGGTCTAATCTTTTTTGAAATCAAATTTGACGGTCTGATAGTGATCATATTGGCTAGCCAACGGTCCGATCGTGATATTAAAATTAACGGTCTGATCGTGACCCGGAACAAAAATCTGATGGTCCTATCTCGACCATAAACATAATCCAATGGCTCAATTGCGATTGGATCCGAAATTTGACATTTTGATTGTAGAGAAAAGCAAATAGGATAGTCTGATCTTGACTGAATATAAAATCCAACGGTCTAATCATAATTGAATGTGGATCCGATGGTGGATTGAAGACCGAATGTAAATCAAATGACCCGATCATATAATCGGGGTTTCATGTACAATGTATCATGCATTCAAAAAGTGAAATATTCAAGTTTTTTCTGCAAATGCGTATCTCTAATGGTTGATCTCTTTGATCAAATCTATTAGATAAAACTCTCAATATCACGATAGATATTGTAGAGGTTGGGGGTGTCCTTGACAGTTAATCAAAAGTGTTTGGACTTTACGTCGATGTAAACAAACACCAATTATGGTTGATAGGGAAAAGTCTAGTAATGGAGATTCCGTCAATGATTTATCTTTAGAAGGTACACAAGAGTCCACAATATTTGATAAATATCAATAGTTCAGGCGTATTAAGATGTCAGAAGTGGAGGATGCTTTAAGAAAAATGAAAGTGGGTAAGGCCTTAGGACTAGATGGCTTACCTATTGAAGTATGGAAAGGCTTAGGAGATATTGGTATTCAGTGGCTAACTAAATTTTTTAATAAAATTTTAAAGGAACGGAGAATGCCAGAAGTTTGGAGAAAAAGTGTTGTAGTTCCTTTCTATAAAAACAAAGGAGATATTCAAAGTTGTAACAATTATCGTGGAATTAAGCTTATGAGTCATACTATGAAACTTTGGGAAAGAGTAATTGAAAAACGCCTCCGATGTATGACTACTGTATCGGAAAACCAGTTTGGTTTTATGCCAAATAGATCTACTGCAGAAGCTATTTTCTTACTACGGCAGCTAATGGAGAAGTATAGAGAGATGAGAAAAGATTTGTATATAGTTTTTCTTGATTTAGAGAAGGCGTACGATCGAGTACTGAGAGAATTGATTTGGTGGACATTAAGAAAGAAAGGAATCTCTCAAGGATATGTTGATTTGATTAAGGATATGTACGACGGCGCTATTACTAGTGTTCGAACTATTGCTGGGGAGACTGGTGAATTTCCCGTTTCTATAGGTTTGCATCAAGGTTCTGCACTAAGTCCGTATCTCTTTGCCTTAGTTATGGATGAAGTAACTAAACAATTGCATGAGGATATCCCTTGGTGTATGCTTTTTGCAGATGATATTGTTTTAATTGATGAGAGTATTGATGCTCTAAATGCTAAGTTAGAGCGTTGGAGACTTGTCTTGGAGTCTAAAGGTTTTAAAATTAGTAGGAGTAAGTCAGAGTTTATGCACTGTAATTGTAGTAATGGAAGAGTGGTTCAGGAAGATATGGTTCTAATTGATGGACATAACATTCAGAAGAGTAGTAGCTTTCGATACTTAGGGTCTATCATACAAGAGAATGGGGAGATTTATGATGACGTTACACATAGGATTAAGGCAGGCTGGTTAAGATGGAGAAGTGCATCAGGTGTCCTTTGTGATCGTCGTATGCCTGTGAAACTCAAAGGGAGGTTTTATAGAACGGCTGTGAGACCTGCTTTGTTATATGATACCGAGTGTTGGGCAGTACGAAAGGAACACATCCACAAAATGTGTGTAGGAGAGATGAGGATGTTGAGATAGATGTGTGGCAAGACTAAGAAAGACAAGATTAGGAATGAGCGTATCCGTAAGGACTTAGGGATAGCTCCAATTGATAGTAAAATGAGAGAAAATAGACTCAGGTGGTTTGGACATGTGTGTCGTCGCCCTAACTCAGCGCCGGTTAAAAGATGTGACCAAATCTTAGTGGATGCTAGTAAAAGAGCTCGGGGAAGACCTAAAATGAGATGGTGCGATGTTATTAGGAAGGACATTAGTTTCTTGGGTTTAAATACGAATATAGTCTAGTACACGAATCCTAAATCGTCTGATAAATTAAACTTACGGAATTAATAATATGTATTCTAATCAATTAGCTAAAATATGTGCATGTTTTTCCAACAAATGGATATTTTAAAATAAAAAATTTCTGCGTGTTAAACTGTGGTGCATTGGTTCATTCACGAAGCTTAATTCAAACCTCCAAAGGCATTGTATTTATGGAGGAGCAATATTTCAACCACGCTCTTCAATGAAGATCATACTAGTCGAAAAGCAAAAAAAAAATGTCTCAAGAAAATTGGCGGGAGATAAAAAGAACGGGAAGGAAAAGCAAGAGTCCGTGTATCCACCAAGAACCCTTGAATAAGACATTGAAGAGACAAGTTATAATCTAAACTTCATCTCTTATCAGCGGAATTGTTTGTGAAAAAAGAAAGCAATGAAGGAAGAGTTCCTGTGAAGAGTAAATGAGACAAGTGAACATTATGGCTAGCTAGACAACTCTGATACATCATCTTAGTCTTAGGGGGCTTATGCTTACCCCTCAAGGTATTGTGGTTGCCCCCTCTTTGATGTATCTTCTTATTCAAGAAGAGGATACTATGATTGTGCTCCATATCCGCAATATTTCGACACATCATCACAACAATCAACTGGAGACACTTACCAGGTCCTCGAGATCTCAAGCTGGACACCTATCATGACAATCCACACCAACACAGAGGAGTACAACTGATATCATATGGATTATCAATTTATGTATGCCATGTACATGTTATGGAATGACTACATACAATATCTAGAAAACTCTTTCAATATACACCTTCAATGAATGGAAGGTAAAATTTCAATATGCTAGGTTTTTCATGTAAAATTGAGTTTTACCTATGTTAGAACATTTTGCCTTTTTCATTTTTTTTGAACTTTAGATTTTTATTGCCATGTCTTTGGGCTGCTGGGTCTTGCTCATCCAGGATCGGACTGCGTCGGCCGATCCGGCTGACCCAGATCGGTTTGGGACCGGATGATCTGATCCCGATACCCAATCCTGCCTTAGTTTTGTTACAGAAGAAGTTGTTTACCATTCAATCCATTAAATTAGCTTTACCACCAAAAGAGCATGCATTACATAAAAATGAACATTATGGGTAGAGCCAAAAGTAGAAAAGTAAAGGTGTGACTTGTTGTCCATAATCCATTTCATATAGAATCATGATATTTGAACGGTTCATTAGGTGTTTTGCATAAAATCATGGCATTGTGAACCATGGAGTGATGGCTGAATGATATTCATTCGGACAATTGATATTTTTGTTATTGTTCAAGCACTGGAACCATATCATTGCTTCAGATCAAGCATCCATCTTAGCTGGTGAATTTTCCATCTATGAGATCCCCTTATAGATCCTTTCAATCTCTTGTATAAGGCTTGATTGTGGGTTGGGCTCAGTGATATTCATTCGACTATCTTGGAACAGTTGTATCTGTATATTTTCATGTCCCAGAGATTTCATCCTGTTTGTTGAATATAGCACCTTTTGGCATTGTGTTATCCTAGTTTACTGCTTTGCTATGAATATCAGCAAATTTTTTTAATGAGGTTTTGGTTATATTTTTTGTGCTAAACAAGGAGATTGAGAGGTGGCTTACTAGAGTTTGTGTTTGTGTGATTCCATATTTGTCCTGTGTGTTTCACGGGCTATTTTCTAATTTCTCCTCTTTGAAATGTCAAATGGAACAGTAGGCACCCAAACTAGGGATTGGCAGTTGAGTCTTGGTCTGCCATCCTCCATGCACTCTTGTGGGCTATTTGGGTGAGAGGAATAACAGCCTCTTCAAAGGTCAGTGGCGCAGCACACAGCAGTATTCAGATATTGAAGAAACCTGAGACTTGTGCAGGGAATTGGATAATAGTTACGGGGTTCCAGGCAGAGCATGCAATTTTGTTAAAGAACGTAAAGGATTGGAAAAGCTTCATTACCTAGGAACCCTTTCTGTTTTTTTGTTCTTGGGGTCCTGGCCCTCTCTGTGTTTCTTTTCCTGGTGCCTTTTTCTGGGTTCATGCTATCACCTTGATGGATGAACTGTCATTGTCAAGGGGGTTTTATCTCCCTTGCTACTTTTGTAATCCTTCTCTTTATTAATGAAATGTGGCTGAGCCATCTCTCTCTCTCTCTCTCTCTCTCTCTACCCCCCCGAAAGGACAAAAAAGCGAAATGTTAATAGTGGAGTTTGCCTTCGTTTTGGGGGCTGTTGTCTGATTCTTGAATGTCACAGTGGCCATGAGGAATTGAATATTTGGAAAACTACTACAATAATATGAATTATGCCAGATTTTGACTCATGGCCTAAGACTGAGCATATCTTAGTTGGATGTAGATCTCAACTCTATAACTTGTGCTTTTCTGTCTGGATAATTTTAAGCTATTGAGCACTTATTGGGGAAAACAAAGTCTCACACATTTGGATAGATGAAGATGTTTCAAGAGCAGCATAGGAGAACTGCTGGTGACAATAACTTAGAAATGAGTTGTCATGCTTTTATTGTGATTTTTTAAGGAAGCATAATGCATGTACTGTTTACGTGAGGAAGACCTGCAATTTTTTTCATGAACATCAGTCTGAGATCTGACTGGTCTACTCTTTTCCTGAGGAAAATTGTACATCTAGGTCTTAATTGATTTGTGTTTTTCACAGGCTGACTAGATACAAGGGCTTTAAGGAAGGTCTTAAAAGGATTCTTGTTGCAACCGATTTGGTTGGCAGAGGGATTGATATTGAGCGTGTCAACATTGTCATCAACTATGATATGCCGGATTCTGCAGACACATACTTACACAGGGTAATTATTTTGATATCAGGTCAATGCTTTGAATAAATGAGTGGTAAATGGCATCATGTACTGATGTATCCTATGGTCTTAGGAGTAACCTACAATCAATTTGCAACTGAGCTGTTATTTGGATGAAGCATTTTATTTTTGTGTCTTGTTTAGTTCTGAATTGCCATTGATAATTTCCACTGCATAATGCTTTCACACCACTGCTCGTCCAGGTTGGTAGGGCTGGTCGATTTGGGACGAAAGGTCTTGCCATCACATTTGTGTCATCTGCTTCTGACTCTGCTGTTCTTAATCAGGTTCGTTCAGGTCTTGGTTGTATCATTTGGTTATTGATTTTTGTAAAATAGTCTAAACATTTAATTCGTGTAGGTTCAGGAGAGGTTTGAGGTTGACATCAAGGAGCTGCCTGAGCAAATAGACACCTCTACTTATAGTAAGTTCTCTTTTTTGATCATCGATGGTCTCAGACTTAATCCCATTGCATGTATGCTAGTATCATACTAGTGTGTGGGTGTTTTCATGCTTTGCTGTTAATAGCTGGTCTATCTAGTGATATGGTATCTTTTAGACAGGGTCATGTTTAGAATTACTCCTCAGCTTCTTCCCTTTTCCCTTCTCTGGCTGCATTCACTCCCCCTCAAGCCATCTGTTAGGTGTCTATCTACCACTGCGACCTTGGCTGAAGATGTGAAGACCACCCCTCCTTTTTGCCTAACGTCGTCTCCTCCTTGATGGAATTTCTATTACTGCCTTAGTGACTTCATCTTTTTCTGTTGGAGGAAACAGTCCCGTGCCTGTTGCATTATGACGCCGTTTTAAATCATCTCCTGCTTTCCTTCATTGTCCTTTCATGTTCTCCAAAATCTCCTGTAAAACCTTCTTTAGACTTGTTCATTTAACCATACTTGGCCATCCACCAATCGTCTCAACTTTGTTCCTTCATCTTCCTTCCCCCTGATTTTCTCATTAAATCATCCCTTTTTCCTCCTTGGCTCTAGCTGGTGCAAGAAACTCTCCTGCTGTACTTCATTCCTTTCCATGAAGCAATCCATTCCCTCCTTCCTTGCCTCATTGTGCGTATAGGCAGCCTCCCATAAACCATTGGGTTAGGACATCTCGTTCTTTGCACGCTCTCACCTACTCTCCTTCGAACCCCCTTCCTGCAACCAAACAAGACGGAAGTTAAATCAGAACCAGGATTCAGTGGGTCTTGATGTGACCAAGTCCTGGATTGGGTCCGCCAAATTGACTGATCCAAAGGAAGAAAGCTGATCCAGTGATCCACTTGATTTTTTAGTATTCATAAAATAGCAGAAATCATGAAAAATCAGATAAAAAAGTATAATGGAATAATGCAAGGCAAGTAATTTTAGTTCGGGGGGATTAGCAGGCAGGTGTGTTGGAGTTGGAGCATAGTTGTCAAGGCGACAAGGCGACCTAAGGCGTTCATGGGGATCTTAGGCACTTAGGTAGTAAGGCGGCCACTTAGGTGTTGCCTAGGTGACACTTCGGCTCCTATTTAAAAATCCCAAAAATATATATCCCCAATATATTTATTACGAATAAGATACATGAAAAAGTTATAGGCTTTATGGGGTGTTTGGTTACGTTTTTTTAGATGTTTTCTCTCTCAAAATTTATTTTGAGGAAAGAATGTGGATAGAATCATGTTTGGAGCATCTCTCCTAATTTTTAGGGAGGGAGTTAACTCTTCATTAAATTTCCCCAAATAAAAAATAACTCTTTCCTTATTTTTTTTCTTTCAAAAGAGCTCTCTCTCCCGTAACCACCTCTTTCTCTCTCACACACATACGTCACCCCTCTTTCTCTCCCTCCCATAACCACCTCTCTCTCACACACACACGAATACCACCTATCTCTCTCTCTTCAACGACCTCCTAATGAGGAAACTCCATACTCTCTTAAATATTATGTAGATTTTACCAAACATGTCAAAAGTTAAATTTTATAAATTCAAAAATTGTGACAAAAATCATAGTGAAACATTTTTTAAAGGAAAAATAGTCTTAAGAAAAAAATTACTCCCAAACACCCTATTACTATTAAAAATTGAGAGAGAGAGAGAGGGAGGAGAGAGGGGGCAAAGAGAGAGGCACACACATAGAGAGAGTGGTGTTCGAGGAGTGTGTGGAGCCTGATCTACCTATGACCTTGCCTTCCATCGTGGAGCTCCCCGGCCCAAAGAATTTGATGTGGTATTCTAGGCTATATGCCCAAGCCAGACATCCCAAGGCACCTATGTATCGTCATATTTTGTTGGTAGCTTTGATCAGAGATAGATAACTCATATTCTGACATTTTTTTTTGTCTAAAACATAGTGATCGGTGCTTTTCTTTTGTCTATTGCATTTGTCCAAGTGCACGTATTGCTTGGATTTGGTTAATAATTTTGTTGATAATCATAGTTTCACCACAAACTTTCACTTTTGCTAGATTCCCTTGTAGAATTTAATATTGTTTTATATGCCAATAAGGTAGTTGTCTATAAGCTAGGAGTAACTTTAAAATTTTTTTTTTGGGGGGGGGGTTGCTTGCTTGATTTATATTCCTTCACATGTGTTTTACTTGTTTGATCGAAGCCTAATTTACTATTAACCTTTTTTCAGTGCCATCATGAAGATCTACGTGGTGAAATGTCCTTTGCTTTCTCCTCCTCCAAGGAGACTGATCGGCTGAGATTTTATTGCGCAGTCAAAACGCAGTGGTTCTGTATTCTCTTTGAGAAAAAACTGAAGGTGGACCAGAATTACTTAGCCGGAATTATCGTGCCTGTCAGTTGGCATTTGGATTGTTGAGTTGCATATTGCCGTCGGGTCTCCCACCTCATGGAGGTTTTTTTTTCTGTATACTATCAACTTAATTTGTAGGGTTTCGTTCTTCGTTGACTGGTTGTTGACCATCCTATCAACCTGTCAGGGGCTTTAGGTATGCTTAATTTTTGCACAAATAATTTTGTTATGTCTAAAGTTGTATATCTAGCCTTTGCTGGAATGCACCGGGCATTCCTTTGCGTGAACATTGTCATGTTCGACATCAGTAGATTGCCGTGCGTCGCAAGCTTACAAGAAGGAAGCCGTGGATAAATATATGAAAGGTAACTCGGGTGTCACATTCAACTGGGATTGTTCTTGAACTTGCATTGCAGACCCATTTACCCTCAAGGCTTATGCGGAAGTCATTGTCAACTTGTACTGTGAGCCCTAGTAGGAGCATCTGATAATGGAGAAAAATGAGGGTGACAATGGAGGTTATGGCAGCGTGATATTCGGATAAGAGTGATACTTGTTGCAACTTTAGTTTGGAGTAAGCATTGAGAAATGGCCTCCTTTGTGTGGAATTTATATTTTTTGTTTGACCTCCGTGTCACTTTGTGTCGATGTGTGTGCATCCTAATGGGAGGCGTTTGAAGCAAGTATTAATAATAAATTAAAAAAATTTAAAAGTATTGTACACCCAAGAGTGTGTAGCATATTCAGTATTCGGGTGTGCAGCGATTGCTACTGTATTTCAACTGAAGTTATTGTGGAGCATTGCTGGCCCAAGAGCAAACGAAGCCATCAGCTTCAACGACTGTGCGATGCTTTTGATAGTTCCTATGTATAAATCTCTTTTTGAGTGGCAAACTGTGGGCAGACGATGACTTATTAATGCTCGTGATTTTATCAACCCCTCCTCATTTTGTTTTTTAATAGAATAAATCAGATAATGTCGTGACGGATGTAAAAAGATGTGCCGTCGGTGGCGTATTCATGGTCTCAATGGAACGTGGATATCCCTCCCATGCAGACACGAAGGACTGAAGAGTCATAGATGTGCTCATGGCTCATGCGTCAAGTTAGCCCATTGTCCGATTGGAGCTACATTGATATGTAGTTAGAGGAATATATTTATGGAAAAATTACTGATTTTGATGAGATATTTTGAAGTTAGAATGTACTTGTTAGATATTTTGAATTATTTTGCCCTTTTTAATAACTTTCCCCATATGTTATTCGTCACCTGATTTTGATGAGATGGAATCAAGGTTTGCCGACCTGGCCGACCCGGTCACGGCGCGGGACGGGTCGGGTCGGCCGGGTCGCACAGCGACCCGGTCCGCTCTCTCGGGCTCTCGGCGCGTGATTTTTTATTTTTTTTTAAAATTTTTAATAATTTTTTTGAAAGATTAAATATCATATATATTTAAAAATATTAGAATGTAGAATTTTTTTTATGATAATAGATCAATACTAAATTACACATAATTAATTATATAAAAATTACATATTATACCGCTTAATTAAACATCATATTATATATAATACATAAAAATTTATTTAAATTACTTAATATGTTAAAGTAAACAGTGACATAATAATGACATTCATTCATGAAGTATAAAATACAAAAACTCACTAATCCTCGTCATCTGTGAAGCCCGAATCCCAAAACTCACTCATCATCCTCATCTGTGAAGTCCGAATCCTAAAACTCACTAATCCTCGTCATCAGTGAAGCCTGAATCCTAAAACTCACTAATCCTCGTCATCAGTGAAGCCTGAATCCCAAAACTCATCATCAGATACATGAGACTGATCACCCGTATAATCTAACTCTATCCTAGTGGGTGGAGGTATATGTGGGTGGGACTGAAAATATGTAACCATCTGCACAAATGATGGGTCGTGTGCTGCGGTGGAGGGTACATGAAAATCTGTAAAAAAAAGTCCTCACTACATCTATAGCTTCAATTCTATCATGTGCGACTGGTGCAGGTGCTGGTGCTGCTCGAACTCTGGACGTGGAGGAAGATCCTGCTCCGCCCTGTGCTCGTGGTGGAGGTAACCGGGATGTAGAAGAAGATGTCCTGGGTGTGCTACGAGAACCGTATCTATCCTGTAACTGTGTCCGAAAGGAATGTCGGACATCTCTCGGAACTCGGTCGCATGCATGAACATCGCGTCCCACTCCCGCAAGGTGCTCCGTAAACCTGTGTATGCGTGATGTTCGCAGTATCTACAGTGCACATGTCCATCACCCTCAACAGAGTATCCATGCTCCCACGCAGGATGACGCCGTCCGTCCATGATGACCTGCAAATGATGTAAAAGTTTACATTAGTGATTTCAATGATAAGTACAGAACTCTATATATGAAGAAATCTACAGTTAATTATTAGTTAGTTATAAATATAACCAAATGATACATACTAATTAAGAGTATGGACCCAAACTGGGCCAATGCCCATCTCCAAACAATTTGACATTAAATGTGCTCCGCAGATAGGACAGATAGTCTTCATAGCGCATTGAACCTGAATATTTCTCCCAGTACATGCGTACGTAGTATTCATACTGCTGCAAACCTTGTGTGTACACGACCTATACTAGCGCAGCTGCGGCATAAGGATATGGATACGATGGAAAAAATGAACTACTGTTATCTGAGTCGCCACGATCTCTATTAGTATCAGTAATTCTACAACATGTAAAACTAAATTTAAAATTTAATACATCTCAATTAAATCTAATATTTAAACATGAATTAAATAACACATCAAAAAATAAATTTATATCTACAACATGAATTAAATATTATTTATATTATTTCTACAAAATGAATTAAATAATACATCGTAAAAATGATATTTCTACAACATAAATTAAACATAAATTATATTATTTATATAACATGAATTAAATAATACATTAAAATAATATTAAATAATCTAATAAAATTTTTTCCTACATTTTTTAGATTAAGAATAAACTAAAAAATATTTTTTATTTTATTCCCCCCCCTCGCCCCTGATCGGGCATGGCCGAGCCCCCCATCCCCCCCCACCCCCCCGGTGGCAGACGCCCCCCCCTCCACCCCTCACCCTCCCCCCCACCTCCCTCCCCGCCCCCCCACCGGCGGTGGTGCGGACGCCCCCCCCCCCACCCCCCCCCACCCCCTGGTGGCAGACGCGATCCAGCCCCCCCACCTCCCTCCCCGCCCCCCCACCGGCGGCGGCGGCGGTGCAGACGCCCCCCCCTCCACCCCTCACCCTCCCCCCCATCGGCGACGGGATCCGCCTGGCAGACACCCCCCTCCCTCCCCCACCTCCCCCACCCCCACCGGCGCCCCACCTTCGGTCAGATCCGGCTGGTAGACGCCCCCCTTCTCTCACCCCCACCCGCACCGGCGATAATGGGATCCGGCTGGCAGACGCCCCCCCCCCCCTCACCCCCCCACCGGCGGCGGACGCCCCCCTCCGGCCAGATCCAGCCCCCTCTCCCTTCCCAATTAATTCAAAAAAAAATATTTAGGGCACCTACCTCTGATCGCCGGTCGTCGCCGCCGTCCGCCGCCGCTCTGCACCGCCCACACCCGCCGGCCACCGCCTTCAGCCCGCTGCGGATGCCAGAGACGCCCACACCCCGGCCCGCTAAATGGGCGGCCCGGCACGTTCGCGCCGTCCCGCACGTACCACGCCTCGACCCGCTCCGGTATGCTGCGGGACGCACGGGACCATGCGGTCCAGTGCGTCCCGGCCACGACCCACAGCCCGTGCGACCTGGCGCCTGCCTGGGTCGGGTCGGGTCGTGCGGGTCGGTGCGGGTCGGGACGGGACGGCAAACTATGGATGGAATCGCCTCCACGTTCAAATTGACGGTCCCGAAAATCCATCTTCATCTTACTAATTAAATCATCCATTGTGGTTTGCCCAGCAATCCTATTTTCCAGGTGCTGTCAGCTCGGATACAAGCAGGAACTCAGCGGCAGCCTCTCGTGCGTTCCCTCGCGCCTCCCTTTCAGGCCCAAGTTTGCGTGTTGTGTTGTCCAGCGTGAGCCCATTTAGTAGTCGTGGGCTCATTGGGCTTGCAACTGTGGGTTCAGCCCACTAGGCATCTGCTTCCTCAACAGGCCACTAGCCACTAGCCAGCCTGCACTGGTGATGACATTTCCGAAACAGGGAAGGAAGAAGTCCCCAAGCCATATGAACTCATCTTTGGTTGGTTCAACTCCACGAGGAATCACAGAATCTAGTTGTTGGTTCGAGGTGGAAATGACGATGTGTGCTCTCTATAACTTGTAGTATGGCATTCAGATTAGTTAACAAGCCCATGGAAGGGTGTAGTGATTCAGTCAAGAGTCATGTAATAGAAGAGGATTACCTGTAGGAAAGGGTTTACTTAGAATGCAGAGTAAGACGTACCGAAGTGGAGTCGTCACTGCGTGAAGTCACCAGTATTGTGTTCGAGGGTTCGGACAAGAATGGATCGGATTAGTCCCATATCGAAAAGTGAGAAAAGTTATTGGACTGTGCATATATAAGGTTTACGTCGACATCTTTTGGGGACAAAATTGTGCGGGCAACTGCTAGGGCTAGTTATAGTGAACCAATCATGAGGTATGTAAGAGTTATCCGAACACAAAGGAAGACATACTGAATCATGAACTATGTAGGAGGAGAAGGCTATCTGCAGGAAAGAGTTAGAGGAGAAGGCTATTAGTAGGAAAGAGCCATCCGGAGCTATCAACTGTGTCCATGGACTCGGAGTAAGACATATTGAAGTGGAGTCGTCACAATGTGGAGTTGGAGACGAACCACACGGAAGCTGCTACGCCTATATATGGTGACCCAGTCATGAGCTATGTAGGAGGAGAAGGTAATACCTAGGAAAGAGCTACTCGGACGCAGAGTAAGATGTGGAGCTATCAATTGTGCATGATGATACTTGGCTCAGAACAGACTTGGACTCAGAGTAAGACATACTGAAGTGGAGCCATCACGGTGCGGAGTTATCTATGTGTATAGAGACACTTGGCTCAATACAGACAATACCTCTTAAGGGTTGGACCTGTCACCGCGAAGGGAATTTGTTGGCCACAAATTAGTAGATGAATGAGTACAATTGGGGTCTCTCTTGATAACTCAGAAAGTTAAAACTATCGTGTGACACCCTTTCAAGGGTCTAAACTATTATTTATGACTCTGAATTCCTAGATAAACGGAGGCTGAAGTTGTGTGATATAAATAAGCTATTAAGGACAGGTTAGACCAGCTGTGCTCTGGTGGTTTCGAGGGAAAGTGGGAAACAGAAGCATGTAACCACACAGTTAAAAAGGACAGGAAAAACCCAGAGCTACTCATACAATATAGATCGTGGGCCCTTACTTTTGGGCATTGGTAAGTAGCTGGGAAGTGTGGCGGCAGAGGTGGTTGCTGCTTGTTGTTAAGATCGCCAATGTCTGGACCTGCTGCATGTTTTGTCACAAGGACTTGGTGCTCTCAGAATTCTGGGACCCCTGGCCACAGGCTTGCTGGCCAAGACCTGAGACGTTTGATAGCCTTTGTTGGCTTGTGTTTTTTATGCTTGTATAGAGACTACGTCACCTGCTGTGTGTGTAGAACAAGGAAATCATGAGTGGTATGAGGGGGGGCGAATGAGAGGGGGGGTGGGGCCGGCACCGGGTGGTGCCGTCACCACCGGAACACCCCCCGTATATATATATATATACTAGCAACCTGCTCTCCAGCAGCCCTGCACCCCCCCCCCACCACATCTCAAGCTATTCCTTCTCCCTCTCCCGGATGGAGCACAAGCCCACCAATAGCCGTGAGGCCCAAGTCTGATCTAAGCCCACTCAAGTTATACTTGCTGCACACCACAGGGTGGGTGTGCAATAATAAGTCAGGGTGTAGGTCTATAAATGGATCGGATACGGAGTGGATAGTATGATATCCGAATTCGTATCCGATTAATCGTCGCATATTTTATTTAGATAATTATTCGATAAATATAAATATAAATTTGGTTTGAATTTTAAACGGATAATTATTAAGTCTACTTAGAGATGTGACATGTGAACCGTACGAGAGCGTCGTAGGTTATTTTCTCAAAAAAAAAGAAAGAGTGAAAATTATTTTTATTTTGAGAGATATTATCAAAAGATTAGACTTAGTCCTAAAAAATAGGAGATAACTTACCAAATATGTGTAAGTAGAGTTATTATTTTTAAATTATATTTGAGACAAAAAAGATAAAAAAGAGCAATAAAATAACATATTAAGATTTGAGTTAATTATATATAGAATATGTGCATCCTTAGATATTTATCTAACGGTTCATATTCGGTCGGATAATATCCAAAAATATCTGAATTAGTATCCGATTAATAATTAGATATCTGATATTCGATTAAATTATTCACCAGATATTTTATTTAGATAATTATCTGATTAAATGAATATGAATTTAAATTCAATTCAAATTTTAAATAGATAATTAAAGCCTAGTGTGCATCAAGTCAAACTCTACATCTTAAGGTAATATATTTATTTAGAGTCATGGTTTCAGGTTTGGATTCAAGTCATACATGTGACTTCTCTAGTTCCTTATTACGAAGAAGAAGAAAAAAAGGGGTTGTATGTACGTATGTCCCGGTGGTCAGCACCTACTGATATAGGGATGGAAATAACCAATGTGCCCTTAGATTTGTACCTATTAGGGTTAAAGGTACACTTCTTGAAGGCTATAAAAAGTATATATACAAAAGATTAGTACACAATTTTGTGCATAAACGAGTTATTTATGTCTTAAAAACTAAATAGTATCGACGACGAAGACGTTGGGTACCACCCTTTTAGATCATAGGCGTATTAAAAGCAAGAGATTGACTTTATAGATGAAGTGTTGATACCTAAAATTTGGTATCGAGGGCAACAAGTCTCATCGAAGAAAATTATTCAAAATGATGATAGGAATATTTTTGTAAAGTCTCGCATCGGGCAAAGAAGAAAAGAAAAAAGATAGAAGAAGAAAAAAAAGGAAAGGAAAAGAAAATCAGAGATGCCATGTCTGCACCTTCACCCGACATGTCGTAACGACACACTCGTCAAAGCTCCGACCAGTCGCCCCAGCACCGGCAGAGAAGAGGAAGAGAACAAGAATGAAAGAAGAAGAAGAAGAAGAAGAAGAGAGAGGTGGGAGTATCATCCGGTACCACTTTACTTGAGTCTTTGTTGACGCCCAAAATTTGAACACCATAATATACTATATTATGACAGAAATTGTGAAAAGTTAAGGTGTTCCTAAGGTACACTACCCTCGGCTCGACTGTAAGAACCCGATAACGAAAAGACACAAGAAGAAGTTGAAACATACAAATTTCAACACTAGTGATGGCGCTACCGTATCTGATGTGTGACACTGTGTCATCATAAATTTATGACTTGACGGACGGATTAAACCCAAAATTTAAAAGACCCAAGCACCCTTGAAGATGTATCACCACGAAGCCCGGACATCAAAAGAAAAGAAAAAGAAAAGAAAGAGGAAGAGGAAAAGAAAAAGAAAATAAAATAAAATAAAAAAAAGACACGAGAAGAATAAATGAAGAAGAAGGGAGAAAAGAAAAAAGAAGAAAAAAGGGATAAAAAGGGGAGAACGGGTTGTATCGACGGTAGAAGAGAGGGTAAAAAAGAAGAAGGAAACAAAGAATAAGAAGAAGAAGAAGGGTGAGTGAGGAATCGATAACACAAAAGATAAAGAAAAGAAAAAAGAAGAAAAATAAAAACGAATGGAAGGTGGGGAGTGCATCCGGCAGCCCCCTCTTATTAGCATTTAATGCTCATACGGCAGCTCCTCAACACACTATCTGGCTGCCCCTTCACAACCCATCCGACAGCCCTTTAGCGCATTAAATGCGCAAGTGGCAACTCTCTTCACATCCGATTCGGCAGCCCGCGCACTTCATCTGACAACAACGGAAAGCCCTGCCCGACAGTTTGATGAAACCCCTCACGTCCGTCTCCCTACACCTCTATATAAAGGGCCACATGCCACCAGAAGAGCCCCGGTTGGGACTCCCTCGGTTGGCACAGAGACTTTCCCACCGGAGCAGAAGAACAGTTGCTAGAAGAGAAGAAGAAAGGAAGAAGAAGAAGAAGAAAAAGAGAGTGAGAAATAGAGAAGAGAGGTGAGGAAGGGGGGTGGGAAGAAGTCAGTGCTCTGTTTCCCCCTCACTCTGTATGTTTATTTTATTTTCTTTCTTCTCCTGTATCTATTCTTCCTTTTGTAATCGGTGAATCAAAAAAAAAATATCGCAAAGGATTTTATGTCTACAGTATCTGTCCCTCTTGATCCCCATGGTCTCTTTGCTTCCTTTTTATTCTTTTGTCTTCTCTTTCTTATCTGTGGGTTTTCGCCATTTTTTTTAACACTGTGATCGGCGTTTCTTTGTAGGAACGAGCATGACCTGATGATCTAGGAAAACATGAGTTTCTCCGTGGAACTCTGGGCTTGGGGTTTATCTTGTGCCATGTATATGACTCCGGTCTAAAAATGCCAGGTCGATGACTTCATTATGGGTCTTCAAGGGTATGTGTCTTCCCCCATCCTGCTTCTCACGGGCAATGTTGGTGGTAAACTCACGGTGCCCTATTTTCCCCAATTGTTGTGATACATCAGCCCCTTTCGACATGAACCGACGCCATTAATGCAATCGAACTGGCGCACCCACTATTCATCGTTTCTTACTTTCTTCTGCAATTTACACGGCGCATGCACAAATGGGGATGTTGCTGCATCCGTATAATTGAGGGTTGATCTCGCATTCTCCGTGGACGAATACTCGTTTCACACCCACCTAAAGTCTCGTGTCGAGAGGAGGTGTTGTCGAAATTTCACCTTGACTTTAAGCCAATAATAAAAAATCAAAATAACAAGAAAGGAATAAACAAATAAAAAATATAAAACAAATATATTAGAGAGATAAAAAATATATGAAAATAAAATATGTGACTAGGATAAAGGACAAAAATAAAAAAGAAAAGAGTGAAATAGAAGAAAGGAAGATAAAAAAAAACACCATCCGAAAGTTGCCTTTCGAACTGGCAAGTCATGTAAAGAAAAAATCCCTTTTATTATTACGAACACTATTTATATTTCTCGTTATTTGCTTCACTGGGAGTCCGTTTAATCTCTCATCATTGTCCCGTTTGTCCCCTGAGGTAGAGCCAGTGATCCCCTACGTCTTGTCCAAAAAGAGATCCTCCGGACCATCGGACAATTAGATATCGACAAAAAATCAAGCCCAATGAATAGTAGCCTTAACACCCCATCTGGCATCAAAACCCTATCCGGCATCACACCTGCTCATCACAATGTTCATGCATTTAATACATGTGATTTTTTAAAGAAGAAGAAAAGAAAAAAACACAAACAAACAAACAAAACAGAGAAACAAACTATCCGGCATCAAAACGCCCCATCCGGCATCACAACGGTTCATGCATTTAATGCATGTAAAATTTTTTATTCAAAATATTATTCACCTTTTGTACTATTTATTTCACTGGATGTCCGTTTATTCTCGCATCGCTGCCCCGTTCATCTCATGGGGTAGAGCCAGTGATCCCCTGTGTCCTGTCCAAAAGGGAGATCCTCTAGACTGTCGGACAGCCGGATATCAGTGAGAAAGCGAGCGTTAATGAATAGTAACCCTTAACTATTCATTTTGAGCCCATTAATGGCTAAATTCTGTTATTTTCACTGCCATTGTGATTCTACGATCCAGAACAAGTTCTTTTCATCTCTCACACGACCCTCGACCTCTGGGCTTCACTTTGTGTCATACTGCCCTTGCCGAAACTCCCGGGTAAGCCCTTTTGCGGTTATTTAACCAGATCGGGTACCCTCAAATCATGAATAAAACAAATATAAACAAGACTGATTGTAGGCGCGGTTTGGGCCTGCGGGTTTGCCCCGCCATGTCCATGACATGATCTCACTTCGGGGCCCATAACCCTTTGAGTCAGACCTACCCCTGTTGGGTTTCATCCCCTTTCTTAATATTAAATCACGCCGGATCATAGGCGATCATGTCTGTCACGAGGATTCCCCGTAGCGTTGCTGCATCGTCATTATAAATCAGTCCCGGATCGATGTCCGAATAAATTCTCTATGACGCTTTTAGTCCCAGATTTGATGGCCCGGGACTACACCGGTTCACCTTTGAACTTGTATGCGTACGCGACGGTGTCAACGGCGAGTCAAAAGATTTACGAAGACCTGATCGAAAAGTCCCTCAGATGGTCTGAACCTCCTGGTAGGCTAATCCTCGAGGGTGCTACATTCGATATGAGACCGGGTACTACCATTTCATGCACACCTAGACGATTAAGGGACCGTCCATACTCCTATAGACGAGCACCCACTACATCTCCCCCGACAAACTCCGGGACAAGGGGAGATGCTGCTAAAATTTGATTTTTCATCGCTTGAGTCATGACAAAATAAATAAATAATAATAAAATAAATAAATAATAAGAGAATAAAATAAATATATAAAAATAAAAAATAATATGTAAGAAAAGCAAAACACTAAAGATAATAATAATAACATAATAATAAGTAAATAAATAATAATAATAATAATAAAGTAATGTCAAAGCAAAAAAATAATATATATGAAAGCTAAGATAATAGAAAGGATAACATAATAAAATCAAAGCAAATAAAAAGATCAAAATAAATAATGTAATAAAATAAAGACAATAAAAGATATGCATATGAATAATGTAATTAAATGAGAAAAAAAATGAATAAGAAAACAATAAACTAAATAATAATAATAATAATAATAATAATAAATCAAAACAAAAAAGTGATATGTCTAGATAACAAAATGCAATAAAAATCACAACAATCAGGAATAAAAAGACAATAAACGATAAAATACAAAAAATGATATCAAAAGAATAATAATTATGATCATAAATTTTTTTTCTAGGAGCCTAAAAAATTATATTTATAGTGGAAAAATTTGTAGCCTTAAATTCTTAAAAAATAAAAAATTATATTTCTCCAAGATTTTGATAGAAAAATATTACCACAATAATCCCATATTGTCATGGAAAACCATAGGATCCCTTTCCAATTAAGTGTTACATGAACAATAAAATAGGGAATTGACGAATTAGGCTCGGAGGCGACCAATCTATAGAAGGGGGGCATGACATGCATCATGGTAGAAGGAGGCTTTCAAGAGACACGCCGAGGAGGTAAGACGTTAATCATAAATCAAAATAGGAAAATAAGAATTCGAACATGAAATGCGTCACCTTCTTGTGACATGATTCAAGAAAATTTAATTATAGAAAGAATATTTACAAAAATTGAACCATGAATGGCGTCGCGATCCTTGGATGTAAATTTCAAGTTTGCAACTGACCTAAATGGCACGATTTAGATAAATCTTTATTTTGATTGAATTGGAAAATTAAATAATAGAAAGTAGACTATGAAAGGTATCCAAGAAGTGTGATATGATTCAAGTGAGACAGTTTCAGCTGGGAGATGGAATGCCAAAAGACGGAGGGTTGAAAATTGAAAGGTATCTTGGCAGTGCGACTTAAATTGGAAGAATTACATCTGAGAAAAATGGTGCGACTTAAAGAATGGTATCTAGGGACTAATACATTTGTCAAAAAAAAAAACACTACAAAGAAAAATAGAGTTTTCGACGGACATCTTCTGTCGGAATTTCGTCGGAAATCCATCGGAAAAACACTTTCCGATGGATATTCCGACGAAATTCCGACAGAAGACGTCTGTCGGGTATTCTTTGTCGGAAATTTTCGACAGAGGAAGATTCCATCGGAAATTTTTGACGGACAAGTAGTCGATGAAAAATTCGTCGGAAACAATTATGGGATTATCAGTTTTAATATTTCCGATGGGAAACACATTCTGTTGGTAATGCCGTCGGAAATCATTCTCACAACCAATTATTTCGTCGGTACTACCGTCGGAAATACGACCAACATACAACAATCCCTTGGAAACTCCATCAGAGAATTAGTTTTATTATTTTTTTTAAAAAGCGTAAACTTCACATCTTTTTCGACGGAATGTGTATTCCATTGGTGATTCCGTCAGAATCATTCCGACGGACCCAATATGTCCGTCAGAAAAAAAATATATTATTTTTTTAAAAATAGATAAACTTTATATAAAAACATGGTTAAATAAAAAACATAACATCTACCCATCATAAACAAAACCCAAGATATACAAGAAACGAAACGAAACAAAACACAACATCAATTATCAATTTTATAATAATAAATATAATCAAGAAATATCCTCCGCATCCTCCATGTTCTCATCCTCCCCGTCAACTCATCCCCTCCATTGCCACTAGCTGGAGGATCATATATTGAAAAAGTAATAATATTAAGCATACATTAATAATTAAAAAATATTAAAAATATAAATTAAATATTTTATTTGATTGTATAAATTCAAATAAGATATAATATCGAATAGGTAATTTTAATATCAAACTCAAACTGAGTATCCAAATCGAATTCCGTCAACTCTCACAAGTCACTTTTACCTCCTAGGTCGTGTTGGAATGATCGACACGTCGATCAGACCGATATTTTAGATTTTAGACCTACGAACCTAATTTGTTTACTTTTAAACTAAGTACATTTAGAGAATACTCTTTTGAGCGCCGATCTCAAACTAGGTGTCCGATTTAGATTTCGTCAGCTCTCACAAGTCACTCTCACCACCCAAGTTGTGTTGGAACGATCGGGACGCCGATCAGACTAGTATTTTAGATTTTGGACACCCGAACCTAATTTCTTATCTGCATTTTAAATTAAGTGTATTTAAAGAATATTCTTTTAAGTGTTGAGTACAAATCGAGTATCTGATTTGGATTCCGTCAGCTCTCACAAGTCACTTTTACATCCGAAGTCGTGTTGGAATGATCAACATGTCGATCAGACTAATATTTTAGATTTTGGACCCCTGAATCAAACTTCCTTAATTATAAATTAAGTGCATTTAGAGAATGTTCTTTTGAGTGTGGGGCCCAAACTGGATATCCGATTTGGATTCCGTTAGCTCTCACAGGTCACTTTTACCTCTTAGGTTGTGTTGGAATAATCGACATGTCGATCAGACTAGTATTTTAGATTTTAGACCTCTCAACCAAATTTCTTATATACATTAATTTTAAACTAAGTGTATTTAAAGAATGCTCTTTTGAGTGCCGAGCCTAAATCAGATATTCGATTTGGATTCGGTTAGCTCTCACAAGTCACTTTTACCTCTCAGGTCGTGTTGGAATGATTGTCATGTGGATCAGATCGATAATTTAGATTTTAGACCCCGAGCCCAACTTCTTTAATTTTAAACTAAATACATTTAGAGAATGCTCTTTTGAGTGTCGAGCCCAAACCGAGTATCCAATTTGGATTTCGTCAGCTCTCACAAGTCACTTTTACCTCCCAGATCGTGTTAGAATGATCGACACATCGATCAGACTGGTATTTTAGATTTTGGACCCCCAACTCAAGTTCTTTAATTTTAAACTAATTACATTTAGAGAATGCTCTTTTGACCACTGGGCCCAAATCAGATATCTGATTTGGATTCGGTCAGCTCTCACAAGTCACTTTTACCTCCCAGGTCGTGTTGGAATGATCGGCACGTTGATCAGATGAGTATTTTAGATTTTGGACCCCCAACCCAATTTATTATATTTATTTTAAACTAATTAAGTGCATTTAAAGAATGCTATTTTTAGTGCCGAGCCCCGTAGACACGTCATTTTGGCATTTACGCGGGTAAATCTCATATTACACCACGATCCACCGAAGTGGTTTACGCATATGATTTATGTGAGTGATTTGTATGTTTTTAGTTTTGCACAAAAAAATACAAAAAAATTGAGAAAAGGTTAATAATAATACAAAAATATAATAATAATAACAAAGCAGAAGGAATATGTAAATAATAAAAAAATCAAATAAATAAGAGTAATTAGGAATAAATAAAATAAAATTCAAATCATAAAAAAATAACAATATATATATATACAATACAAACTACCAAAACAAAAACAAAATAAATATATACATATATGTATAATATATCCCACTCTCTCAATCAACCCATCGTAACCCATCCCTTTCATTCTTTCCTACCCCTATCTCCCTCTCTCTCTCTCTCTTCATATCCTCTCTCCCCAACCACCAAAACCCACGCAATCTATCATCCCTTTCATTCTCCCTTCTCTCCTTATCTCTATTCCTCTCAATGGCCCCTCCCTGTCTCCCACTAACTCCTCTGCCAACCCGACATTCTCATCCCCCACGCAGAACCATTCCATTCTCCCTCTCCCCTTCGAACACCACTCAACCCACTCCCATCTCCCATACAACTCTCCATCCCCCTCTCCCTTCCTCTCCACACCCACGGCAACATACTCCCCACTCCCTCTTACGCCCCAGCACCCCCCTTTCTAACTCCACGTCCGCGGCACCACCGCCGTCAAGCCCGTCAACCCCTATACTCCTTCGCGCCACCTCCACACGCCGCCAGTGCACCGCCGCACCTCCCACCTCCTCTCGTTCTCCCATCACCGTCGACCCCGCCGGCCTTGCACCACCTACACCTGCCACCTCCTCTCTCCCATCGACCGCCGCCGCAGCCACGTTGCACCCTCCCCCTATGACCACCGTCACTCCACGTCGACCTCACCACTGCTACCGTCCCACCGCAAGCCACCTTCTCTGCCGTCCCAACTCTCCCTCTCACCCAAGGCCATCTCCCTCTCCCTGCATGTACACCTAGCCTTCACCCACCGTTCCTCTCCCCTTGCCTCCCTCACCACATCTCTCCCTTTCCCTGGCCACCTCGCCAATACACCCCCCTCCGGCCACGTCGCCACCGTTTCTTGCCGTCGTCCACCCACGCCCGTCGCCGCTGCCGCCGGCACATCGCCGCCGAGACTCCGCCGGCCCCTCACCATCGCCGCGGGCCTCACGCCATCGTCGCCACTCCCTCTCTCTCTAACCCACATGTACGTCGCCCAACCGCCATGCGCTCTACACTCCCTCTTTCTCCCTCTCTAACCCACTGCACCTCCATCGTGAGCCCTCAACACAGTCATCGCCCTCTCCTCCTCATCTCTCCCCATCTCTCTCTCTCTCGCGCTCTCCCACCTTCGCACCGCCGCAGCCACTCCCCGTCGCCCTCCGGTCACCTCCGCCTGCACCCTTCGTCGCCGCCGCAGCAACACCGCCGACCTCTCCCCATCTCCACGCCGCAGCCATCCCACGGCACCCCCTCCACATAACCACCCCACTGCACCCTCCTCCAGTCCAGGCCGCCGGCTGACCGCCCATCTCCGCTCCACCCCCGTCCTCACCGCCGGTCGCCCACCTGCCGCGAGCCCACTTCGCCGGCCACCGCTGCGAGCCCCACTGTCGCCCATCCCCCACGCCGCTGCTCTCTCTTTCTCTCTCTCCATCTCTTTCTTTCTCTCTCTCCCTCACACGATCTCTCTCTTCTTTCTCTTTCTCTCTCTAACTCCCTCTCTCTTTCTATCTTTCACCAATACATATTTTGATATATTTTTACTTTTATTTTCTCATATATATCTTCTCTCCACCCTTTAGATGTATATAGATATATGTTTATATAATATCTCTATATATATATTGACGTAATAGGTTTATATAATATGTCTAATATGTTTATATAATATATATGTCTATATAAATATATTCATTCACTCATATATAGATATATGTATATATATGTGTGTGTTTCTACTTTCGGCTTAATCAGTTTCCGAAGTCCGAGATAGAAAGGAAGGCCTTACTGAGCTCCCGGGTGTTCGTCCACACGGGGAAGACCATTCCGTCACGCCATTCTCACACTCTTGAAGTTCCCTCGAAGCCCGCCATCAGCACCCCAATAAGATTTTTCTTCCCCTTATTCCGCTTTATTTTCGTTCTGAGTCATTGTATGCATCACTCATCATTCTGTTTGTAATACAATCCTCTCATTGAGGACATTTCGTTGTGCATTTCATCATCTCATTTCACACCCTTTAGTTCTAAAAGGGGTTTTAAACAGCACCAACCAGGTGCGTGTTATTCACGCTTTCAGCATGTTTTTCAAAAGGGATTGGTACTATACCGCCCTCGTTCTGATTTAGTTGTTATTTCTTGTTTGTTCTTTTTGCAAGGGTAACCAACTAGAAGGCCCTCTTCTTCGGCCTGTCGAAAGAAGAGGAAGAAGGAGTGCACATCATCTCCTTGTTTGAGGCGAAGGCGATCCTTTATTTTGGGGCCTCCAGCCCCTGGCACCCCCTACGTCTTTGCCTTTTGGCTTATTGTATTTTTGTCCTCACCTGCGCGGAAGATTGTTCCCCGCGGTGGTTTTAATTCCAATATTGTCTCTTATCCTCACCCGCATAGAGGATTGTTCCCCGCGGCGGTTTTTAATTCCAATATTGTAATCTTGTCCTCACCCGCGCGGAGGATCATTCCCCGCGGCGGTTCCCTTCCCCTAATTTAATTTCAGCACTTTCCCCTCCCACCGAGGTCGCGGTGAGTCGTTTCCCGCTGTGGCCGTTTAGTTTCAGCAATTTAATTTCTGTATATTAACTCTAACACTAATCCTAACTTTATGTATATATTATGTTATTTCATTTTTTATTAAATCCCACGGAGAGTAATATCTCACAGTGGTTTACTTTAAGTATTTATATTTCTGTTGTTTATAGTTTTGTCAAAATCCCGCGGAGACTAATGTCTCGTGGTGGTTTATTTCTGTTCATATTTTTGTTAATATTCCGCGGTGAGTAACATCCCGCTATGATTTTCGTATCACCAGTCCGTGTAAGTCCTAGTTCCGCATCGGTTTGTAACGACCCGAGAATCCGATTATCGGGAAGGCTCGATGACCCGAGACTCGTACCGCCACCCACGAGCCCGAAGACTCGGAAGGGTTAAAGGAATGGTGTGGAGACTACACAAGTATCACAAATAATTACAGAAATGAACAGTTATATTATTAAGCAAGAAATAAAATAACAGTTTACATGGTACATGGTCCACGAGATGTAAAAATAACAACAACAGTAGTCCACAACTAGTACAGGGACAAGAAAGAAAAGTACAGCTACACGGGACATACCCCGACTCTGACCTCTGGCACTAACGCTGGGCACCTGAACCACGCTGAGCCTCAGACGCGCTCCCCTGAGGCCGCGACTCACCTGAAACACGGTGAAAATAAGCAGAGAATGA
The DNA here is from genome assembly GCA_022559845.1 of Amorphophallus konjac. Classification (NCBI taxonomy): domain Eukaryota; kingdom Viridiplantae; phylum Streptophyta; class Magnoliopsida; order Alismatales; family Araceae; genus Amorphophallus; species Amorphophallus konjac. The sequence goes on from CM040123.1 coordinate 369,836,629, forward strand.
GTCCCGGAACAAGACTCAGTAGGGATCACTCGAACCCTACCTCGCAAACGGAGAAACCGCTACGCTAGTAGTAAGCGAGTACCTCAGAAAGGGAAGCCCTGCAATCTACAAAACACCGCTCCTACGGCACCAAAAACCGACACACGTGTGTGGACGTACAAAATTGCACACCCGTACGTCCCAACTAGTCCGGCATCAATAACAACTTCAACCGAAGAAGCTATGGAAAAGCGGGGTGGCCCGGACTCTCTGAACACACACACTACTGTGAAGCCGTCTTCGGAATCACGACAATGAAGAGGAATCAACCACCAAGAGGCCTTATAATCCATGGACCTCGAAGAAAATCAAATGAGCCACAACTTGTGCCCACAACGGGCTCAGAACCGCCCATTTAGGCCTTCAACGGCACGCCCCTGGCGCCCTTCAGCGGCACACCCAGGGCCCTTCAGCGGCACGCCCCCGGCGGCCTTCAGCGGCACACCTTGTGCCCCCCTCAGCGGCACGCCCATGGGGCGCTTTGCCGGCACACCGCCAAGCGCCCTCAGCGGCACACCCCGTGCCCCTTCAACGGCACGCCCATTGGCCCTTCAGCGGCACGCTCAGTGGACCTTCAGCGGCACGCCCCTGGCGCCTTCAGCGGCACGCCCCTGGTGCCTCCAGCGGCACGCCCTGCCTCCCCTTCAGCGGCACGCTCAGTGGGCCTTCAGCGGCACGCCCCTGGCGCCTTCAGCGGCACGCCCCTGGCGCCTTCAGCGGCACGCCCCTGGCGCCTTCAGCGGCACGCCCCTGGTGCCTCCAGCGGCACGCCCTGCCTCCCGTTCAGCGGCACGCCAGGCTCGCTTCAGCGGCACACCCCAGGGAGCCCCAGCGGCACACCCTCCAGGGTGCTCCAGTGGCACACTCCCGTGAAGCCCTTCGGTGGCACACCATGGCAAGCCCCAGCGGCACGGCCATATGCCCCTCAGCGGCACACCCAGGCTGCCCTTTAGCGGCACGCCCCTGGCGGCCTTCCACGTCACACTCTTTATGCCCTCAGCGGCACACTCACTTGAGTGCCTCCAGCGGCACACTCGCAGGCCTGTTGGTGCGGACACCTGAGCAGTTGAGCGGCGCGATACGCCAAGCCACCGGTACCGCACGCGGAGCATGACTCGAGTCACCTCAGCATCCATCTGGCTCGGAGACAGCCTGGAGACTCCCCTTTGAGTCCCGACATTTATCATATTTAGTTAGACTTTATTTGTGTGTAATGTGTGTTTATTTCATTTTAGTCGGTTTGTAATTTTACTTGTAAGAGGGGTTTATTTGCAAAGTGGGACCCCCGGGCCCACGGGCCCCCTAGACCCCCTTCCATTGAACCACCTCAGCCCTAGGGCCCCATGTGGGGTCAGTCAACATGTCAAATGGAGGCATCTAGAAGGTTGAATAGTAAAAGGCACATGGGAGACAAGTGGACTTCAAAGTCCAAGGTGGCTAACTACCATGTCCCCCCCTTGCCTCTCTAGTCAATAGGCTGCCCCCCCTTAATATTTTTATTGTATTTTGTGTGTGTGTGTCACACTCAATCTAGGCCACCCATTCCCATCCCCTAGATCCAACGGTGGACAATGAATTTGAGATGTAACACATAAATACTTGTAATTTCCCATTTTGGAGGAATTAATGCATTGTGAAATCTGAAATTGCTTGGAGCAGCCCTTGGGCGCACCCCTCCTCTCTCCTCCCTCTCCCCCTTGCAGCTGAGACGGTTGCCATTCTGAGGTGTGACGCCTCCCCTATCGGTTCCGGTCATCATCGCCGCCGCCACGAGCCGCCATCGCACCGCCATCAAGTTCATCGGAGTTCTATTTTCAGCCGACCACTATCACTTCCACGAAATTATGCTATCAGCCAGGAGCTCAGATCGACTTGGGATTTTGAGGGAATGTTCCAGAGGTGTTCCCCACATTTTAAAAAAATTGGTGGGTCATGAATCTTCAATTTGATAATTTCCCATTTTCGTTCAAGTTCCAAGTTCAGTTCTGCCAGTTTCAGATCTGATTTTCCACTTTTCCTGAGTTTCGCATCTTCGATCAACCTTTTGATTTTTTCTATGGCTCCCAATTTTACTGGGAGTTCTATCCATCAAGCCCTCCTTCCAAGAATTTTCCTGATTTTTGATCAGCCCTCCACCTATTTTTCAAAATTCGTTCTCAGAGCTAGCTACAGTGCTATCCACCTGTTCCTAGATCCGACCACTCTCTAGTAAACAAATCATAACAAATCACAGCCACCTCCAATCAGTCCAGAAAAAATATCCCCGTTTTTACTGTTCAACATCCTACAACTTTCGTGAAGAGCTAGAAGCTGAATCGGCCATCAACCTCGCGGTCAACTGCCATTCTCAGATAACTCACCTGCAGATCTGAGATTTTGGGTACTGTACAACAGGAACTTGTAAATTCAGTAAAGTCCATATCCGACCAGATCCAATAGTTCTCTCTGAGCCTATATTGAAGGATTTGGAGAGAGCTTTCCAACGATAGTTCGTGCGTCCCGATCCGACGTCGGGATTGATCGCAGCGGCCGTTTTCGCCGGAGCGCGCGCCGGAAAACAGAAATCAAAATCCGTGGGCAGCTAGTTCAACAATTGGGAATCGGGGTCAATCGACCCCTGATCGGCATTTCCGGCCGACCACCGTCCGTGGAGGCGCGCCACCAGGGGTCCCCATCACAGTGGGTCCCACCCCCGCAGATTCGGAGGACAGCGCCATCTGTGGGCCCCACGGACCCGTAGAATCCACCGTTCGGAAAGCACGAAAACGCGGAGTTCGGCACCGCCGGGCGACATCAAGATGCTGCCCGTCAACCCGATTTGCGTGATTTCCGGGCCCCACATGTGACCTTTTACCTCCCTGCGTGGAGTGGGTCAAATTATTGTACTGCTGGAATATTGTTTAACCGGGAGTCCGTGAATTGGCCGGGGTTGTCTTCGCCACGCCGGGTGCGTGGAGGTAAAGGTCTCAACTTCTCGGGATTCACTTGCTAGTTTAGTATATGGTCTTTTGCCACTGCCGAGAGCGATAGGTACTAGCCCGTGAGTCCATGTCGCCGCTGTGAGTGTGAGAGTGACCCGTCCCGTGACTCGATCCGAGTCCGGAAGTTGAGTCAGAATACCTTGAACTCTGCCGGTTCCTTAACAGCGCACGATCCGCGCTTTCCCTCGCATGGGACGACGAGTGAGTTTGCACTTCTGTTAGCGATGTGTAACCCATAGGAGCTCTTAGTGTCGAGCCGAGGTCGCTCTAGTAGTCGTGTCATTACTGGTTGAGTCGTGTCTGTCTCATATAGCGTCGTCTCCACAGTCCGTCCCGCATCACCTGTCCAGCGGCACGCCCCTTTTGGCCCGTTCAGCGGCACGCCTTAATTCCCCTTCAGCGGCACGCCTGCGAACACCTTCAGCGGCACGCCTGGTGCCTCTCTTCAACGGCACGCCTGCCAGCCCCTTCAACGGCGCGCCCGTCCAGCTCTTCAATGACACGCCTGGGTGGCTCTTCAGCGGCACGCTTGCTGTGTCTTCCAGCGGCACAGTGTCCAGCCCATTCAACGACACACCGTGGTTCTTCTTCACCCGGCGCAACCGACAAAATGACGTGATGCCCACGCCCTACGGATTCTTGGCGCGCAATGGGGTTGCTGAGGTGTCGCCCGGGGAGAAAGCCACGCTGCCTACTCCTCCTGCCACCGAGGACGGGGAAGTCAAATCCCCATTAATGCCGGTCACTTCCCGCCTCTGCCGGTCGCGTTCGGGCGTTCCCGCCGTGTGGGGTATAAAAACCCCTCTTCTCCGATGAACAAGAGGAGGAGGAAGAGGGACACACATACGCAGACACAGAGAGAACAGAAGAGAAGAAGAAGAAGAGAAGAAGAAGAAGAAGAAGAGGAGGGGGAGGCTCTGCCCCCCCCTCTGCTGCTCCGTCCACCGCCGTCCGCGCAAAAAAAAAGAGAAGGAGATAGAAGAGAAGAAGAGATGAAGAGTGGGTGGAGAGGGAGAGTGAGGTCCGGGAGGGGAGGAGTCCATGCTCCGTTCCTCCCCGCTGTATTTCTTTTTCTTCTTTCTTTTCCTTTATTTCCTCCTTTTGTCGTCGTCGCAATGTATTAGCTCCCTTGGGGCACTCCTTTTGTGAGAATAAAAGTAGAAGGCCTGCAAGTATTCTTTGGGCGTCTTTCTAAAGTATTTCTTCCGTGTTTACGTCCTTTGGTGTTTCACGCCCCTTTCCTTTTTTTTCCTTTTCTTTCCTTAGGGTTTGTTTCCTCCTGGGCATTTTCGCCTTCGTTCACCCCTGGTTGTGCCTCCAGCGGCACACTCTAGCCGTGCCTCCAACGGCACACTCCAGCCGTGCCCCCAACGGCAAACCCCAGTTGTGCCTCCAGCGGCACACCTCCAGCCGTGCCCCCAACGGCACACCCCAGTTGTGCCTCCAGCGGCACACCCCCAACCGTGCCTCCAGCGGCACACCCTAGCCGTGCCTCCAGCGGCACACCCTTGGCCTGCCTCCACCCGGCACACCTGACCCTCCCCCTTCCAGTCAGGGTATCCTTAGGCTGCATTAACCCAGTGTCTCCCATTCGCTGATTCCTCTGGGTTTTATGAAGTTTCCTCAAAGGTGTTGCCGCTCTCGGGCACCCACCTCCAGTTGTCGGGTTCCGCCACTCCATGTGGGCGCGTTCCCTGTATCTCCCTTACGCTCGGGTCAAGGGGAGATGCTGCCGAATTTTTTGTTAGAAATAATAATATGTTAAAAGATAAAAGGAAGCAACAAACAAAGGGGACAATAACGAATTAAAAGATAAAAAAGTGACAAACAAATGAAAAGAACAACGGTAAAACACTTTAACCAAGACAAGGGAACCGCAATCAACACAAAGAGAGCCGAATCGAACGATAACTAAACAACTTCAACACCCGTCCTCAGGAAAGAAGGAATTAAAGATAATCAAGTGAAAGAAAGAAGAAACTTATGCGAATTAAATAAAATCAAGAGAGAAAAGAAAAAAAAGAAAAGACATAAGAATGGAAGAGGAGTGGGCTCCCCATGCCCTTCGCCGGTACACCCTCTAGCCACCCTTCGCTAGCACACCTGCTCACGCCCTTCGCCGGCACGCTCCCCTCCACCCTCCTTCATCGGCACACCTTCCACCGTCCTTCGTCGGCACACCTCCCACCATCCCTCAGCGGTACGCTCGTGCCCTCCTGCAAGCGGTACACCCTTGCACTGTCGCCAGCGGCACACCCTCAGCTCACTCTCTTGGTACACCCCGATCAACCCCTCAGCGGCACGCTCGTGCCCTCCTTCCCCGGCACGCTTCCATGGCCTTCGCCGGTATGCGCTTCCAGCTCCTTCGCCGGCACGCCCATCCCTGAACCCTCCAGCGGTACACCCCCCGTCCCTGCCTTCGCCGGTACACCCCCGATCAACCCCTCAGCGGCACGCTCCTGCCCTCCTTCAGCGGTACACCCTTCCACCACCGCCAGCGGCACACCCTCAATCAGCTCACTCTCCAACGATACACCCTCTTTCAGCGGTACACCCTCTTTCAGCGGCACACTCTCCACCGCCCTCTTCACACATGTGGCGAATGCAACAAATAATAATAATAATAACGGACTCACAATAAAAAATAGAGGGATAAATGATAACAATAATAATAAAATTATAATAACAAAAGGGGCAAATAATAATGATGACACACCCAATAAATAAATAAAAAATAACAATAAAAAGGGGAAATAAGTAATAATAATTACCAACCCAATAAAAAAAATAAAATACAATAAATGAATAAGCAGAGAATAATAATAAGAGCAATAATAAATGAACAATAATAATAAACTCACCAAAAAATATATAAAAACAATAGATAATAATCTTAAAATTTAAATAATAGTAAAAATGACGAGACCCGCACTGCAGCCTCGTCTCTCTCCCGTGACCCGGTGCTGAAGGAACAACAATGCCGCCCTTGTGGGCTGGGCCTGTGCCTTGGGAGTTATCCCGAAATGGCCATGACCCGACCTCGCCTTGGGCCGACATTCCTATTAAATTAGATTCGTCTCTCATGGCCGGACCCCTTCCGTGCCACTACTAAAATTGCCGCGCATTCGGCAGACATTTGAACGGGTTCACCTAGGTTTCCGTCACGTTTCTATTAACGGACCATTGTCCGAACATAAAATGGTCTGCGAATGACAGACAAATCTGAATGGAACGAGAAGGCTCTCGTCATACCCGGACCCTATGCAAGGGAATATCAATAAGGCCTCCGTGGGTCGTGCTTAGACCTCGGGTCTGCCCCGATCATGGTCATTGCCTGACCCATATTCTCGGCCTATAGCCAGCTATCCCTGTACACGTCTTCGTTTTGGAATCTAGTCCCGGGACTCTTCCCCGTTGCCCTCCGGCACCGGAAATATTAATGATGCCCACGCAATCCTCGTTTGGACCGCGGGAGGCGCCCCCGGTACGGTCCTGACTCGATCCCGCACCGGGCTAATAAATCCACTCGTTTCCTACTACACTAACCGAGATTTAACCGAATGTTTTCGGTGCCTCAGAATAATATATTTTCCATATCCCGGTGTACATATGTTCCGGGTCTTCCCGCGACAATTGCGATATTCTCAAGCCGGACACGCGTCCGAATATTAAATGGTTCCTTGAATGACCGACACGTTTCGAATGTTTGCTTCCCTAGATATAGGGCTTTCCCGCCGATTCAAGGGACACTCCCCGTTGGCCCTTGGCACCGGAGATATTAAAGATGCTCATGCAAGTCTTATTTCGACCGCGGGGGGCCCACCACAGTATGGTCGCAGCTTGATCTTGCACAGGGCCAACAGACTTACTGGTTTCTGACTGCTTTCACCGAGATTGAACTGAATATTCCTCGTTCTTCTGAACAATAAATTTACCGTATCCCGGCATACATATGCTCCGGTTTTCCCGTGACAATCGCGCTTTTCTCGAGCCGGACATTCGTCCGAACATTAAATGGTCAGCACATGACCGACATGATTGCGAATGTTTTCTTCTCGCCCTCGCGCCATGATTTCAAGACATCCTAATAGGCATTTCTATGCAATTAATTTTCTGGCCATGAGGCCCTGATTCCCGGCGATTAATCAAGGGTGTTCCCTCGTATGGGGGATGTAAATGACGTCGTGACCTTTATGGCGCGGCGGATTTTGGTCCCGACACGAACTACACAATCGTCTGACCGAGTCAGATCGAGCGCACCATGGACTCTTCGGAGCCCGAATAAATTATCACTTTGTGACTGGAACGCCCACGCACTCAATAAACCCAATAAACCAATAAACAACGACATCACAAAAAGTGCGTCCACAAGTCTGGCACGCCCGGTGGGACCAAAACCACCCTTCATCTCTTTGCCGGGATTCAGGGCCTCACGGCCTCTTAATAAACGATGTTTGCCTACTTTGATGAATTGCAGGTGCTGTCTTCGCCAGCCCTATGGGGAGAAAAGCCGAACTAGGTGCAATTGCCTTTGTGGCCTCGAGGACGCTGCTCCGAAGTATATGCAGCTTCCAGGAATCATGGGGGGCTGCTATAAAAAAAAAGAGAGAAAAGAGAAAGAGAAAAGAGGGGAGGGGAAATCAAGCCCCCCTTTTCTGCAATAAGAAAAAGAAGAAAAGGAAAAAAAAAGAGAGAAGAGAAGAAGAAAGAAACAGAACAAGGGAAGAGAAAGAATCGGAGAGAGAGGGTTGTACGGCCACGTCCGTCGAGACCCGTGTTGAACAAAGATTGCCACTGTGTGAGTGATGCGGTGGAGCAAACCACTCATCCCCTCCCTGAGGCGGTGAGCGCTCTCCTGCACACCCACCTTGGTCTATTACACAAAAAAGAGAAGAGAAGAAAAGAAGGGACAAAAAATTTGGCAAGCATCGCCGACCAAAAGGACAAGAAGAAGGCTGGCCTCCAGCCTGACCCTAGGAGGGGCTGAGTCCACGGTGCAATGCCCTGGCCCGTTCCACCTTTCTACTGCCCCTATCCGACATGACACGGCCCCTCGAGTGGTTGTTCGAAGATCCAGCAGGCCGCAACCGTAGCTTGATGAACTACTGCCCGCTGTAGGGAATGTTTTATAGTAATGAGGCCAAGCATGGCCACCACTCCCGAAGAGAGCATGCACATACCCCACCATGGGGATAAGAAGAAGAGATATACCCCGCCATAGGGGCACAAGAGGCAAAAAAAAATATACACCCCGCTCCCGGGGGCACATGGAGAGGATCCGCCCCGACTCAGAGGCACAATAGACGACAAAGCTATACCCCAGCTCAAGGGCCTTTGAAGAAGAAACATACCCCGCCTGGGGGCACAGAAGCGAAGAGGCCTACCCCCCTGACCTAGGGGGGCAGATGAAGAAGAGGTACACCCCACTCTGGGGGCACATGAAGAGAAGTACGCCTCACCGTGAGGGGGTAAAAGAAGCAGAACATACCCCCGCCTGGGGGCATAGAAGCATAAGACACACCCCACACCGGGGGGCATGTGAAGAGAAAGATACCCCACCCTGGGGCATAAGAAGCAGCAAGAATGCACCCCGGCCTAGGGGTATTTGAAGAAGAAACATACCCCACCTGGGGCATAAAAGCCATAGTGAATACGCCCCGGCTTAGGGGCTTTTGAAGAAGAAATGTACCCCGATATGGGGGCACTTGAAGCAAAAGACATACCCCGCTATGGGGGCATAAGAAGAAAAGAACTCACCCTGGCCCGGGGGCACATGAAGAGAAAAACACCCCCGCCCTGGGGGCACGTGAGAAGAATCTACCCCGACCTGGGGGCATAAGAAGAAGCAGAGCTGCACCCCAAATCGGGGGACATGTGAGACAAAGGATACACCCTACCTTAGGGGTATTTGAAGAAAGAATTATACCCCGCCAGGGGGCATAGAAGCCATGAAGAATACGTCCCGGCTTAGGGGCATCTGAAGAAGTTACATCCCGCCTCGGGAGCATAAGAAAGAGAAGAATACGCCCCGACTAAGGGGCATTTGAAGAAGAAACATACCCCGCCTGGGGGTATAGAAGTCATAAAGAATACGCCCTGGCTTAGGGGCATTTGAAGAAGCTACATCCCGCCTTGGGAGCATAAGAAGAAAAGAGTCCACCCCGACTTAGGGGCATCTGAAGAAGTTACATCCCTCCCTGGGAGCATAAGAAATAAAAGAATATACCCCGGCCTAGGGGCTTTTTAAGAAGAAGCATACCCCGCCACGGGGGCATAAGAGACAGGATCCACCCTGCCTTGTGGGGGCATCAGAAGCAAGGACTCCACCCCGCCTCTGGGGGCACAAGAAGTAAAACACACCCCACCTTGGGGCGTAAGAAGCCGAGAACATACCCCGCCATGGGGGGACATTAGAAGCAGAATGTATACCTGCCCCGGGGGCATATGAAGCAACATACACCTCGCCCCAGCATCATATGAGGCCAAGAAGCATACCCCGGCTCGGGAGCATAAGAAATAAAAGACATACCCCGGGTCGGGGGCATATGAAGAGGAACGCACCCCGTCTTGAGGGGTGCAAGAAGAAGAAGGACTCACCCCGCGTGGGGGCATCTGAAGTGGCAGCACACCCCGCCTCGGGTGCACAAGAAGCTAAGCTCAACCCACATGGGGGCATGTGGGACACAGCTACGCCCCGACTCAGGGGCACTCGAAGAGAAGTCCATCCCGGCTTAAGGGCACAAGAAGCAAAACATGCCCTGTCCGGGACATAGAAGCCATAAGAGAATACACCCCCGTTCTTGGGGCATTTGAAAAAGAAACATACACCCCAATCCGGGTCATAAGAAGCGAAAGAATACACCCCGACCTGGGGACACATGAAGAGCATCTACCCCGCTCTGGGGGCACAAAAAAAGAAATACACTCCGCCCTTGGCGCATAAGAAGCAGAAGCATCTACCCCGCTCTAGGGGCACAAAAAAAAGAAATACACTCCGCCCTTGGCGCATAAGAAGCAGAAGCATCTACCCCGCTCTGGGGGCATAAAAAAAAAGAAATACACTCCGCCCTTGGCGCATAAGAAGCAGAAGCATCTACCCCGACCCGGGGGGCACAAAAGCGAAGAGACATGCATCTCGATCTGGGAGCATATGAAGAAAGATATACTCCACCCAAGCGGCATTTGAAGAAACAACATACCATGCTTCGGGGGCACAGAAGCCGTAAAGAAACATACACCCCGGTCCAGGGGCATAAGAAGCATAAGAATTCACCCCTGCTCGGGAGGCATCAGAATCAAAGACGTTACCCCGCCACGGGGACATAAAAGCCATAAAGAACTCACCCCGCCTGGGGGCACGACAAGCAACAGAGTTATACCCTGATCTAAGGGCACGTGAAGAAAAGACACATCCTGCCTTGGGTGCACAAGAGGTGAAACACACCCCTCGTGGGGGGGGGGGGCTTGAAGTAAGCTACACCCCGATTCGGGGGCATAAGAAGCAGAAGAATCCACCCCGCCCTGGGGCATAAGAGGCAAAGAATCCACCCCGTGTCGGGAGCATATGAAGAGAAGCATACCCCCGCTACGGGGCATAAGAAGCAGCAGAACCCACCTCCGCCATGGAGGCATAAGGAGCCAAGACTCCACCCCGCCGTGGGGGTGTAAGAGGCAAAGACTCTATCCCATGCAAATCTGCTCTGCATGGGGGTATAAGAAGCAGAAGACACACCCCGCCTGGGGGCACGGAAGCCATCAAGAATATACCCCGGCTTAGGGGAATCTGAAGAAGAAACATACACCCCGCCTGGGGGCATTAAAGCCGTAAAGACTCCACCCAGCCTCTGGGGGCACAGAAGCAAAAAGAATACACCCGACCCACGGGGCATACGAAGAAAGCTACACCCCGGGTTGGGGGCATGTGAAGAGAAATATCCCTCGGACCCGGGGGCACAAGAAGCGTGAAGTTGCAGCCCGGTTTAGGGGCACTCAAAGAGAAACATACCCCGCTCGGGGGCATAAGAAACAATGAATTTACACCCCATCTGGGGGCATAGAAGCCATGAGAAACACACCCCGCCTGGGGGTACAGAAGAGAAGCTATACCCCAACCTGGGGGCATGTTAAGAGAAAAACACCCCGGTCCCGGGGCATCAATGAGAAAGGAAGAGCAGAACAAAAGAATAGTCACAGGGTAGGCGTGGTCTTCGCACCCGCCTCTTCACAATAAAGAAAAGGGAAGAAAAGAATCACACAAAAAAAGAGAGAAAAGAAACACGAGACAGACATAGTCTTTGCACCTGCCTCTCCATAAAAGAAGAAGAGAAGAAGAAAAAGAATGGCCACGAGGCGAACATAGTCTTTGTACCCGCCTCTCCACACAAAAGAAGAAGAGAAGAAGAGAAAGAAGAGTCACGAGGCAAACATGGTCTTTGTACCTGCCTCTTCATGCAAAGAAGAAGAAAAGAAGAGAAAGAAGAGTCACGAGGTAAATATGGTCTTTGCACCTACCTCTTCATGCAAAGAAGAAGAGAAAGAAGAGTCACGAGGTAAACATGGTCTTTGTACCTGCCTCTTCATGCAAAGAAGAAGAAAGGAAGAGAAAGAAGAGTCATGAGGCAAACATGGTCTTTGCACCTGCCTCTTCATGCAAAGAAGAAGAAAGGAAGAGAAAGAAGAGTCACGAGGAAAACTTTTACCTCCGACCTCCAGCCATCCAACAAATAGAAACCAATCAGCATTCCACCGACGAGGCGTTAAACCGAAAAATATTCAGCCATCGGGGCTTCAAGCCGACAGATATTCAGCCATCGGGGCTTCAAACCGACAGATATTCAGCCATCGGGGCTTCAAGCCGACAGATATTCAGCTATCGGGGATTCAAGCCGAGAGATATTCAGCCATCGGGGCTTCAAGCCGACAGATATTCAGCCATCGGGGCTTCAAGCCGAGAGATATCCAGCCATCGGGGCTTCAAGCCGACAGAATACTCCGTCGACGGGGCGTTAAACCGACTAAACCCTCCGCCGACGGGGCGTTAAACCGACTAAACATTCCACCGACGGGGCGTTAAACCGACTACACCTTCTACCGACGGGGCGTTAAACCGACTAAACCTTCCGCCGACGGGACGTTAAACCGACTAAACCTTCCGCCTATGGGGCGTTAAACCGACTACACCTTCCGCCGACGGGGCATTAAACCGACTAGACCTTCCGCCGACGGGGCGTTAAACCGCCGACGGGGCGTTAAACCGACTAGACCTTCCGCCGACGGGGCGTTAAACCGACTAGACCTTCCGCCGACGGGGCGTTAAACCGACTACACCTTCTGCCGACGGGGCGTTAAATGACTACACCTTCCACCGACGGGGCGTTAAGCCGACTAGATCTTCCACCGACGGGGCGTTAAACCGACTACACCTTCCGTCGATGGGGCGTTAAACCGACTAGACCTTCCACCGATGGGGCGTTAAACCGACTAGACCTTCTGCCGACGGGGCGTTAAACCGACTAAACCTTCCGCCGACGGGGCGTTAAACCGACTAGACCTTCCGCCGACGGGGCGTTAAACCGACTAAACCTTCCGCCGACATGGCGTTAAACCGACTAAACCTTCCGCCGACGGGGCGTTAAACCGACTAGCATTTCGCCGGCGGGGCGCTAAACCGACTAAACCCTTCGCCCATTGGCTCCTCAGCCAACAGCTATCCACTATCGGCTCCTAGCCGACAGCTATCCAATCATCGGCTCCTAGCCGACAGCTACCCCGTCATCGGCTCATAGCTGACAGCTTCCCAGTTAAAAAATAGACCTCTCACTTTGGTTCGGATCCTTCCCCAGCCAGAGAACAATAGAATAAACCTTTCACTTTGGTCCGGACCCTTCCTCGGCCAGAGAACAAAAGAGACCCTTCTCTTCGACTCTCACATCCCGCTACCCAACGCCCCTCCGCAGGGCCATTTCGGCTGGAGCCCACTATCAGTATTAATCCATCCATCCCACCGCGCTCTCCGATATCTTTTCGGCTTTACAGCCTACTTCCAACACCTCTCGGCTTGTCAGCCTGCTCCCGATATCCCTTGGCTTTTTAGCCTACTTTTCATTATCCTTGGCTCTCGCAGCCTGCTTCCCAGGATTCGGCCTTCGTGGCCTGCTTCCCAATTCTGGCTCTCGTAGCCTGCGTCCCTTTGGCTTTTATAGCATGCTTCCCAATTCTGGCTCTCGTAGCCTGCTTACCTTTGGCCTGCGTGGCCTGCTTCCCAGTTCTGGCCCTCACAGCCTGCTTCCCTTTGGCTTTTATAGCCTGCTTCCCAACTTTGACTCTCGCAGCCTACTTACCTTTGGCCTTCGTGGCCTGCTTCCCAAGTCTGGCTCTCGTAGCCTGCTTCCCGAAATTCGGCCTTCGCGGCCCGCTTCCCATAACTTCAGCTCCTACAGCCCACTTCCCAATTTCGGCCCTTATGGCCCGCTCCCCTAATGTCCCTTGGGTTCTGTAGCCCGCTTCTCTAATACCCTTTCAGCCGTTCGTGGTCTGCTTCCCTAATACCTTTACTACCACTACACTTATACGTAGCAACAATATTTCCTTATGCAAAAAAAAAATAACAAAACACGACAACAAAATAAACATAAAAAAAGAAAAAACAAAAAAAAAAGAAAGAGAATGCTCGGTTACCCTGCTTGCGTGCTTGCTTATAATATAGAATAATGCACCTCCTTGAAATTTTCTAGGACCTTGTTACCTTGCTAAATAATAATGCCCCGATTCCGGATGCACGTGCGTCACGGCGTACGCTCGAAGGGAACCCAATTATGGCGGGTGCACACGTCAAGGGGAAGAGTCATGGCTGAACTGCTAAGTCAAATTCATAAAATAAACCTGAGGCAACGCTCCCACACTTAGCACTTAATGTGTTCAATAGCTTTCAACCATAGGGATTGCCCGAATTTCTTCTTAGCACTCTATGGAGACTTGAAATCCTGCACTCGCGTGAAGGGCAATCATGAGAAAAAAGTTGCCTACCCCCACTATAAAAAAAAAGAAAGAAAGAAGAAAAATGATGCAAAAAAAAAGGAGAAATGTGGATCCGAGTAGCCGGGAATCTCCACTGAAACAAATGAGGAGACTCGCGCGAAATGGTGAAGCGAATCACAATAAGGACGAATCCTAGTAGCCAGGGATCCCCATTGAGACATATGAGGAGACTCGCGTCGAACGGTGAAATCCACTACCAAAATAAATAGATGGGGGCTATGTGAAGCTACCGAAAGTCGAAAGCCTGAAACTAATGTGTAGGCGCTAGAGTGATCCTCGAGTGTCACTAGGAAAACCTTCATATCCCTATGGTTAGGGCTCTTTGTTCGCACATTTGCACCTCCACGCCACAGAGAATTACCTCGGGTGAAATGCGTGAATTTAAGCTGTGCATGCAAGACATGCGATATCCTCTTGACGGGTGCACCGCCCCTTAGCTGTGCCTTCTGGCTTGCGCCGTGTCCGCGAATTATGGGCGATATCTCTATCCCATCTCCTATAGAGGGAGCTACCTTATATATTTGTGTTATGCCTGCTAACGAATGCCCGCATGCTTGAATAAAAAGAATAAAAATACATAAAAATAAAAAAAATCAAAAAATAATAAAAAATATCAATAAACCCATTTTTGGCAATCGCAGCCTGCTTGCCCAGTTCTGGCTTGGAGAGCCCAATCCTGGCCCTTACGGCCTGGCACCAGCCCTTGCAGCTCGCTACTCTCCTAATTTCGGCTCTTGTGACCAACTTCTCGATTGCGGCTCTCGTAGTCCGCTTCCTCGATTTCGGCCTTCACGGCCTACTTCCGCAACACCGATTCTGGCCCTTGTGGTTCACCTTCTCGGGTTTGGATTTCACAGCCGGTACTCCCGGCGCATTAAAGGACGTCAAGCCCTTTCACTCTAGATCGGACCTTCTGTCCAGCTAGAGAATAAAAAGACCCCTTTCACTTTGGGTCGGGCCTGTCGCCTGGCCAGAGAATAAAAAGACTCTCTCCACTCTAGATCGGACCTTCCGCCTGGCTGGAGAGCTAAAAGATTCTTTCCACTCTAGATCGGACCTTCCGCCCGACTAGAGAATAAAAAGATTCCTTCTACTTTAGATCGGACCTTCCGTCCGGCTGGAGAACCAAAAGATCCCTTTCACCTTGGCCCGAGCCTGCCGTTCGGGTGAGGATTCAACCCTCTCCTTACGCTGACACCACCCCGTGTCAGCGACTTGACCGCCTCTCTGTCCCCCCCTGGGTGACGAATATCTCTTTGACTTGGACCTTCCGTCCAGGTCATTGAATCAACAAATGCTCCTCCCCGTCCCTTCGGGCGACGAATATCCCTTTGACTTGGACCTTCCATCCAGGTCACAGAATCAACGAACTCTTCTCTCTATCCCCCCCCGGGTGACGAATATCCCTTTGACTCGGACCTTCCATCCAAGTCATTAAATAAATGAACTCTTCTCTCCGTCCCTTCGAGCGACGAATATCCCTTTGACTTGGACCTTCCATCCAGGTCACTAAATCAACGAACTCTTCTCTCTGTCCCCCCCGGGTGACGAATATCCCTTTGACTCGGACCTTCCGTCCAAGTCATTAAATAATGAACTCTTCTCTCCGTCCCTTCGAGCCACGAATATCCCCTTGGATTTGGACCTCCCGTCCAAATCATTGATTAAACAAACTCTCCTCTCTCCGTCCCTTTGGGGTGGTGAATATCCCATTCGATTTGGACCTTTTGTCCAGGTCATGGAATCAACAAACTCTTCTCTCCCCCCTTCGGGTGGCGAATATTCCTTTTGAATCAATAAACCCTTCTCTCCACCCTCATGGCTTGCTTTCAATTATCGGCCCCTGAGCCGACAGCTTTCAATTATCGGCCCCTGAGCCAACAACTTTCAATTATCGGCCCCTGAGCCGACAGCTTTCAATCATCGGCCCCTGAGCCGACAGCTATCCAATCATCGGCCCCTGAGTCGACAGCTATCCAATCATCGGCCCCTGAGCTGACAGCTCTTCACTTATCGGCCTCTGAGCCGACAGCTATTTTTGATCGGCCTCCAAGCCGACAACTATCCTTTATTGGCCTCTGAGCCGATAGCTACCTTCATCGGCCTCCCAGTCGATAGCCATCCAATCATTGACATCCACGCCAGCAGTCGCTCGAGTTCTTCAAAAAAAAAGAGAAAAAAAAGAGAAGGAAAGAGAGAAGAAGAAGAGAGAAGAGAAAGAAAAGAGAATAAAAGAGAGAAGAGAAAAGGGAAAAAGGTAATAAAAAAAAGAAGAAAAGAGAAGAGAAGAAGAAGAAGAGAAGAAGAGAAAAGAAAGAGGAAAAGAAAGAAAATAGAAGAAGGTGAGCACCCTGTTAGCGCCCGACACCCTGTCGGCATTGACAAAGAGAAGAAGAGACCAACAAAAGAGACCAACATGCAGCGTCAGTTCCCGACACCCCGTCGGCACTGATGAAGAGACAAGAGACCAACACGCTACGTTAGTTCCCGACACCCCGTCGGCACTGATGAAGAGACAAAGAGACCAACACGCTACGTCAGTTCCTGACACCCCGTCAGCACTGATGAAGAGACAAAGAGACCAACATGCAGCATCAGTTCCCGACACCCCGTCGGTACTGATGAAGAGACAAAGAGATCAGCATATCATGTCAGCTCCCGACACCCTGTCGGCACTGATGAAGAGACAAAGAGACCAACATGTCACGTCAGTCCCCGACACCCCGTCGGTACTGACGAAGAGAAGAAAAGATCGGCATACCACGTCAGTTCCCGGCACCCTGTCGGCACTGATGAACAGAAGAAGAGATCAACAAACCACGTCAGTGCCCGGCACCCTAGTCGGCACTGGTGAAGAGAAGAAGAGATCAACAAACCACGTCAGGGCCCGGCACCCTGTTGACACTGATGAAGAGAAGAAGAGACCAACATACCGCGTCAGCCCCCGACGTCCCGTCGGCACTGATGAAGAGAAGAAGAGACCAACAGAAGAGACCAACAAACCCTGTCAGCTCCTGACACCCCGTCGGCACTGATGAAGAGACAAAGAAACCAGCAAACCACGTCAGTCCCTGACACCCCGTCGGTACTGATGAAGAGAAGAAGAGACAAACAAACCATGTCTGCTCCCGACACCCTGTCGGCACCAACAAAGAGAAGAAGAGACCAGTACACCCACGGGCACCGCCTGGCTCATCCTTCGCCTGCGCTACCCGTGGGTGGGGGGCATTTGTGGACGTGCAAAATTATACACCCGTACGTCCCAACTAGTCCGGCATCAATAACAACTTCAACCGAAGAAGCTGTGGAAAAGCGAGGCCGCCCGGACTCTCTGAACACACACACTACTGTGAAGCCGTCTTCGGAATCACGACAATGAAGAGGAATCAACCACCAAGAGGCCTTATAATCCATGGGCCTCAAAGAAAATCAAATGAGCCACAACTTGTGCCCACAATGGGCTCAGAACCGCCCATTTAGGCCTTTAGCGGCACGCCCCTGGTGCCCTTCAGCGGCACACCCAGGGCCCTTCAGCGGCACGCCCCTGGAGGCCTTCAGCGGTACACCTTGTGCCCCCCTCAGCGGCACGCCCATGGGGCGCTTTGCCGGCACACCGCCAAGCGCCCTCAGCGGCACACCCCGTGCCCCTTCAACGGCACGCCCATTGGCCCTTCAGCTGCACGCTCAGTGGGCCTTCAGCGGCACGCCCCTGGCGCCTCCAGCGGCACGCCCTGCCTCCCGTTCAGCGGCACGCCAGGCTCGCTTCAGCGGCACACCCCCAGGGAGCCCCAGCGGCACACCCTCCAGGGTGCTCCAGCGGCACACTCCCGTGAAGCCCTTCGGCGGCACACCATGGCAAGCCCCAGCGGCACGGCCATATGCCCCTCAGCGGCACACCCAGGCTGCCCTTTAGCGGCACGCCCCTGGCGGCCTTCCACGGCACACTCTTTATGCCCTCAGCGGCACACTCACTTGAGTGCCTCCAGTGGCACACTCGCAGGCCTGTTGGTGCGGACACCTGAGCAGTTGAGCGGCGCGATACGCCAAGCCACCGGTACCGCACGCGGAGCACGACTCGAGTCACCTCAGCATCCATCTGGCTCGGAGACAGCCTGGAGACTCCCCTTTGAGTCCCGGCATTTATCATATTTAGTTAGACTTTATTTGTGTGTAATGTGTGTTTATTTCATTTTAGTCGGTTTGTAATTTTACTTGTAAGAGGGGTTTATTTGCAAAGTGGGACCCCCGGGCCCACGGGCCCCCTAGACCCCCTTCCATTGAACCACCTCAGCCCTAGGGCCCCATGTGGGGTCAGTCAACATGTCAAATGGAGGCATCTAGAAGGTTGAATGGTAAAAGGCACATGGGAGACAAGTGGACTTCAAAGTCCAAGGTGGCTAACTACCATGTCCCCCCCTTGCCTCTCTAGTCAATAGGCTGCCCCCCCTTAATATTTTTATTGTATTTTTTGTGTGTGTGTCACACTCAATCTAGGCCACCCATTCCCATCCCCTAGATCCAACGGTGGACAATGAATTTGAGATGTAACACATAAATACTTGTAATTTCCCATTTTGGAGGAATTAATGCATTGTGAAATCTGAAATTGCTTGGAGCAGCCCTTGGGCGCACCCCTCCTCTCTCCTCCCTCTCCCCCTTGCAGCTGAGACGGTTGCCATTCTGAGGTGTGACGCCTCCCCTATCGGTTCCGGTCATCATCGCCGCCGCCACGAGCCGCCATCGCACCGCCATCAAGTTCATCGGAGTTCTATTTTCAGCCGACCACTATCACTTCCACGAAATTATGCTATCAGCCAGGAGCTCAGATCGACTTGGGATTTTGAGGGAATGTTCCAGAGGTGTTCCCCACATTTTAAAAAAATTGGTGGGTCATGAATCTTCGATTTGATAATTTCCCATTTTCGTTCAAGTTCAAAGTTCAGTTCTGCCAGTTTCAGATCTGATTTTCCACTTTTCCCGCCGTGATGAGACCTACCATTGGCCGATCGGCACCCTGCCCGATCAATGATAAAACCAGCCCAGTGTGGACCTTACGTCTACCCTGATGAAACCTATAAAATCCTTGCGTCGGTATATACCCAATACCGATGATAAGAGCATGCATTAATGAAGCAGCACATCGCCTGATCCGTGCTGAAGTCCCGATTCAGGAAACATATGTATATATAAAAAAATGGGATTAAAAATAGAGATACCCCGCCAGACTTGTTCGGACATCCCGGATAAGGGCAAAAATGGCCAAAAAACCCCGCTGTGGTGAAAACCCGAAAGGGCACCGCAGGCAAAATCGGGTACCCCGCCACGTGAAAACCCGAAAGGGCGCGTGGGCAAAAGCAAGAGGGGGCTGGCTCCGGTGAAGACCCGAAAGGGCACTTGGGTCAGTAATGTGGTAATCTAAAAGTTCCATGCCAACCGGCACGCTACCTTTACCTCCCCTTCACTGATGAAGCCTTCCGTCGGTCATCTGGCTCTATGCCCCACCGATGATAAAGCCTTCCCGGGGTGGACCTTACGTCTACCCTGATGAAACCTACATACCCGCTTTCAAACGTCCCACCGATAATGAAACCCATCACCACCCTGATGAAGCCTGTCCAGCTCAGACCTCACGTCTGTCCTGATGAAGCCTACGCATTTCTTGGCAAGCCCCACATGCGATAAAACATGTTGGAATAGACCTTACGTCTATCCTGACGAGACCAACACCTTCACATACGTCCCACAGTTGATCGATTGGCATCCTGCCCGATCGATGATGAAACCTTGTCCAGTTTAGACCTTTCGTCTATACTGATGAAACTTATAAATCCCTTTGCATCGATATAAACCCAATATTGATGATGAAACCAACCGTTGATCGATTGGCACCCTGCCCGATCAATGATGAAACCTTGTCCAGTTTAGACCTTTCGTCTATACTGATGAAACTTATAAATCCCTTTGCATCGATATAAACCCAATATTGATGATGAAACCAACCGTTGATCGATTGGCACCCTGCCCGATCAATGATGAAACCTTGTCCAGTTTAGACCTTTCGTCTATACTGATGAAACTTATAAATCCCTTTGCATCGATATAAACCCAATATTGATGATGAAACCAACCGTCGATCGATTGGCATCCTGCCCGATCAATGATGAAACCTTGTCCAGTTTAGACCTTTCGTCTATTCTGATGAAACTTGTGAAATCTCCTTGCATCGATATAAACCCAATATCGATGATGAAATCAATTGTTGATCGACCGGCACCTCGCCCGATCAATGATGAAACCCTACCCAGTTTAGACCTTTCGTTTATTCTGATGAAACTTATAAAACCCTTCGCTTCGATATAAACCCCATATCAATGATGAAACCACCGTTGATCGACCGGCACCGCGCCCGATCAATGATAAAACCCTACCCAGTTCAGACCCTACGTCTGTTCTGATGAAAACTATGCCCCCTTCAAATGTCCCACCTGCCATAACCACTATCCAGTCTAGACTTGCCGTCTATTCTGATAAAACCCCTTCTGTCACATCCCTGCAAATTGTCTCCCTCATAGCACATGTCGCCAAGAGGGACGTTTGATGATACCGACACAATCCGGTTTAAGCACCTCTTCGGATGCCCGTCACGCGGTGGAGCGAGTTCCCCATCCTTTCTCTGAAGGGGTGGACGCTCTCCTGCTAGGTACGAGCCATTCACATGAGGGATTGCTAAAACCACTACCTCACTTCCCGAAGTGATGAAACCACATGGTAGACAAGATGGATACACATGAAGCCAAAAGATCTCTTTTCATTTCATTACGAAGTGAGTACATAAGGGGCCCCGAGGGGACGCTGTGTCACAAAAAGAAAGAAAAGAAAAGAAAGTGAAGATAATTCATGGCCCCCGAAAGATATCTTCAAAGGCCAGAAGACGAACATAGGGGGCGGCTCCTAACTCATGAAGGCGCGCTTCCTCCTCCTGAAGCCTCATGGACAGGTCCTGGAAAGACATCACCCGACCCTCCAGTGAAGCCACCTCCTCGGTGGACTGTGGTCGAATAGAAGATAATTGCTGCAGCTCGGCCCGAAGTTCAGTGAGCTCCGCCTCCAAAACGGCTACCCGTTTCTGGATAGCCTCCTCCCGCTGAATAATACTCTGTAGCTCGGCCTGGCGTTCATCAATCGTCAGCGTTAGCTTTTCCACCTCGGATTTGCATTCCGACCTCTGCAACTTCAACGCCGTCAACCTGTCAACCATGATCCGTGCTAGGAAGTCTCTCCGATGCACGAATTTCAACAAAAGCAAGACCCGCTGAGCCCATGTGTCCAAAGGGCAGCCCATGGCTTGCAGGCCAGCAGTGAGGCGATTGGCGATTTCCTTCAGCTGTAGATATGTCAAGCCAGGCTGAGACTCTACTAGCTGGCGTAACATGTCCAGATGCTGCCAGACGAAGCTGTCAGGAGACGTAAAGCCAAAGGAAGCAGATGCGACGACTTCGAAAGTCACCTCTCCGTCAATATCTGCCCATAGTCCAATGCCCACTTGGGAGGACGAAGAAGGCAAATCTGCCGAAAGAACCCCCCCGGCCGAGAGCTCCCGTCGGCCAAAAGGCGCGCCGAGAGCTCCCCGGCCAAAAACCCCCCGTCAGCCAAAAGTCCGTCGACAACTCCCAGGCCGAGAACCCCTGTCGGCCGTGAAGCGCGCCGAGAAGCCCATACGCGCCGATATCCTTCGCGCCGGGAGGTCCATGCCGAGAAGCCCCGAAATGCTGGAAATAAAGAAAATACGAAAATGAAGACATCAAAATGAAAGATGGATATGCAAAAGGGTTACTACAGCCACATGATCAAGCTGAAGGACAATGTCAAGGATAAAATGAGGAATATACCCTCAAATGATGAAGAACACCTGCAGACCCCGTGTCGCTTATTCTGCACTTACGCCGCCCGCAGGTGGGGGGCATTTGTTGACACCTAGAAATGAACAGGGGTGGAAGCATAACTGAAAAGAAAATCAGGCCAACAGTAGAAGACCACTGATGAAGCTCGTCAACCATTCACCCGGCTAAAGCCTTTGTCGGCCAAAGCTGATGCCCGGTGCCGATGTCATTCAGACGGCAGCGCCGATGAAGCCACAGTCACTCGACTGATGGGACCTCCCAGCCTTTTAAGAAGAGCTGTACTACTGCTTCGTCCGAGAATCCACGGATGATATGTCAAGGTAAGCCAGATGTCAGCTTACTGATGGATGTAATATGAGATAAAGATGAAACCGGCACCGACAGATAAAGATTGTCAGGGCTCCTACAAAGTCAGAACAGAAGAGCAATCCTCTCCACAGATTACATGCCCGACCGAAGTCTGTCAGACTGAAGCTGATGTCTGGTCTTGTCACCATTCGGATGACAATGCCGATGAAACATACCCGGTTTTGTCGTCATTCATACGGCAATACTGATTAAACCCCAGTTCGTTCACTGATGGAGCCTCAAAACGATCTCAACAAAGTCATGCCTCTACTAAAGGTGGGCTTTATTCGGTTCTGACGAAGATTAATTCAAAAGAAAGCATGAAGAGAAGCCTAAGGCACGAATGAGGCCTGAAGGCGCTAGATGGGCCGGTCATTTGGGCTCCTGTTAGTGGCCCCGGGAGCCTCAACAGGGGGCTACTTGTCGCGCCGGGAGATGTCTCGAATGGAACTGGCCACACCGACTGCCCTCCGCCGAGAGCACAGAAGGATGAGACCTATATAAACATACCCCCTTTGAAAGAAAAGGGGATCGGAGGATCAGAAGCCAGACCATCGATCAAAAAGAAAGAAAAAGAGAAGAGACCAGAGAGAGAGAGAGCCTCCTCCGCTGAAAAAGAAAGAGAGAAGAGACCCATTCCCAGGGAAGAAGCTCCAGGTGGGCATCCGGGGGAGGGAGAGGAGTCAATGCTCCGCCCTCCCCCATGTTTGTTTTCTCTTTTCTTCTATTTCATGTAATACTTTCGAATCTTATCTCGATTCATGCAATGTAGCCGAAATATCTCGGCATCTGTCTGTTCCCCTTTCCCTCACTCTCTCCCTGTAATCGGTTTGGGTATGGGAATGATGTTTCATATGGGTTTTCTGACTATGTGTCTTCCGTGATGGGCATCATCAAACGAATGGATATATATGTATGATGGGCTGTAGTTTGAGCTTGATTTTTGCTTTTTTTTAAGCCCTATTGCCATTCTCTGTGTTATTTGTAAATCAATAGCATGATGATCAGTTTCGTCTGTCCTTTCTCTGCCTCGTAGCACTGTTATTGCTCACCCCAAAGCCTGGAACAGATTATTCTTTGGCTGCTGGGATGAAGCCGTGCTGTGCAATGATTGAGGCTTGAGAAACTCCGGGGTTCCAAGCATGTGTGTTTCCTCCGTATATGTCATCTAAGTCTCCTCTGGGGCCAGAGACAGCCATCTCTTGGCTCCCAGGGTGACGAATGACCATATTAAGTTTGTCCCCAAGCTCTGCATGATAACGGCGATGAACAGGGGCATTCAGACTTCGGCCTCCCAGATGCCTCTCAAATCCCAATACTCCTCTGGATTCTAGACCTAATCCAACTCAAAGTGGATGCTTCGGACAGCTCAGAGCCCATAGAGTCCGTCGCTTTCAGCCCAAACCATCATTAAAACCAGAAAACAGAGTACCGTAAGCTTTGTTCTGATCCCGGCGCCCTCATACTTCTCGGATCAACCTACAGTAAATTTGGTGAATAGCTCCCGGCGCCGCTTCTTCAGGCGCCGAGAACCACCAGGATCAGCTCCTCCCCCCCTTTTTTTCTTTGCGCGCCGGGAGCCCCTATGCCTTGGCTTTCTTCCCCGCGCGCCGGGAGGCCCTCTTTCTTCCTCATGTGCCGAGAGACCCTCCGGGCCATCCTATCAGCGCACCGAGAAACCCGTGCCGGGAGCTCTCTGGCATCCTTGCCATCGGCGCCGAAAAGCCAACCTGTACACCTCAAGTCGTAAAACCTTTGCTACCACTGAAGAAACCCCATAAATACTCTTGTTATGTCAAGGGATGCCCCGGGCCATCATATGCACCTCGGGGGTAACAATTAATGGGGATAACCCTCCCCTTTTCTACGAGGTTTTCCGGACTCGATCGGCTTTTATAACCTTCCGAGGCAATGGAGCTCCGCCACTGCATAAGCTTCGCTGACCTCTAAAGGGATATCGAAACAGTGCTGCAGGCACGTACATGGTTAGGGGTTCAATACCCCTCTATTTGGCTTTCACCCCGGCATTCCGTGGGTGATCGTCTATCATTCCCTGGCAAATGCTGAGTCCGGGGGAGATGCTGTCAAAATTCTCCCAGGACCACGAAAAGCCAACATTAAGCTGTCCCCGGGACTCTGTATGACACCGGTGACAGGGATCCTCTACGCCTTGGCCTTCCCAAATTCCTCCTCGATCCTGATGTTCTTATAAAGCCCAAGCCTAATCTAGTTCAAACTTTGATGCCCTGACCTATTTTTGACCCCAAAGAAATCCTTCCCCTTGGCATGAATCAATCAGATATCCAAAACAGAGTACCGTAAGCTCTGTTCTGGTCCCGGCGCCCTCACTGCTCTCGGCTCAGCCTACAGTAAACTGGGTGAATAGCTCCCGGCGCCACTTCTTCAGGCGCCGAGAACCCCCAGGGGCAGCTCCTCTCCCTTTCACCTCAGCGCGCCGGGAAGCCCGGGCCGAGAACCTCCAGAGTCCTCTTTGCATCCTCCGCGCCGGGAGACCCCCCCTTGCAGCCTCGTCGCGCCGGGAGCCTTGCTCAACCATCCCGCGCCGAGACCCTCTTCCAGCATTTCTTCCTCGCGCCGGGAAGCCTGCGCCGAAGGCCCTCTCCCCTTTGGCTTCTCTTTGTCGCGCCGGGAACCTAAGTCCTCTCGCCTTGGCGCCGGGAACCCCCAGCCTTCTTGTTTTGGCGCCGGAAGCCCTGGCCTTCCCATTTTTGGGTCGTGCCGAGAGCCTGTGTCCATTCAGAGCGTGCCGAGAGCCCGATCTACCACCCAATGAATTCCAATACCCAAAGCGAACCCACAAAAGGGATATCTGTGGATCACCCGATATGTTCCGGGGATAAAATTGAAGGGGAGTCATAACCCCTATGTTCCACCTAACTACAACGGATTTACGAATAACCCTTTTGCTCGGGGGGGTCTTGCCACTGCATGAATCCCGCTAGCTTTTCAAAGGGAAAATCACACATTGCCCCATAGCCCATATGTACACGGGTTGGGAGGTTCGGCCTCTCTAGCTCTCGGCTTTCATCTCGGCATTCCGTGGGTGATAGCCTATTTCCCCCTGGGCATAACCTAGATTAAGAGAAAAGGCCGTCGAAATACCGATCGAAGCTTTAAACCTATATCACGGCCAGGGCTTTGCCTTTCCATGGTGGATATCTTCTATCTCCTTGTTTCCACCAAGTATAACTGTTTTGAACCGCCAACCACACGATCTGGTCGGTTTCTGTGGTTGATGTTATTATCTTACCCGCCTCCCCGGCCCTGGTATGAAGTTTAAAGTTAAGCATGTGAATATCTGTTTGCCTCTCGAGGCCTCTTACTTTAGCGTTTAATCAAGGGTTGTCCTTCCCTGGAAGGACGTAATTAACGTCATAACGTTCATGGTATGACGGACTTCAGGTCCCGACACGATCACTCACAATCGACTGACCATGTCAGATCGAGCGCACAATGAAATCGTCACACATGTGACTGGCACGCCAATAAATCCATAAATATAAATAAATGAACAAATAATAAATAAAAAAAAAATCCGCGTCCATAGGACACTACTTATAGAGCCCTAAAAGTCCAATCTCGAAATTGGATTTTCCAGTGGATATTAATCCGAGTTTTCAAAACAAAAATCGTGGATAACACTCTTATCTCCCACCCAAATCGAACGACACCTCATTTGGTTGAGAAACCGCAGAGAAACTGGTGGAGGAAGGTGAAGGATTAACCACATGTAGAGAGAGAAAATCTCAAACAATCTGCAGGTTTTGAGCATGTACACAGTCGCGCGATAGACCGCCTAGACCATTACACGGGTCCAATGTTAGACCGTCCAATGATGTCGGTGATAAATAAATAAAACTGTGAAATTATCCAATTATCCACCGAACTGACCGGCTGTCAACGGCGCTTGGACTCTTGAGGATAAAACGGTCTACTGCTAGACCACTCAGTGATTAGAACGGTCCAATGCTAGGCCGTTTATACATGTCGGTGATAAATCTAGAAAAATAGGATAAATAGATAATTATCTAAAAAATGAACCGACTTAGGACTTTGGGAACTGGACGGTCTAACGACAGGCCGTTCAAAGGATGTGAACGGTTGAACCAAGACCATGCAAAGGCCTTGTCGGTGAAAAATTCAGAAAAACAAATAAATACCCAATAAATAATTAAACGGTTTCGAGGAAATCGCCCAGTCACGGAACGGTTCAGTCGCGAGACCGCGTACATCCTGGACGTTTTGAAATTGATTAAAATGGGATAAATTAGCCCATTTAACCCAAAACCAAGCGAAATCGAGGTCCATTAAGCCCGAATCAGAGAGCAAACCTTGCCAGGGAGGGAGATACCCATCAAATAAGCCCAAAGACATGCCTAAAAATAGCCCAATGAGTAATGGATAACTCGAGGCATCAACAAATGATGGTAAGAGGAATGACTCAACTCATAGACAAAAAAACGGGTGTCAACACTGATCATGTGGGAAATTTGGAAGTCCAGAGGTAGGCTTCGATTTGAGGGGCTTCGGATATGCTTCTTTCGTCTGTCTGATCGAATCCAAGCAGATGTATCTCATGCTCTGCATCTGATCACTTTTAATATGTGTTAACTGTCATTATATTCACAAACTCCAAGATTTTGGCCTCACAATTAAGCACAAAAGATTGGTTTGCTTAGCTGTCCGATGGATTGCTCCTTATTCTGCTTTTTCACTTCATGTGGACGGTGCCAGCAAAGGTAACCTAGACTCTTCAGGGGGTGGTGGGCATTTCCGAAATGCTAAATGGCCAATTACTTCTTGGTTTCTCCTATTACTATGGATATGGTTCGAATATGGTTGCGGAAGGGACGGGCACTTCTTGATGGCCTTTGTCTGGTGAAGCTTCACTCCATCCCTCTCTCAGTTATCTTCACAGATTCATTGGCTCTGGTCAACATGCTTAAACATAACAACAATCCTCCGTGGTCCCTCCTTCCATGGTGGAGAGTGTTTAAAGCACATGGTTGCTCTTTTGCCTTGTCCTATTGTGCACATATATAGAGAAGGCAATCATCTTGCCGATGCAACTAGCCAACCATGACGTCCACACGGGCGTTAACAGAGAATTTCTATCATCACACGATTTTCCGCTCATAGCTAGAGGATATGCCACTGCGGATGCTAGTGGACTTCCGAATATTCACCTTCGACCGCGTGTAGTTGTCTTTTTTATTTTTATTTTCACATTTTCTCCATGTTTTTTCAGGGGGTATGCCCCCATTGTACTATCATTTATCAATTTCATGCACTAAATTTCCATCTCTCTTGGCCCAAAGATGGAGTGAGAAAATTCCCTTCCTATGGATAGGGGGTGCACTCTCTCTTCGTACCAAAAAGATGAGTTGATTACAAAAAAAATTGTGATGTGGTATCACGGAAGAGGTGTCTGCGTGATTTTTTGTGATTCAGGATTTCTATGTGAGTCATCATGGGCCATCCATGTGAGAATTCTATCTATAGGGAGTGTTCTTTCCCCGTGTGGGGTTGTCATTAGTTGTGGTCCATTTCCGCACGAGTTAGAATGTCAGCATCCACTGGTTCGCGTTATCGGCCTTAGGAGGCTTACCTGTACCAGGCCGTGCCACATCGTGGTTTCAGGTGTGCATGAGTTGGACCTTCTCCTAAGTAGTACTCCACTAGGCTCAACTTACTGAGTGTCATGCACGTACTGGCTAGGCTGAGAGTGGTTGCTTACTGAGTGCCGACACCTTTTGACCGCATTGTCGAGAGTTGTTCCCGATGTGACAATTTTTAGACTTGTTACCGTAGGGCCCCCTCGCTTTAGCAGCCTGAGTCAAGCTGAGGGGGAAAACCAGTTAGAGGACTTGACCTTGAGGGCATGGTCTATGTGTGCCACACGTGGGTGGGGACAGTGGACCCACGCCGACGGGCATGACCACAGCTAGTCCTTGTGTCGTTACCACTCCGCCTCACTCTCTAGAAGAGGTGGCAGGCGTGAGCGTAGTGGGCGGTGTAAGGCGGATGCATCCGATCCAGTCCCTTTTCTCCACTCTCTGGGAGAGGTAGCCAGGTTAGGGAGTGTCAGCGTGGTGTAGGTCATCAGCGGACGGCATCCAGCCATTGCTAGTGATGGAGTACTTCAGTCACCTTGGGTTTAGTTCCCGACCGGTGAGTCGTGGTTCTCTAGACTAGGGTCAGTGTGTTCTGACCGGTAACTTTACCGTGATTTCTCACCTCTAAGGCGAGGTTTCCCGATAGCGTAGTCAGGGTTCACTCGGTAGCTGAGATAGGATGTTTCGACGGTGTGGTTACGTAGTGGCTTCCATCCGCGAGGACTTTCCCTACGTTAGAGGCTTCGTACAGTCTTTCGGCAGTGCTACCGCAACCTTCCTTAGTTCAGTGGTTCTGACTCGAGATAGAGGTTCCCTTGTAAGGGTAGGAGTAGTGTAGAGACTCCACGGTTCTGTCATTTTTACTGTTATATTATGGTATCCACCGCTGTTGTTATTGTGTTATTTTAGGGACTGTCGCCACTATTGTTGCTCTTACTGCTTTATCTTACTATTGTTATTTCTGCGGCTATTACTCTTGTTACCGCTTTCGTTGTGGTAGGGATCCGCGGGACCCCTACTGAGCCAATGAGATGAGAATCACTCCCTACTTTTTTAGGTGCATCGCTTCTCCTCGAGGTGGTGCATCTCGGTCGGGAGTCGTTTAGCAGCTAGCTCGCTAGTGCCGGGGTATGCCTCGAGGCAGTGTATGTTTCCTTTCTTTTAGACTGTACTTGTGGACTAGACTCTGTAGTTATATTTAATTGTTATAAAATGTTAGTTTTATTTTTGTGAGTTAATTATTAATTCTGTAGTTTTTTTCCTGCTCTGTTTAGAATTTCAATGCATGACCACACCATCCCTTCAACCCTTCCGAGCTTCCCAGCTCGTGAGTGGCAGTGTAGGATCCGAGTGATATTAGGTTTGACCCGGTATCTGGATCTTGGGGCGTGACAGGTGGTATTAGGACGGGTGGATTAGCTAAATATTCTTTCAATCCTTCAAAAGCTTCCTGACACTTAGAATCCCAATGAAATTCTATTCCCGGCTTGGTCAGCTCATAGAAGTGTTTACACCTTTGTGAATGTTGGGACACAAACCGACAAATAAACTACAGTCTCCCAATCAAACCTCTAACTTCTCTTAAGTTCTTTGGAGGCGACATATCCCCAATTGCCTTTGCCTTGTTGGGATCTATCTCAATACCCCTTTTGCTCACGATGAAACCAAGCAGCTTCCCCGATGAGGAACCAAATACACACTTCTTAGGAATCATCTTTAACTTGAATTACCTCGATCTCTGCAACACTTTTGCAAGAACTTTTGCATGTTCTACCCTAGTTCTGTATTTCACCAACAAATCATCCACATACACCTCCAAATACACGTGCATCATGTCGTGAAATATTGCCATCATAGCTCTTTGATAAGTGGCTCTAGCATTCTTCAACCCAAACGGCATGACCACGTAACAATACGTTCCCTAAGGTGTCGTGAATGATGTCTTCTCTAGATCCTATTCTGCCAAACGAATTTGATTATATCTTGAAAAGCCATCCATAAATGAGAGAGTCTCATATCCTGCTGTGTTGTCAATCAGCACATCAATGTGAGGCAAGGGGAAATCATCCTTTGGACATGCACGGTTAAGGTCCCGAAAGTCAATACAGATATTGACCTTCCCATCCTTCTTCATGATTGGGACAATGTTTGCCACGCATTGGGGGTAAAGGATGACTCTGATAAACTTGGCTTTGTGAGCTTGTCAACCTCTTCCATCATTTTCAAAGCCATTTAGGGGTGGAAACGTCTTAACATTTCGCTTTACCGAGACGGACCCTGACTTTAAAGTTAAACGGTGTTTAACCAGGGTGGAATCCAAGCCCGACATGTCCTCATAGCTCCATGCGAATGTGTCCTTATACTATTTGAGAACCTCGATTAATACCTCTTCTTCAAATGATGGCAAATTATCACTTATGAGGATGATCCTAGGGTCTTCCTCGGTTCCCAAGTTTATTTCTTTGGTGGATTCTTCTACGGTGACTGATAATTCATCAAATCTCCTCATCCCACTAGCATAGGCGTTAGCCGCATCCTCATATTCTTCATCCCCTTCTTCAATAGGATATTCATCATCCATGATCTCATAAACTCCATACCCTTCATCTATTGTACAATTCTCCTCACATTCTATTTCTGACAGTTGGATAGGATTCTCTAGTAGTTAGGGAATCTCTAGACATGCCCGACACCTATTGGCTAAACCTAGAAGGAACCGGTGAGGGATTTGCTTACCCTTAGATTTTCTCTTAGGCACTACCCTTGACTAACTATTCCTAACCTGACTAACTTGTTCTAGAGAAGAAGAAGAACCTCAAGAATATACAGGAAAAGACCCCTCAGAGGAGGGTAGATGAGATCGCTCAAAGGACCTTGGATGAGCGGCCCGCAAGTTGGGGTGCACTCGTGGGAGATGTAGGAAGTTTCCTCAACACAAATGTATTGTTGAGAGGTTTGAAAAATAACATTTTTTTTTGCTTTCAATGACAAAACAATTAAAAGAAGCTGAAGAGGATGAAATGAGAACTGTTGCTAGGAAATTTGGGGGATCATGGAGCAGATCATGATTGAAATTTTTATTTGGGTTGAAGAACTCGCGTAGGAGTGTAACTAAAGAAGGAGACTTGAGAAGATCACCAGACAACTGTTTGGCCCAAGAATAAGTCAGCAATAGAGGTTGATGAGAATGGATAGAAAAGATGACGGATAGCGATCCGTCAATGGCAAAGTCCTCTTTACAAGGGTTATCTACAGCTTTGGCAATGGCTATGGATCCTCATGGCATATTGGAGATTAGCGGCGGCCCGTCTGAGCATGTAGGCATGAACATTCTTTGCAATGGAAATATCTTGTATGTCGAACAACTTGTACCATTCACACTCCAGGTCATCGTCTTTCCTCTCTTGAGAGTTCTTGAAGACTTCTCAGCTAAATATGCAACTTGCGGCTTCTCATGTGCTTCCTGTAAGTGATCCCCCATCTGTACGATAGGCCCCCCTTTTGAAATGAGAGTATAGAGACCAACCATGGAGCTCTTCACTAGCTTTCTTTACATCTAGCCCTTCATAGCCCAATCTGCTTCTAGGGATTAACCTTGTCTTCTTTATTGGTTTCAACCTCCCTTGTGATTGTGCTCCCAAGCCTTTGCCTGGTTGATAGCCCATATTTATCATAATCTCCCATCCTTTAGAACGGGGAGGGAGGTGTGGCATCGACGAGGAAACTGGCTTTTGTGTCAATGGAGCACGACAAGGGTCATATATGTCAAGCACTGAGAGAATGGGCTTGTGGGTCGGCCAAACGGAAGGCAATGAAGTGGAAATAGCATCCACAGTAGAAAGGATGGGCATGCTAACCACTTTGACGATTCGTCCTTCATACAGAAATTTCAGGCACTGATGGTTAGTAGAAGGCACGGCGTTCATTGGTTCAATGTAGGGACGACCCAATATGCCCTTGAATGTCGGATCCATGTTAAGGATATGGAACTCCATAGGAACTATAATAGGACCCAATTCTACATTTAGAGTGATCATCCCCTTTGGCAGCCTTTTGCTATTGTCATTGGCCGTGACTATGATTACCGAAGGTTCTATTTGTTCTACTTTGGCCCCACACAACTGGAGGGTGCTCGTGGAAATCACATTTATGGATGCACCTGTATCTACCAACATGAGTCCACAGACACTTCATTGATCTTCACTGTAATACATAATGGTCGGGTGTGTACTCGTCGGGGTTAGTACTGCCAAGATCTTCTCCACCGGGAGATCTTCGTTCACCATGACCCTTTGAAGGTACTCCATCAATGCTTCTTGATGTGTCTTGGATCTCTTGATTAATTCAAGGATTGAGATCCTGGCTGGTGTCTTGTCCAGATGCTTCAGTAGATCATATTGGGTTCCAGGGGCAGACTCTTCTGCCTGCTCTTCCATTGGCCTTTCTTGCTGAGACTGCTCTTGGACTTGACCATTTTAGGGAAAGACTCGGTGGAAGATTCTTCCACTCCGGAGCACCATGGCTTGTAATTTTTGCACCTGCGAGGGGTTGGGTGTAGGTTTGAGGAGAGGTTTAAATGGTAGTGGTAGAGGAATAGTCAATGGAATAGGTGCGGTGATGGGTCGAGGGACTTTGATGAGGGGTTTATTTGGTGGAGGTAGAGTGGATGTAGATGCGGTTGCGGATGGATGGTGGATGATGAGGGGCTTTGAGGGTACGGGTGGAGGTGTGGTGGAGATAGATGGCGTGGCAGAAGGATAGGGGATGATGAGGTTTTAAGGGTATGGGTGGATGCATTCAGAATTTTTGCTGATGGACTAATAGAAGGTTGGTGGTAGGCATACGAATGAGAGGGCATGATGGTTATGGGAATGGAGAAGGCTTGGTTGCGGGTTGCAATGTAGGTCGGTGAGAAGAAGGTATTGCTCAGATGAGGCGAGGGGGTTGGTCAGAAGCGTGGTTGGTGCCAAGGATAGAGGTGCTTTCTGCATAACAACCTTGTCCTCTTCTAGTTTCCTAAAAAGAGGAGATTGGATTAACTTGTTGGTCAGGCTGGTGGTGCTCCGGGAGCGGGTTCTGGATAATGCCCACGTTAGGCTGCTGCCGCTAGGCTTGTTCAGGTTGTTGTTGTTGTTGTTGTTGTTGTAGTTGTTGTGGTTGTTGAGGAGGTCTCCTGGCTCTTAATGTGGTGATGTACTGCCTCATCTCATCCCAATCTATTCCACCTTATCATTAATATCATAAATGTAATCTTTAAATTGAAAAAAATTTTCTATAGTGTGACTCGGTTTCTAATGGAAGACACAATACCTGGAGGTATCAACATTTTGGGCCATACAAGGTTTCTCCTTGGGCAAAGCGAGTGCGTTGGCGGCCGTAAGAGCATTGAGTACATCCGGCAACGTTTCCGGCAATGGTGGGTATTGGGCTCTTTCTGGGCCAAACGACCTTCTCTGTTGTTGTGGAGGGGCATAGTTCCCAGGGGGTGGAACTTGATGGTATTTGGGAGGTGGTTGACATTGTTGCTGGGGATGAAATGGCTGGGGCCTGTTGTTGTGGTAGAAGTTATTTTGTGGTGGCAGACGGTAAGGTTGAAGATTCTATTGGTTCTGTTGGAAGGGGAATTGTGGTGGAGGTTTCTGGTTGATTGGCAGATTAGGGTCACCAACTGCACTAACTTTCTCATTTTTCAATACCCCTTCTGTCACTCTGCCCCGAACACTGATGTTCACCTTTCTCACCATCCTTCGCCTGGGCTGTTCAAACATGTGCATAATGGGAGAGTCTTTTAACTGTATTTGAATGTATCGAGCTCTCTCATATAGCTCTTCTATGGTGGTGAGCTTGTTCATAGCTAGGATGTGTCTGAATTGGGGAGTAGCGTTAGACACAATCATCTTAACCTGTTCTGGTTCTGAAAGGGTATCTCTCACCCTTTCTGCCAAGGATCTCCATCTATCAGCATACTGGACAAAGTCTTCATCTGGCCTCATTTTCTCAGCTACTAAGTCAGTAATGGAAAGAGAAGAGCCGACCCAATCCCTATATTTCTGGAGAAATTTTCTCTGTACTGCATCGAAGTTTTTAGCCTCGCTTGGTTCTAGAGAGTAGAACCACTCCAATGCAGGGCCATCTAATGATCTCCTAAATAGATATGCCAGGGATCTTTTATCATTTTGCCAGAAGGAGGACTCATACATGAGTCCTTGAGATGAATGAAGGGTTGTGCTGTTGTACCTTCGGTACGCAGGCATCTCAGAAGGAGGGAGATGGAACACCGGAGAACCGGCAAGGTGACCTCAAGGGTAGACTTTACATCCACCATCTTTTTTTCAGATCTCGATACTGCCCATCCATTTTATTCATTTTTTCAGAACGGATTGGGTGAGCGGATCGGTTAGTGAAGGGGGCATTTGCCATTGAGGAGGAAGGGGCCTACCGGAGGCCTGAGAGTGGAATCTAAAGCAAGAGGGGTATTGTGGTCTACCAATGGATTGACCTGGCTGAATCGGGGTGTGAGGAATGACTGGAGTTAGGGAATGTGGATGGAATTGAAAGGAGGGAGGCTGCTGACTCGCCTGGACCCTAGGGTGAAGAGAAAGAGTAGCCTGTTCTGGCTCTTGAGGAGGGATGGTGGCCTGTGTTGGCTCTTGAGGAGAGGGGTAGATGGATTTCCACTTTAAAATGGCCTGAAGGGCCTGGATTTGCTAGGGGCTAAGCTGCGTGGTGGCAAGGACACCTAGCATAGAGGAGCTATCTTGAGAAGGGGATGCCTCCCCAATGGAAATTTGCGCCTCATGTGAGGGCTCACAAGATGGACCTACGGCCATAGCATGGACGTGTGATTCACCTTGGTAGTTATATCCAAGGTGATGCTCCTCATAAAAATCATGGCACGGGTCATACATTAGGCGAACATAATCAAATGCCCCGATCTCAAAATCATCACAGCTGTACCCAACCATCTTTAAAACCTTACCATAACACAATAACATACACTAACAAACAATTTGCAATGATTAGCAGACAAGGGGATGTTTACGCAGGTTTAGAATTTTTCTTGGATGAAATAAGGTGGCTTTTAACGGATTTCAAAATTCACACAAGAAGGTGTTGTGTCTCCTTTGGATTTGATGCTAAGTGTGGAGAATGCTATGTTTTGTTGAATGGCAACAGTTTAGTTGACTTTATTTTGACTTTGGCAACACTGTTACTTTGATGTCCTTACTTTAGTCAGAATTAAGTTTTAGCCAAGTAAAGGTATGTGCATATATCCGGTTTTATCTTGAAGGTCTACACATGTGCAGAGTAATTGCTGAGCAAGGTTGATGCACATGTATTAGTATTGCACTGAAAGGTCGAAGCACATGTTTCATATTGCACACTAAGATCGATGCACATGTTGCATCTTGCATTCTAAGGTCAAAGGACATGTTGCATATTGCACACTAAGGTCGATGCACATGTTGCATCTTGCATTCTAAGGTCGAAGCACATGTTGCATCTTGTTCATTCAGGTCAATGGATATGTAGAATCTTGTATGTGCATCTTTTCATGATATCTCGACAAGCTTACCTATGTATCACACAGGTCGGTGCATGTTCATAGTCTTCATCCATATCTCTGTGCATAACATGACTACCTGTGGTTTGCTTAGGTCGATGCAGGTGTAGTTGTTCTACTGCATTTACTAAGTAGTATGCACTGTCAGGTCAGAGCATATGGAGTATGTATCGATGCTTGTGTATGATCTCACGTTGTCTATCATATGATTACCTGATCTTCATGGTTTTGGTTATATCATTCTTATCTTTATAAACCATGCATAAGCTTGTAATTCTCAAACATCTCTTTGAACCACTTATGACGATAAGGTGTTTGATAAAATGCTTTTTACATTGCTGACAGGGATTTAAGCATAAGAGGTTTTAATTCATTAAAACAACAGGATCAAACACTTAGAGAGCTGAAAGCATCAGAGTCAGTTGGGTCACGTGGTTTAAGGTTTGAATTAAAAGGGCACATGATCCAAGGCAAGGTTGAAGTCTTAATAGAAGGATTTGCCACGCAGAAAGCATCTCATCTCCATCTGACACGTGAACTCCAGCAACACTTCAACGAATTACTTTTCTGAAAAAGGATTGGCGGGAAGGTTCTCTCCACACTTCTCGATAGAATCTTGTGGGGACCACAAGAATCACGCCAAGGAATTTGAATCTCTGGAGACCCTATTTTCCTATAAATAGGGATCCTCCTCATCCAAGCGCGTAGTGAAAAAAGTAGAGAAAAATGAAGAAAGAAGAGACAGAGGAAGAACGCATTAGAGCAGAAGAGCTGAGAAGAGTTAGAGAGAAGATTGAAAGAGTGAGAGCCTGCTGCAAAGTTCAGAGAGAATAATAGAGTGCTATAAGATGAAAAGTTAGTCTGAGTGAGAAGAGAGTCTAAGAGAGTATGTCACTGTAAGTGACTCCTGGATCAGATCTAGAGTCAATTCGCTCAGTGTGAGCTACATTGCTTCTTTGAAGCTATCTTTTGTTTTCTTTCATTTTCTATTTGATTTTTGATTACATTCATAAGTTGTGTATCAGCGGTCAGCAAGCTGTGGTGCTCAGCGGTAAGGAGTGTTCCTCAGTTAGCAAATTGTGAAGCTCAGCAGTCTGGGACATGTTCCCCAAAGCTGTGGGTTAGTTGGTGTAGGGATTATATCCCCAAAGCTGTGGATTAGTTGGTGTAGGGATTATATCCCCAAAGCTGTGGATTAGTTGGTGTAGGGATTATATCCCCAAAGCTGTGGATCAGTGGTATTGAAGCTGTGTGGCAGCAGAATCCTTACTCGATGGAGTAAGGGGTGGACGTAGATCTCAAGATTAAGATCGAACCACCTAAAAATTAATTTGCTTAGTGTGTGATTGATTTTTTCTCATGGCGAATAGATGAATGCTTAGGATCATCAACTGCTATCTTTTACCAAATTCAATTAATTCTGATTCTGTCTGATCTAACATACTTTGGATCTTACTGCGTTGATATTTCCTTGAATTGATATTGTTCTGAATCTTATTATCATCATCTATTTGTTATATACATCTCAGTGGTATATTAAATAGGTTCAGTCAGAAGGATAGATTACATCTATCTGAAAACTGACCTATGCGTGAGGAGATTTTCTAATCAACCCTCTGCCTAGTACTATACTGAGTGGATTGATTGTTTGCTTTGGTGATTACTTTGATTAATCTGCAACCTCATTTCAGATTCTCTTATTGAAAATTCACACTGCTATTAGTGTTTGTGTTTACAGTAGTTCATTTTAATTCTGCACTGCTTTTAACTACTGTAGATTTTAATTTTGGGGTAGATCTATTCACCCCCCCTCTACATCTCTTATTCATCCGTTCTTTACATCACGTGGTATCAAAGCCTAACTCTCCCTTAAGACTTTACATCCTGGGGAGGTTAGTTATGGATGTTAGAGGGTTAACTGCTGAGGGTCATTCGACTAGTAAGCCGCCATTCTTTGACGGAAACAATTATGCTTACTAGAAGAATCGCATGTAGGTCTTTCTTCGGGCTAAGGATTATGAAATCTGGATGGTAGTTAGTAAAGGACCATTTGAGCTTCCAGAGGAAGAGGAGGTTTGGACCAGGGAGCAGATCCATAGGTCCACTTTGAATTGGAGTGCAGTTAATGCTATGCAATGTGCACTCCATCTCACTGAATTTTCTAGAATATCCTCATGTTCCACAGCCAAGGAGATGTGGGACAAGCTGGAGGTGATTTATGAGAGAACATCTCATGTTAGAGAGACGAAGGCAAACATGTTAGTCTCAGAGTATGAAGCATTAAAGATGAAATATAAGGAGTCCATATTTTAGATGTATGCCAGGTTGATGGTTGTAACCAATAGTCTAAGAGGTCTAGGTAAGGTCTACAGTGAGTACGAACTAGTAAGAAAAATTCTTAGGTCCTGACACCTATTTGGCACACTAATGCCACTGTTATGGAAGAATGCAGGAACCTAGCAACCACATCTATAGACAAACTCATCGGTTCCCTCATGACGTATGAGCTGAACCTTAAGAGGGTTGATGAGAGTGAGAAGAAGAAGAAGCCCTTAGCTCTTAAAGCTAATTCCAATAGCAAAGGGTCGTCTAGTGAGCATAGCTGTTCTAGTTCTGATGATGATCAGGATGAGTTTGTCATGATCACTAGGAAGTTTAAAAAATTTCTGAGAAAGCAAGGAAAGGGGTTTAGAAGAAAATATTTCTAGGAAAGAGGCAGTCGAAATATAAGCCTGAACCTGCCAAGAAATTTGAGTTATTATCTGTTATAATTACTGGAAGGCAGGACATCTGAAGACTGAATGTCCTGAGCTACTGAAGTAAAAATAACCCAGGTGGAAGAACATGAAAGGAAATGCCATGGTGAGCACTTGGAGCGATGAAAGAAGAAAACAACAACAGCAACACATCCCACAGCGATGATGAAAAAAAGCTTTGTCTGATGGCAAGAGGAGAAGATGAAGAGAAAGACAGTGATGAGGTAACTTCTCATTTGAGAATTTACACATAGTGATTGGGAAGAAGCCTATGCTGAGATTCTAGATAAATATGATGACATGCGTAGAGAAAACAAGAATTTGAAAAAGAAAAATAAATTCATTAGTAAATGATACTTCCTCAAATGACAGAATCACATGCCTTGAAACTAAAAACAATAGTCTAAAAAATTCTGTTGCTGAATATGAAAATGTCAAATCTGTTTTGAATCATATGAGGCGTGAAAATGAACATCTAAAAAACACAATCGATGAACTAAAAATCAAAATGCAAAAATTTGAGGAAGAAACTAGAATTGCTAATGAAAAATATGATGTTGTTAATAGATTGAATAGTGAATTGAAAAAGATAATTAAAATTTTAGAAAAAAAATAAATAAAGATAAAGAACATTCCCTTGAAGGCATGACACAGGGAACTGAAAATTTGAATGCCATTCTGGGAACAAGAGTAAATTTCAGAAGAGAAGGATTGAGTTTTAACCCAAGTAATAAGAAAAGTTGGATGTGAAAACAATAACCTTTGTTGCTGAAAAAGGAAAATCCAAACCTTTGCTAAAAATGAACTGTGAAGAAAACTAAAATAGAAATTCTTTGAAAACCAAACTCAGTGCCAAGGACAAAGGCAAAGTAAAGGTAGAGGTGTCCAGGGAGTCATACACTCATACCACTGCATCTACATCTAAGGGGACAGGTTAGGGGTCAGACAAGTAAAGCTAACGTCCAAGGAACCCCCAAGGACCAATTGATGGGGACATCACCTTCCATGCCCCACGTCACAGCTCGTCTCCTCGCCCCGATTGCATCCGGCATGGTCTAGTTATTTAATTTTGAGTCCTATGTAATTTTTATTTGAGTCATTTGATGTATTTTCCCTTTCATTTGAGTCATGTTCCTAGGTCTTGTGTTTATTCTCTAAGTTTGAGTGTCATTAGGTGTCTAGTTAGCTATTGGGCCCAATTCATTGGGCCTTGGCCCAAGGGCTCCCCCCTACCCCCTCGGTTATTTGTCATTGAGTCAATTGTCAGGGACTTTTGTAGAAATCTGGGTTTCCTATATATAGGACCCCATTCCCCCCATTTCAACTTAATGAATCAATCAATGAAAAAAAATGCCATTTGAGAGTCCAAAGCTTAGTTTAGTGGAGTGATTCCAACATTCTTTGGGTGAGAAACCCTAGGGGAGAGATTCCCCACCCTTTCCTCTCTTAATCCCTCTTTTTTTACTCCACTTTCTCTCTCCTCAACACCCAATTTCGAATTTTCTTCTCTCTCCTCAACACCCAATTTCGAATTTTCTTCTCTCTCCTCCCTTCCCAACCACCTCAACCCCCACCTACCATCATTAAAGCCCTCCACTTCCCCATGGCCTCCATTACTCCACCCCCTAGTCCCAAGAAGATCCCTCACCATTCCAACACCATCTTCCACATTCCAACACCACTTTCCCCATTCCAACACAATCAACCCCTTCCCCACACAACCCCACAACTTCTAAGGCCATTTCAAATTTGAAATCCACCCTTCCCTCCACTTCACTTGTGCCCCCCTCACTTTCTCCTCTCACCCACCTTCCCAAATTCGTAGCTCCTCCTCCCACCACCTGTTAGACCCCCTTTCAGACCCCATTCTTCCCTTCCCCCACCTTAGAACACCCCCTCCTAGACCTCCTCACAGCCCGGGCTTTCCCCACACTCATCCACCCCCATTTCCCCTCCCATATACCCCATTCCCCCCCATCATCATCAACCTACAGCTCTCAACTGAAGATCTACAACAGACCAGCAACTTGCAGCGGCCACCACGACCTCCTCCGGATGAGTTTGAAGACCCAAGAGCCATCGTCGGAAGCGTCTGCCAGTCGCCTTCGCAACCGAAGTGGTTTTGTCTTCTTCCGATCTCCGAGTCGTCCAGGAGTTCCATTCTCCCACAGCTGCGCGGTTCTGCCTCGGCTGATGACCTGAGCCAGATTAGAAGCTCTGCCACGACGAACCCCGAAGGAATCAATCCTCAAGTTCTTCTTCACAGTTCTTCATTGTCCTATCTACTTTCAGAATCAAGAAGCGGAAGCCCATTCAGCATCCGGGAACAGAAGTTACCAATTTTCTTCCACGGTCGCGCGACTCTGCTTTCCCCAGTCTGCATCGACACCTCCTCACTCTTCTGGCTCCACAGATCGTCTCCATTCTGTTCTAGCATCCCCGTTTCTTTTGCTGCAAAGAGGACTCACCCACGGTTCTAACGGCGCTGACGGTATCAAATTTGGAGTTCGGGAGCGGCCAGGACAGCCTCTGCATCCTACTGTTGGTGACCTGCCCCTGCTAGTCCGAGAAACAGAGGCCCTGTTCAAGCTCTTGCCCCGACCTGCAGCGACTCCAGAAGAATTTACAAAAAATCTGAGGCATTCCCTTCCTATTACGAAGATTTCGCCACCAGTCTCGCCATCAGAGAAATTCCTGAGCAAGATCTACAATAGCAACACCGACCCTCTATCCTGGTTCACAGACAGCAGGCAGATTCGGCGTCCATCCCTTGTTCCTCGTTCTTTGCTTTGGTTTCCCCACCCCGCTTGGCCGGCTGAAGGCCCCTCCCTGCGTGGAGGTAGTATTGATGTAATATCATTAACCCCCACCCCAAGTTCCCCCTTCTGCGAGAGGTTGTAGTGGTGTAATTTGTTTGGGCAGGTCAAGCGACACCGCCGCGGCGTGTGGGGATCCACTCGCCTCCCCGCTCGCCCTCGTCTCGACGGGACCGGTTTCTTCAAACGGTCGAGTAAGTGCTCAACCTTCACTCCACTTAGTGCTTGTCTTTCAATATTAGTTCTAATTCTGCTGGTTATGCGAGTGAGAGCCCGATCCTCAAGCCCCATTGCCTTAAGTGATCACCGTGGGAAGAGTGCAACCGGTGCCTTCGGCACTTCGTCGGCCCCGTTGAATTGGGCTTCCAAATCCATTGGGAATCAAATCTTGGCCTTGCTGGCCCTCTACCAGCAAGGGCCCAACCCCTCAACCTCACCTTGGCATTGCCAAGTTACCCCGGGCTTGGGTGAGCGACGAGAGAGCGGCGGCCCAAATTGGCCCATTTAGATTGCGATTGTGCTTATTTATTTAAGTCCTAGGTTGTGTTACATCACCAATGCAACCCAACCTCAATAGAAATGTCAATGTAACACCCAACCTACATCGACGCACACTCCTTCTGGGTTTAAGTTCCTTAGAAACCCAAGTCAGAGTAGAGGCACCTCAGGTCGATGTTACCACTCTAGTACACTAACATATCCATCATTCCAAAATTCCTATCTATACACTGTTGGTAAGAAAGGTCGAGGCAAGAGGTCTGTGCAATAGAATGGTCTTAACTTATACACCAGTCAGGTGCATCGACCTTATCACTAGAATGCATCTATGCAACCTAGGTCCAGAACTTACATGAACCAGAATTCATATGACCTTGTCCATCCTAGAACTGTTCAGCCCAGGGTCTACAGTGCCAATACTTCTTCCAATACCCGATGGACAAGCAACTGGTACAAAAACTCTAAATTTGGTAAGAACAAAACTGTCACACCAAAGAAATTGAATACAAAAACTTTAACTGGCAAGAAAAGACAGGAAGAACTAAAATCAATAAATCCACAATTCAAGTCAAACCACAAATGTGGATACCAAAATATTTGATGTCTTTTTTGAATGATTTAACTATTGTTATGGGGCCCAAACAGTTTTTGGGTTCCAAAAGTCTCTACTTGATCTTTTGTGCAGGTATGCCTGACAGCCAACCACAACAGATGGTACCTCAACAGTGGCAATTCTAGGCATATGACCGGGGACAAAGGGAAATTTTGCATGCTGGTGGAGAAGGATGCAGGTCATGTTACCTTTGGAGGTAATACCAAAGGGAAAATAATTAGATCAGGCAAAGTTGGTAAGTGCTCTTCATGTTGTATTGATGAAGTTTTATTGGTTGAAGGCCTTGCCTATAATCTGCTTAGTATTAGTCAGCTTTGCGATAAAGGACATAAAGTTATTTTTGACTCA
Organism: Amorphophallus konjac; assembly: GCA_022559845.1. Lineage (NCBI taxonomy): Eukaryota > Viridiplantae > Streptophyta > Magnoliopsida > Alismatales > Araceae > Amorphophallus > Amorphophallus konjac. The sequence continues at coordinate 369,879,166 of CM040123.1, forward strand.
CTTACTTGCAATATATTTGAACCTAATTCTGAAATTATAAAATTCACTAGTAAAAGAGTCAATAACATCTATATGGTAGATTTAGATGATGCAGCACACACTAATCTCTGTCTCACTGTCAATAAGGATGACTTAGCCTGCCTTTGGCATCGTAGGTTAGGTCATGCCAGTTATAATGTGCTGCATAAGCTGAATAAATATAGCATGGTAAGAGGTCTTCCTGAAATGTCCTTTAAGAAAAATAATAAAATATGTGAGGCTTGTACCCAATGCAAACATACTAGATAGTCATTTAAGACTAGGACTGGGAACATGTCTTCCAAACCCTTTGAGCTGATTCATATGGATCTGTTTGGTCCTACCAGATCAGCTAGTTTATCTGGTAGGAGATATGGGTATGTTTTAGTAGATGACTTCTATAGATTTACATGGGTATTCTTTTTAACTCACAAAAATAATGCCTTTAAAGAATTTCAGGAATTTTACCTCAGAATAAAATAGACTGGTGAGTAGTCTATTTCTTCTATTCAATCTGACCATGGTGGTGAGTTTGAAAACTCACAGTTTGATGAATTTTGCAGGGAAAATAGAATAAATCATAGATTCTCTTCACCAAGGACTCCGGAGCAAAATAGAATAGTTGAAAGGAGGAACAGAACCTTGGTAGAAATGGCTCGAACCATGCTAGTGGAAGGCAACCTGCCAAGAAGGTTTTGGGCTGAAGCAGTGAATACTTAATGTTATATCATAAACAGAGCTCTGTAAGACCTTCTACTCAAAGACTCCTTATGAGATACTCAAGGGTAAGACACCTTCACTAGCACACTTTAAAGTTTTTGGTTGTAAATGTTTTATTCATGTTAATTCTAAAAGACACCTTGATAAATTTGAACCTCAAAGTGAACCTGGAATCTTTCTAGGTTATTCAGAAAAATCCAGAGCCTATAGAGTTTTATATCATAAATTCTCAAACTGTTGAGGAATCACCACATGTAGTATTTGATGAACTGTGTAATAAATTTGAAACTAGTTTCTGCAGGATAATGTTGATGGAGAAATCCTTGAAAATAAAGAAGAGCAGATGACAGAACCAGTTGAAGAAGGTGAGACTAGAGGATCTGATGTTCAAGGGGGAGGCAAATTGAAACTTCAGGTAATCAGCTGACCATATGAGACTTCTCAGAGATCATCCCTTAGAAAATATTATTGGTAGTCTGAATGAACCCCCTAGGACTAGATCACATTTTAGGATAGAAAATGAATTGAATTCCTTTGCTTTAGTCTCACTAAGTAGAACCCAAGAATATTGACAATTCCTTAAAGGATGTGCATTGGATTAATGCCATGCATGATGAATTGAACCAATTTGAAAGGAACAAGGTATGGCACCTAGTTTCCTAAACCCTCTCATGGCTCTGTCATAGGCACTAGATGGGTATTCAGAAATAAAACTAATGAGCATGGAAAAGTAGTTAGAAATAAGGCTAGGCTCGTAGCTCAGGGGTATAATCAGAATATGGAATAGACTTTGAAGAATCTTTTGCCCCTGTAGCTAGACTAGAAGCCATTAGAATTCTCTTAGCCTTTGCCTACTATCTAGGAATAAAATTTCAGCAGATGTATGTAAAATCTACTTTCTTGAATGGGTTAATAAAAGAGGATATTTTTGTTAAACAACCTCCGGGGTTTGAATGTACTGATTTTCCTGATCATGTGTATAAGCTAGACAAGGCACTCTATGGACTGAAACAAGCTCCCAGGGTCTGGTACGACAGGTTAAGCTCCTTCCTCACAGGTAAGGGATACTCAAGAGGTGAGGTTGATCAGACTTTATTCACTAAGGTAAACAATAAAGATATACTTGTTGTTCAAATCTATGTAGATGATATAGTATTTGGATCAACAAAGTCTTCTATGTGTAAGGAATTTTCAAAATTAATGACAGGTGAATTTGAAATGAGCTTAATGGGAGAACTGAAATTTTTCATTGGTTTGTAGGTTAATCAAACTTCAGAAGGAAGCTTCATCACACAATCCAAGTACATCATAGATCTATTGAAGAAATACAAGTTCGAGAACCTCAAGGAAATAACTGCACCTATGGGCACATCAACTAATCTTGATGCTGACCCAAAAAGTAAATTGGTTGATAACAAACTATACAAAGGTATGATTGGATCTCTCTTGTACCTTACTGCATCTCGTCCAGACATACAATTCTCAGTGTGTTTATGTGCTAGATTTCAGGCTAGTCCTAAGGAGTCTCACATGAGTGCAATAAAAAGAATTTGTAGGTATCTATCAGGCACCCTTGAGTTGGGTCTATGGTATCCTGCTAGGTGTGAGCTTGATCTTATAGCTTACACTGATGCAGACTATGCAGGGTGTATGATAGATAGAAAGAGCACTAGTGGATATTGTCAATATTTAGGTGGTTGTCTAGTGTCTTGGGCATCTAAAAACTAACACAATGTTGTTCTCTCCACTACTGAGGCTGAGTATGTTGCAGTAGGGAATTATGCAGCCCAAGTACTCTAGATAAAACATCAACTTATTGACTATCACATAAAGTTGGGATGCATTCCTATTCTATGTGATAATACCAGTGCTATCTCTCTAACTAAAAATCATGTTCATCGCTCTAGGACTAAGCACATTGAAATAAAACACCACTTTTTAAGAGATGAAGTAAGTAAGAATGAAATTGAGCTGAACTTCATTGAATTAGAAAAATAGATTGCTGATATATTAACTAAACCTCTTAGGAATGATAGATTTAAATTCTTAAGGGGAGAACTAGATTTATGTAAAGTTCAGCATGATGAATAATCTCTTGATTTCATTCTTTTCAGGAATAAAATGATCTTTCTTTGATATGTTATGTGCTTGTGATTCAATACTTCATTGATTTCAACAGTCACCATTTTAGAACATATCTTGCACTGTGTCATTTTGATGTCAGAGGTATATCAAATGGTATGATGGTAGTAGGACAGATTTATTCTATCTGAAAACCCATACTATGTGTAGAGGCCATGCTTCTGCCAAGTACTCTGCGTCAAGAGTCTTTCTGAGTCCTTCACTCCACATGTCACAATGTTGTCTAAATATCAATGCATACAGATAGGGGGAGTTCTTTGCATGATGATAGGGAGAGTTCATAGTAAATTTGAGTCAGATCTAGTTCATTACACCATGTGATATCTCTTCAGACCAGATTAAAATTCTGTCAATCCTGACTTTGTTCTCCTGATCAATGGAAATTCTTATTAATTATTTACTGAAATCTTAGTGGCTCACTATCACTAAGCATTCCTTTGTATCAGGTCATTTTGGCACACTCAGATTTTTTATATCATTCTTTTAAAAGCTCTTGCAATTCTGTGCCTCTGAAATAATGACAGTCTGATAATCAGTTCATCATTCTAAGCTACTAAAATCATAAATCTTCTTAATAAGAATCTGTTATTGTTTCATGAATGAACTGATGGTTTAAACCTAATAAATTTTAGAGTCTAAAGACTGAATTCAATGAACTGGGATGTTTATGACAATTAATAGCTCTCAACCATTTCTCTCATAACATGTCTGATAAAGTCTTCAAATATCTGAAAGTTTATGGATTAATGATTTCTTGGTTGAGAAACTTAGAATGAGTACTGTTTTTAAACAAGTCTTTCTATAAACACAAAGGGCAGCAAGGTTATAAAAATAAGTCAAAATATGTATAGGCAAAGCAATGATTGAATGCACTAAAAAACTAGATACTTCATGAAAGTAATGGAGAAAAAGTCATGTCATGAAGTGCTTCAAGTTATCTCTGGTCAAAGATCAAAATAGTATAGGTAACTTCATTGAGTAACTAGGGGTAATAGCGTATGATAAACGTGTGCCCTTACGTAAAAAGGTGTAAACTATTTCTACTATTTTGATATATGAAACACGATGGTACATTTTGCTGAGTAACTAGGGGTACTGGCGTCTAATCAACGTGTACCCTTATGTCAAAAGGCATAGATGATACCTAACTGTTTAAAATTATGGAAATAGCAAGATAAGGTTTTTGTTGTAACCCTAAAGTGAAAATTCAGAAATGTCAAATTATTTAACCTCAATACATATCCTAATCACTCCTAAAGAAATTCACTGATTTTTGAGTGAGTAGGATATAGTAAGGCCTAATCCTTCATGTTTAATGTGGTTCTGGTCTATTGCTATTAAAGGTTATTGCAGACTTATTCAAGAGTCTAGTGGCTACACTCTAATCGTTATTACTCTTAAACCAGAATTCTATCAAGAATGCAGTACATAGAATCTTATATCTGAAGAATTTGAGCTATGTATGCTTAGCTTAATGAACTATCACTCAGAGTGTCAATCAGATTTCTCTTATTCTTTCCTACTTCTTGATGCTATCATGTCTTTCCTTATCTCTACCATTTCCTTGTTTACTGATGGCAAAGGGGCATGGAGAGGGGGAAAATCTGCCGCCCGAGAGCACGGCCCAACTAGGTCCTATTCGACCAAACCAGGCCCAGCTCCCCAAACTGACAGCCCCATTTTGGGCCCACTTACTTCAAGCACAAAAACTCACTCGGAGCAGCACTTCCTAGGCGGCCCTTAGGTCCTGAAGTCTGAGCGACAGATGGGTCGAGAGATCCCCTACGGGGACCCGACATGGCGTACCCGAGCTATATACTCACTGGTCAGGATAAAACCCCGAGCAAGCGCCTCTGGCTCGGACCGATTATCGGAAGCTCGGCCAGGCGTCCGTTATGCATCTAGTAGGAGCAGGGAACTCCAAGAGATAGGGGAGAGCAAGAGTCCTTATGTCATAAAGGGCCCACTATGAGGACGTAACTCCCCGAAACCCCCTCAGCTCCCTAGACTGTTACGATAAACAGATTGCTATATACACTCCAGGGAGACCCTCCGAGAAGGAAGAGGCATCGATCCTGAGAGAAAACCACCACACCTCTTGGTGGAGAATAATCTCATGCCCCCTCCTCCTCCTACCCTCTCCCTTCACATTCATGCTCTATCGCACTTGCTGACTTAAGCATCGGAGGGTTTTCCCCAAGGACTCTTCCCTGGGCACCTCTGATCTGTTTCATGCCTTGCAGTTCATACAGATGTGGTGACCGTGACCAAATATTCTTCTTGGATCTCACGGCTCAGGATGAGCGCAAGATTACGCATCTTTATCTGATGCCGTCTGTGGGAAACGAACAAAGAGCCATCATAGTGCGAAGAAATTCTGGTAGGAAGTCACCGACGGCAGAGGAAAGACCACAGTGGCGGATGAGGAACCTACGCCCTCCCATCCCCTGAAAAACATCCCCTCCGATGACAACAATCAAGCCGACGAGCTGCCTCCACCACCCACGGAGTTGCGACCCCCTAACGGGAGTTCTGACGCTCTCCAAACCCTCAACGCAAAATTGGATATCCTCATAGAATGAATGTGGACCTAGGCGGCCAGGGAGGAGAAGTTACGACTCCCGCGGGAAAGCCCCCCTGGTGCGGACACCCGAGCAGTTGAGCGGCGCGACGCGCCGAGCCACCGGTACCGCACACGAGTACGACGCGAGCCACCTCAGCCTCCATCTGGCTCGGAGATAGCCTGGAGACGCCCCTTGAGTCCCCATTTATCATATTTAGTTAAACTTTATTTGTGTGTAATTTGTGTTTATTTCATTGTATTCGGTTTGCTATTTTGATTGTAAGAGGGCTTATGTGCAATTTGGACCCTCGTGGGCCCCACGGGCCCCCCCAGGCCCCATCCCATTGAGCCACCTCAGCCTAGGGTCCCATGTGGGATCAGTCAACCTTCCACATGGAGGTTCTAGAAGGGTGGGCCAAGTGGGGACAAGTGACTTGGAAAGTCCAAGTTTGGCCACCCACCCCCCCCCTACCAAGTCAAGCTTGCTCCCCTAGTCAATGGTGTGCCCCTCCCCTAATTTTTTTTATGTATTTTTTGTGTGTTGGTCACATCTAATCCCAGCCCTCCATCCCACTCCCCTAGATCCAACGGTTGACAATGGATTTGAGATGTAACACATAAATACTTGTAATTTCCCATTTTGAGAATTAATGCCATTTGAATCAAACAAATTCCAAGAGCAAGGGCTGGTGCGCCCCCCTCCTCTCTCCTCCCTCTCCCCCTTGAAGCTGTGAAGGCTTCCCTCTGGAGGTGTGACTCCTCCCCTTATCATTCCGGTCGCCGCCGCCGCCGCCACGAGCCGCCATCGCATCACCGCCGAGATCGCCGGAGTTCTGCCTTCATCCGACACAGCAGCTTCCACGAATTCTATGTGTCAGCCACGAGCTCAGATCGACCTGGGGATTTTAGGGGATGCTCCAGAGTGTCAAGCACATCCCAAAAATTTTGGTTGGTCATAAAGATCCCATTTGATATTTTTTTATTTTCGTCCAACCTTAATTTCTAGATCTGTCTGCTTGCTGTTTCAACTTCCACCCACCCTGTGTTTCAAGTGTTCGGACCTTTTCTATTTTTGTTAGATCCCCAATTTTACTGGGGTTCTGTCCATCAACCCCACCGTCCCCAAATTTTCTTGAATTTTTGTGAGGCCATCCCATATTTTTCAAAAATCGATCTCAGAGATAGCTACAGTGCTGTCCACCTGTTCCCAGATCCGACCACCCTCCAGTAAACAAATCATAACAAATCACAGCCACCTCCAATCAGTCCACAAAAAATATCCCCGTCTCCTTGTCCAAAATCCCATAACTTTGATGAAGAGCTCAAGAGCTGAATCGGAGGTTTACTAGGCGGTCAAAGGTGGTTCTCAGACAACTGCCCTGCAGATCTGAGATTTCGTTACTGTACAATAGGGACTTGTAAATTCAATAAAGTTCTGATCCGACCAGATCCAGAGATCTCTTGGGTCTAGATTGAAGCATTTGAAGAGAGCTTTCCAACGATAGCTCATGCGTCCCGATCCGACGTCGGGATTGATCGCAGCGGCCGTTTTCGCCGGAGCGCGCGCCGGAAGACAGCAACCAAAATCCGTGGGTACGTTAGTTCCAGAGTTGGATCGGGCCCGATCCGACCCCCCGATCAGTGTTCCAGGCCGACCGTCCGTCCGTGGAGGCGCACCACGAGAGGTCCCCATCACAGTGGAGTCCCACCCCCTGCAGATCTGAGGACAGCGCCGTCCGTGTGCCCCGCTGGGCCCGTAGAAGCTGCCGTTCGGAAAGCACGAAAACGCGGAGTTCGTCACGCCGGGCGACATCAAGATGCTGCCCGTCAACCCCGAGATGCTGTGATTCCCGGTCCCCACGTGTGACCTTTTACCTCCCTGCGTGAGTGGGTACGACTTAGTGTATTGCTGTAATCATGTTAACCGGGAGTCCGTAATTCGGCCGGGTTTGTCTTCGCCCCGCCGGCGGTGCGTGGCGGTAATGGTCCGAACCTCTTGGCGTTCATTTGCCTTAGCTAGTATATGGTCTTTACCCGCTGTCCGAGAGCGATAGGTACTAGCCGTGTGTCCATGTCACCGCTGTGAGCTGTGAGAGTGACCCATCCCGCGACTCGATCCGAGTCGGAAGTGAGTCTGACTACCCTTGAACTCTGCCGGTTCTTAACCGCGCACGATCCGCGTTTCCCTCGCTTGGGACGACGAGTGAGCTTGCGTTCTGTTAGAGACGTATAGCCCATATGAGCTCTCCGTGTCGGGCCTTAGTGTCTCTCCATCATGTGTTGCTGGTCGTTGTCCGCATCTAGAGTCGAGGTCCATACCACCTAGAGTCGGTCCCCGTAGTCCGTCCCGCATCCAGTTTGGCTATCAGAGCGAGTCGAGTCTAGGGTAGTCATTGCATATGTCTTGCATGATCATGGTCTAAGTCAGAGTCTAGGCCTCATACATTAATTTTCAAAACCAAACAAAAAGAGTTCTTTTAAAATTACATTTACACCCGATAATTCGGTATCTTTAAAGGTGTTGTCGAACGTTAGGCTACGCCTATCGGGAGGCTCGCACACTTGCGAGAGTGATCTTCGGATCGCTTATCTCTCGCCCCGTACCGGATATTGGTTTAGGTCTAAGTGCATCATTTAGTGAGTGTTTGCATTAGTGGTGTCTTCTAGGTCGTGTGTCAGTTGCATGCCCACCCCGTCGAAGGTACCCAATACTCGCATCCACCACCACCTATGGCGGACTCCCGGGCCCGTAGCTCGATGAGTCCTCGACGGCCGAGATGTTCCGAGCCATTATGGAACGTCTTGACATGCGTAATGGATGGTCTTAGTACGCGTATGGATGGCATAGGAACGCGTCTAGAAGGGCGGATGTGAAAGCCCTCGAGGATCGGGCGAGAGTTCGGATCAGTCCATCCAGGGCTTAGTTGGGAGGATCGCTGTCCTAGAGAGGGGCCCAGTAGCGGCGCAACCCCGTGCCGACGAAACGGCCAACAAGAGCCGGTGCAGCAACCCGCTGTGCCAAGGGCTCAAGGTGGAGGATGTCGGGAGGCAAAAGGCGCCTATAGTGGATGATTATGCCTCCGACAATGATCAGGGGGGTAACGGTCGTCGTCATCAACGACGGAATCGTGATGAGAGGATGACGACTCCGCATCCTTAGGGGTGTGCGTGCGGACCCTCCCACTTTTAGCGGGTCCTTGGACCCTAGGGTGTATCTAGATTGGGAGGACGGCATGGACCGGTACTTCGAGTGGTTTGAGATGACGGACCAACCGAAGAGTCCGATACGCGAAGATGAAGCTGCAAGGGCAGGCCCAAACTTATTGGATCAATGTGGAGAGCCTGCTAATCAGCGGACGTCAACCCCAAATCGGTACTTGGGATGATATGAAAATCAAATTGAGGGAGAAATACCTTCCCGCCTCATATCGCCAACGTCTTATAGACAAGTGGCCAAGCATCTCCCAAGGGAACCGATCCGTGACCGAGTACACCGCCGAGTTCGATGAGTATACTTACCGGTGTGGGGTCACGGAAGAGAGCACCATGACTAGTATCCCGCTTTCGAAGAGGTTTGCGGCCCCAATTATCAATATGAACTCTTTCGCCGCAAATGCAACCACTTTGGAGCAGGCATATCAGATCGCTCTCGAATTGGAGCAAGTTCGAGGCCGAGTTCGAGTCACCCCATCGGTTGGGCTCTTTTCCCCTTCGTAGTGTCGAGCCCCGTGGACTCATCTGGCACGTATCAGAGGGCCCCCATGGCTCGACCTCAGGAGCCCCGCTCGTCCCGAGCCACTTTGCCTCCTAGGCCTCGTCCTCCACCCCCGAGGGACCTTCCTCGTCCCCAGCATCTTACTGGCCCCACCCACAAGCCGTCCACCGGCACACCGCACCTCCTGCACGTCCTTTGTTGCCTACGCCTCCTTTCCGTCAGGAGGATAAAGGTAATAAGGACCTATGATTGGGGAGCCTAGTGGATCACGGAGCAGTGTTATCGCTGCAATGGGTTTGGGCCATTTCGCCAACCAGTGTCCCACCGCCCATCTCTCTCACATTGGGGACACACAGGCAGAGATACCACCCCTACGGGCTCGAGTTAGTCAGCTATGAGGCAGATGAGAGCTAGCTGACGAGTACTATGAGATGGGAGGTGAGGCCCAGGATGCCCAGCATTCGGACGATACCCACGTGGGGGTCGTCAGATGTATCCTCACCCAGCACGCAGGTCAGTGATGACTGAGCGTCGGGATACTATCCTTCATGTATTCTGTAGGCTGGGAAAGCAAATTTGCAAGGTGGTCAACGATAGCGGGAGTTGTATCAATGCAATCTCACGAACGATGTCGACCGTCTGGTCTCACACCCGTAGACCATCCTTGTCCCTATCAGGTATCATGGGTGGATACCCTTCCAATTTCGGTCAGGCTGCGGTGCTTGGTCCCGCTGCAGCTCCACTCCTACCGTGACGAGATCTGGTGTGATGTTCTCCCATGGAAGTGGGCAAGTATCATCTTGGTAGGCCGTGGTTATTTGACCGGGATGCCACGCTCCATGGCCCGGTCGAACACCTGTACCTTCGACCACGCTGGCCTAGCGGGTCACCCTCCAACCCGTTCGGCCCAGGAGCCCATCAGTCAGGGGTACTACTGGACCCTAGTACTCCGAAGCCTTCCGTTCCCGGGCCTAGTACCCCATCCCCAGCTCGGGCTATGACCGTTACCTCTGGCCCAGGAGAGCCCTCGACGAGGAGATTGATGATGATTAGCTCCCGGGAAATGGAGCAGGAGCTTAGTCAGGGCTGTCCGGTGTTTGCCATTACGGTCCGAGAGGTGGAGCGGGACTCCGAGGGTGAGCTCCCACCCGAGGTTGTTCCCATTCTGCAGGAGTATGCTGATGTCTTTCCCGATGAGCTTCCCGAGGGACTCCCACCTATGCGGGATATTCAGCATGCCATCGACCTTGTTCCGGGCTCTTCTTTGCCCAACCTTCCTCATTATCGCATGAGTCCCACGGAGCATGCCGAGCTTAAACGGCAGGTCGATGAGTTAGTGCAGAGAGGGTCTGTTCGGGACAGCATGAGTCCATGTGCTGTACCCGCATTACTCGCCCCGAAGAAGGATGGCACGTGGAGAATGTGCATTGATAGTCGTGCCATCAACAAAATCACCGTGAAGTACAGGTTCCCTATTCCCCGCCTTGATGACATGCTGGACATGATGGCAGGTGCCACTATCTTTTCGAAGATCGATCTTAAGAGTGGCTACCATCAGGTGAGGATTAGGCCAGGTGATGAGTGGAAGACCGCATTTAAGACCAAGGACGGTCTATATGAGTGGTTGGTCATGCCTTTTGGGTTGACCAATGCCCCTAGCACTTTCATGCGGCTCATGACTCAGGTCCTTCGACCTTTCATTGGAGTCTTTGTAGTGGTGTATTTTGATGATATCCTTATCTATAGCCGCACCACAGGGGACCACTTAGACCACCTTCGGCAGGTCTGTCTACTTCTTCGGCGAGAGCAGCTGTTTGCGAACCCACAGAAGTGTGCCTTCATGACACCTCAGCTTACCTTCTTGGGTTTCATTGTGTCTAGTACGGGGGTCTCCGCCGATCCGGAGAAGGTCCGGGCCATTGTTGAGTGGCCGGAACCCCGTACCGTTCATGATGTCCGCAGCTTTCATGGTCTTGCGACGTTCTATCGTCGCTTCATCCGCGGATTTAGCTCCGTCACCGCCCCGATCACGGATTGTATCCGAAAGGGCACATTTGTATGGACGAAGGCCGCATCTGCCGCCTTCAAGGACATCAAGGAGCGCATGACCCAGACACCTATCCTTCGATTGCCTGACTTCTCGAAGGTGTTTGAGGTCTCTTGTGATGCGTCGGGTGTTGGGATAGGAGGAGTTTTGAGTCAGGAGTCCCACCCGATCGCATATTTCAGCGAGAAGCTGAATGACGCGAAACTGCGATATTCCACATATGATAAAGAATTCTACGCAGTTGTTCAGGCTCTTAGGCATTGGAGGCACTATCTTTTACATCAGGAGTTTGTCCTATACTCCGATCACGAGGCATTGAGGTACTCCACCCAAAAGAAGCTTAACTCGCGTCACAGTCGTTGGGTCGAGTATCTCCAGCAGTTCACCTTTGTGCTTAAACATAAGGCTGGAGTGGAGAACAAGGTGGCTGATGCCTTGAGTCGGCGAGCATGTTTGCTTACCACCATGAGTGCCGAGGTCATAGGGTTAGAGAAGATGAAGGAGGCCTATGTTGATTGTCCTGACTTCGGTCAGATTTTTACCACTCTCCAGGCCGGACCCTCGAGAGACCTTGATGAGTATGTGCTTCAGGAGGGTTACCTCTTTCGAGGTAGCAGGCTATGTGTTCCCCGAACTTCGGTTCGAGATTTCTTAGTGTGGGAACTACATGCGGGAGGTCTAGCCGGCCACTTTGGTCGGAACAAGACTATTGAGGCAGTGGAGCATCGATTTTATTGGCCGAGCTTGAAGCGCGATGTTGCTAACATCGTGGCTCAGTGCCGTACCTGTGCTACGGCCAAGATGAAGAAGCAAAGCTCCGGCCTTTATACGCCTCTTCCCGTGCCTGATGCCCCGTGGCAGGATGTTAGCATGGACTTTGTTTTGGGATTGCCACGTACCTCCAGGAAGCATGATTCGGTCTATGTGGTGGTTGACCGTTTCTCGAAGATGGCCCTCTTTATTCCTTGCTCGAAGACTTCGGATGCTTCGAGGGTAGCCCGCCTTTTCCTTACGCATGTGGTGTGCAAGTTCGGGTTGCCTCGCACTATAGTGTCTGACCGTGATGTTAGATTCACTTCCTACTTTTGGAAGACACTATGGCATATGATGGGTACGCACCTCAAGTTTTCCACTGCATATCATCCCCAGACAGATGGTCAGACCGAGGTGGTCAATAGGAGTCTGGGAGACCTTTTGAGGTGTCTTGTTAGGGACCGCATTGGGGATTGGGATCTCATTCTACCCATGGCCGAGTTTGCATATAATGATTCGGTGAATAGGTCTACCGGCATGAGTCCATTTGAGATTGTCACAGGTCGTAGGCCTAGGAAACCCGTTGACCTTGTCCCCATGCCTATCCATGCTAGAGTGTCGGAGTCGGCCGAGTCGTTTGCTAGGCATGTTAGGAGTTTGCATGACGACATCCGTCGTCACATTGAGGCCAGCAATGCACGTTACAAGGAGTTAGCCGATGCCCACCGACACCACCGAGAGTTCCAAGAGGGCGAATATGTCATGATCAGGGTAAGACCTGAACGGTTTCCCTCTGGAACCGTTAAGAAGTTGCAAGCTCGCGGAGCCGGTCCATTCAGAGTGTTGAAACGCGTTGGATCCAATGCGTACGTTGTGGACTTGCCCGAGGAATACGGTATAAGCTCTACTTTTAATGTATCGGATCTAGTTGCATATAGGGACCCAGCGGTGATCCCTAGTGAGCCTTTCGAGCCATCTCCTCCCCTTGAGAGTGATCCCCACCTGAGTGTCCACCTCCAGCCCCGTTGTTACGGCAGCGTGAGCATATAGATCATATACTGGATGAGCAGGTGACAGTTACCAGGAGTGGATCCTACCCGCGCTACCTAGTGCGATGGAGAGGACGGCCCGCTACGAGGACACATGGATCACATGGCGAGTTGCAGCAGATTGATCCGGACCTTCTGGAGCGATACAGGAGAGGAGCGATGCAGACCCTTACTCGACAGGGTCGAGTTTCTCCCACCCGGGAGAATTGGTGCGGACACCCGAGCAGTTGAGCGGCGCGACGCGAGCCACCGGTACCGCACACGGAGCACGACTCGAGCCACCTCAGCATCCATCTGGCTCGGAGACAGCCTGGAGACTCCCCTTGAGTCCCCATTTATCATATTTAGTTAGACTTTATGTGTGTAATTTGTTTTATTTCGTTGTATTCGGTTTGCTATTTTGATTGTAAGAGGGGCTTATGTGCAATTTGGACCCCGTGGGCCCCACGGGCCCCCCAGGCCCCATCCCATTGAGCCACCTCAGCCTAGGGTCCCATGTGGGGTCAGTCAACCTTCCACATGGAGGCTTCTAGAAGGGTGGGCCAAGTGGGGACAAGTGGACTTGGAAAGTCCAATGGCCACCCACCCCACCTACCAAGTCAAGCCCACTCCCCTTGGTCCAAGGGCCGCCCCCCCCTTAATTATTTATTGTATTTTTGTGTGTGTGTCACACTCAATCCAGGCCACCCATTCCCATCCCCTAGATCCAACGGTGGACAATGGATGTGAGATGTAACACATAAATACTTGTAATTTCCCATTTTGAGAATTAATGCCATTTGAATCAAACAATTCCAAGAGCAAGGGCTGGTGCGCCCCCCTCTCTCTCCTCCCTCTCCCCCTTGAAGCTGTGAAGGCTTCCCTCTGGAGGTGTGACTCCTCCCCTTATCATTCCGGTCGCCGCCGCCGCCGCCACGAGCCGCCATCGCATCACCGCCGAGATCGCCGGAGTTCTGCCTTCATCCGACCACAGCAGCTTCCACGAATTCTCTGTGTCAGCCACGAGCTCAGATCGACCTGGGGATTTTAGGGGATGCTCCAGAGGTGTCAAGCACATCCCAAAAATTTGGTTGGTCATAAAGATCCCATTTGATATTTTTTATTTTCGTCCAACCTTAATTTCTAGATCTGTCTGCTTGCTGTTTCAATTTCCACCCGCCCTGTGTTTCAAGTGTTCGGACCTTTTCTGATTTTTGTTAGATCCCCAATTTTACTGGGAGTTCTGTCCATCAACCCCACCGTCCCCAAATTTTTGAATTTTTGTGAGGCCATCCCATATTTTTAAAAATCGATCTCAGAGATAGCTACAGTGCTGTCCACCTGTTCCCAGATCCGACCACCCTCCAGTAAACAAATCATAACAAATCACAGCCACCTCCAATCAGTCCACAAAAAATATCCCCGTCTTCCTTGTCCAAAATCCCATAACTTTGATGAAGAGCTCAAGAGCTGAATCGGAGGTTTACTAGGCGTCAATGGTGGTTCTCAGACAACTGCCCTTGCAGATCTGAGATTTCGGTTACTGTACAACAGGGACTTGTAAATTCAATAAAGTTCTGATCCGACCAGATCCAGATCTCTCTGGGTCTAGATTGAAGCAT